>VYXH01004195.1:73270-127655 GCA_013397275.1 Burhinus bistriatus
TTTTTTTTTTTTTTTTTTTTTTTTTTGCAGGAACACTACAGCATTTGCTCTGTTTTCTGGCTTCTGCTTCATTGGATTTTCTTTTCTTCTTTGGAACAATATAGAAACCAAAACCACAATTGTGTTTCTTAAAAATATTTTTAGGAGGAATAGTGCTCTAAGTAAGGTATTTATTTTTAAAAGCCTCTATGGTATTTTAAAATATTTAGTTTAGTGCACAGAAAATATATGCAGTACTATGATATTCCTGCAAGATTCAGACCTCTGACTTCATGGGAGGACATTTTGTTTTAGTTATTATAAGCTCTTTTATGCATTGTCTAATTCTTGTTTCCTGTATTTTTAAGTGTAGGAGATTGAAGAATTAAGCTGATTAAAATCAGAAAGTTTTTTGGTCTTTTTTAAATCTAAACATAATTCTGAGGTGAACTGTCCTATACATAATATTTTTAAGCATGAGATTTTTGCAGCACTCTGACACTAAAATGCTTTCTATGATAAGATATTGTGCTTACAAACTCCGAAAGATGCTTGAGATACTTGGCTTGGATTTGTCTTCTATGTGTAATGAAACCATTTAGGCAACATGAGAACAGATACTAACTTGCTTCAGCGAGTATGACAGAGAGGTGGAGGCTGTGTTCAGTGCTGTTTGTGATGAAGACCAGAAACTCACCATTTACATTGTGTCTATCAAGAACTCAAATAGCTATTATGTTTCTCATATTAAATTTTGCATTTAAAATTCTCTCATCTATGTCTAAACCTACAGTGTAGCATTCGTATGCAAAGCCCTTTCCTTAAAAATGGGACGATTTCTTTTTCCCGGGGGGAACAATATTTTGCAAGCAGTCATTGAAAGCAGTTGTAAGCTTTCTTGACAATTTAGTCAGAAAAACTTCAATCTTTCACATAACAGCACACTGAATTTTCTGAGTGGGGTCTTGAAGGAGTTTGGGAGCTAAAGGCATCTAACCAAAAAGCTTCTCTAACCTTACCAGAGGTTTGGTGAGACCGGTTTAAGAATTATCATAGAATCATAAAATGGTTAGAGTTGACTTTAAAGATCATCTAGCTCCAACCCCCTGCCATGGGAAGGGACACCTCCCACTAGACTAGGTTGCCCAAAGCCCCATCCAACCTGGCCTTGAACACTTCCAGGGATGGGGCCTCCACAATTTCTCTGGGCAACATATTCCAGTGTCTCACCACCCTCAGAGTAAAGAATCTCTTCCTAATATCTACTCTAAATCTACCTTCTTCCAGTTTAAAACCATTAACCCTCATCCTATCCCTACACTCCCTGATAAAGAGTCCCCCCATCATTCCAGTAGGCCCCCTTCAAGTACTGGAAGGCTGCTATAAGGTCTCCCTGGTCCCTTCCCTTCTCCAGGCTGAACAACCCCAACTCTCTCAGCCTGTCCTCATAGCAGAGGTGCTCCAGCCCTCTGATCATTTTTGCGGCCCTCCTCTGGATTTGCTCCAACAGGTCCATGTCCTTCTTATGTTGGGGGCCCCAGAGTTGGATGTAGTATGCAGTACTCCAGGTGGGGTCTCACGAGACACAAGTAGACGGTCAGAATCACCTCCCTCTACCTGCTGGCCACAATTCTTTTGATGCAGCCCAAGATGCACCACATTGCCAGCTCATGCTGAGCTTCTCATCCACCGACACCCTCAAGTTCTTCTCCTCAGGGCTGCTCTCAATCCATTCTCTGCCCAGCCTGTATTTGTGCTTGGGATTGCCCTGGCCCATGTGCAGGACCTTGCACTTGGCCTTGTTGAACTTCATGAGGTTTGCACAGGCCCACCTTTCAAGCCTGTCAAGGTCCCTCTGGATGGCATCCCTTCCCTGCAGCATGTTGACTGCACCACACAACTTAGTATCATCAACAAACTTGCTGAGGGTGCACTCAATCCTGCTGTCCCTGTTGCTGACAAAGACGTTAATTACAAAAGGTTCCTCCACTTCATTTCTGAGATGACAGTTTGACTTCATCACAAATGCTTTTGTTTTCCTTCCCTCTTCTTTCTTTCTCTACCTTTAATAGTTGAAATGGAGCTACTAAAGATTTGGTCACTTTATTCAAGCAGCAACTAGACCCTAGTGTTCCTTTCAGAACTGACTGTACTTGACTTTAGCCATAAACCCTAAGTCTGAAATGCTGGCGGAGCTTGGTAACTTAAAAACCCTAATAATACAAAAAACCCAAATTCAGCTAGGAATTACAGAGCAAGCTGCTGGAACTTTAACAAAAAATAGTGTCAGACCTGTCTGTGCTGGGCAACTGCCACTGCAAGAGACTGTAGAGCCCTTTGGGGTAAATGGGTCAGAGCAGAATTGCTGCCAGTCTAGCAAGAGCTGATAGCTCTGTGACAACTTGCTCGGCATGGCAAGAAGGAAAGAATACAGGCAGTAGCATGAGGAAGTGTGACATATTGCTGATGCACAGGCTTTTCTAATCCTAAACCAAAAACTTGTTACAGTTGCTCCAAGGTACATTATTGGTTAGTGTCTAGTGTTCACCCCACATCATTTGAGAAATCTTTGAAGGACAAGAACAATCTGCACTGGACTTCATATCTCCATAGCAAAGAATTAAGATGAGTGGGTGTAAGAACCATCCACCTTAGTCTTATGTCATCTGAGGACTTCTGGATATCATACACAACTTTGGCTGCACAGTTTGAGCCAGTTCCAGCCCCCTCAGTAGTAAAAAAGAAGTGCAGTGGAAAGGAACCTGTTAGTGTTTTTCATTAACTTATTAGAAATAATAATAATGAAAAAAATGGTTTGTAATATAGCCCATAGAAAAACAGTGATAAACAGCAAGGAACCAACCATACGTAGACAGCAAATGTAACTCTCTCCTACACTATTACCAACCTAGTGTTTTTCTACCGAGGCCAAGAAGCAAAGGAGCAAAACATCAGACCCAAACTCGAGCATACATCTAAGGAGCATTCTGGGTCTAGAGCAATATCCCCAACCAGCCAAATCAAGTGAGAAAAACATACATGTGAAGGGATCAATCTCATGTGGGGGTCCCGGTGGACAGCCGGCTGAACATGAGCTAGTAATGTGCCCAGGTAGCCAAGAAGGCCAATGGCATCTCGGCCTCTATCAAGAATAGGAGTAGGGACGCGATTGTGCCCCTGTACTCAGCACTGGTGAGGACACAGCTTGAGTACTGTGTTCAGTTTTGGGTGCCACAGTATAGATGGGACATTGAGGTGCTGGAGCGTGTCCAGAGAAGGGCAACAAAGCTGGTGAAGGGCCTGGAAAACATGTGTTATGAAGAGCAGCTGAGGGAATTAGGATTGTTTAGTCTGGAGAAGAGAAGGTTGAGGGGAGACCTTATTGCTCTCTACAACTACCTGAAAGGATGTTGTAGTGAGATGGGAGCTGATCTCTTCTCTCAAGGAACTAGCGATAAGGCAAGAGGAAACGGGTTGAAGTTGTGCCAGGGGGGGTTAGGCTGGACATTAGGAAAAAATTTTTCACTGAAGGAGTTATCAAACATTGGAACAGGCTGCCCAGGGAGGTGGTTGAGTCACCATCCCTAGATGTGTTTAAAAGTGGGGTAGATAGGGTGTTTAGAGACATGGTTTAGTGGTGAACCTGGTAGAGTAGGGTCAGCGGTTGGACTAGATGATCTTAAAGGTCTTTTCCAACCTAAATGATTCTAGGATTCACCCCCCAAACATATACTGTGCTCCTCCCCATCACCTGCCTCTGCTACTGGTTGTGCTTATGGCAGAGTGGCTGTGGCATCTCTAAATGGCAGGAAGATAGAGCGAAGGAGGGAGATGGAGAAGGGAATCCTGTGGCAGTACCAGCAGCAGATGCCTTGTGGGTCCAGGACTCCCTGGATGGCATCCAGACAGGGCTCTCCTGTCTCCCTGCCCCTGCTACCACTCTGATCATGGCATGTAGCCCAGGTGACATTTTGGTGACTCCTTACATGCCTGATAGTGTTAAAGAGTTCTGCTGAAATCACAACAGTTTATTCTTCTATTGAAAAATGCTAATCAGGTTCTTTTCCAGCAACGAGCTCCAACAGCATTGGCAATCACCTTTTCATTTATGGCCACTAACCCGCTTTCTTAAAGTACATTTTAGTTAGCAACCTGCTGTTTTGTAATGGCATCTGTTCCATTCTGATACAGGTGCAGATGCAAAATTTAACACTTTTATTTATTCACAGGTTTTACATCTTTAGTGTTTCCTCTATTTGCTGCACTCTGACAGGCAACATTATCATAGTTTACTGGGCATAAAATACCAATCTTGGAACAATTCTGCCATTTTTTTAATGAAGATACTAATGAATGTGGAAAATGTCTCAAGTTAATTGGTTCTTCTCAGAGGGACTGGAATGGGAAAAGGAAATGACAAGGGAAATAGGTATAAAAATAAACCATTCTTGTGCTCTAAATTTCCTG
This sequence comes from Burhinus bistriatus, assembly GCA_013397275.1. Lineage (NCBI taxonomy): Eukaryota > Metazoa > Chordata > Aves > Charadriiformes > Burhinidae > Burhinus > Burhinus bistriatus. The sequence goes on from VYXH01004195.1 coordinate 77,717, forward strand.
ATCTCCCGGAATTTTTTGTATGCTGAAGTAAAGGAAAAACCTCACAGCTGGTGCATTTATGCATTTTACATGCATCTGAATAGGAATATTTATGCTTTAAAATACCAACATAATTTTAAAACACCATTTTCTAATTGCAGCTGATATACGCTTCATGTGTTTCTTGGCAGCTTCATGTGGAAAAGACACAAGAACCTCAAAAAGTGTAGGATTTCATTAGGAAAAAAAAAAGCAGCACAGACTGCTGTATATATTGGGGAGCTTGCCAAGGCTCTGGGAAATCAGAAGAACAGATAGGTCAGCCTCTTTCCCCCAAGCTCCACCTCTATGAACTAAAACCAGGAACATTTGCTGCCTGGGACAGGGCTACGTTACTGAAGAAAGCCGTATGTGCCTAGGTAAAAAAGAACAGTATGTGCTTAGGCTAAGCCAATCGCCCAAACTCATTTTCCATAAACAAGGCTCTGCTACGGAGACATAACTCTGTTTAATCCTGTCTGGATGACTTCATTTGCTAAGCACTCCAGAGCTTGCCATAGACCATGTGATTCACCCAGCTCCATTCACTCTGGAAAGCGGCTCTCCCTTTGACTCAGAAACAGCAAAAAAGGTCATTTATCAAAGCAGTAGAAGAAGTACTTGTCCCACCGGATCATGAGTACCCTAAAAGGTATATCTCTCTTCCAGGAAAAGTCTTCCCAATTGTATTTCATTGATTTTTATTCTTTTCCCTTTGTTTTAAAATAACCTCAAAACCACTTCCAACATGGATTCACAGTGGTTTAGTGATTCCAGCTACTGGATACTGTAGAGTAGAGTTTCATTTGGAATACAAAAGAAATCCATGCTTTGATTTCTTACCAATGTTATATTTTAGGTGCATATTACATAACTGCTTCATGTAGCAAGTAATTTTCAATTAACTTTTATGCATTTCTTTCTTTTTTTCTTTGCTTCTTTTCTGCACCCCCTTACTCACAGCATAAAATCTTCTTTCCCTTCCTTAAAAAAATTATTTAAACACTTCTGGAGTGAATGTAACGCTTGCTGGCTTGGAGCAGAACTACAGACCAAAGGCCTTTTTCTGTAGCAAACGTCGAGTTCTGGCAGCACTGCAGCAAGTTTTCCCGACACTATTTCTCAAGCTTTCTTGGAGTGCAGTGGGTTGGGGATGAGGCTAGGAAGCAGTGGCTTCTCTGTCCTACCTCCCCAGGTCACTGCTCTTAGCTCCCCTCCTGCACGTCCAGTAGCAAAGCAGAAGAAGCTGGGTTTTGAGTGCCTTAATGCCTTGTGTCCTAATTCTCTGTCAGCTAGCCTTAGCATGCTGATGTCTCAACTGAGAGGTCAGGACTGACTCCAGGAGAGTGCAGGTTTTGGCCTTGAAGGTGAGGCTTTCAAAGCTGCCAACGAATGTGAGGTGCCACACAAGTTTCTTGGGCTGAACTGCTTTCCACCATGTCCTTGAACTAGAAAAGCAGGCCAAGGAATAACAATCCCTTGAGTCCAGTTAAAAGATCCCAGCTTGCAGTGTGGGAAATGCCTCAGTACTATTCCATCATGAACAGTGCTTCACTGCATTGAACAATCTGTGTAGGAGCTGTTTCTTAAAATACAAAATGGATGTGCTGATTGTAAATTGTGGATCTGTTTTTATTTTATTTTTACCGAACTAAGGAGTTTGGCTAAATGATTATGAATAGGAACTGGGCAAATCATTAGAACTATTCAAGAGTGAGCTCCAGCAGTAATCAGAGGGCAGTGACTATTAATGTGAAAAGAGATCTGATCTGGAACATAATTGATGTGAAACCTGGCAAAATCTTCAAAGCCTGAGTTTGTAATATCTTTGCTGTACAATAGAGTGCAGTGCAGGGGGCTCAGAGGTGGAACAGAATAAGGTAGCTCAGGAATACCCACCACGGTGCTGCACCAAATATTGCTTCGGATGGCTTGACTGCGTTTTGCTAATATAAGTTAATTCATGTTCACAGTTTACACCAAGAGGCCTAGGGCAAGTTTTTGTGTTAGTCGTAATCCATTGTCAAGTTCTTTTAACAGATCAGGAAACCAAAACAGATACCATGCCTTAAATCCGGAAAAACCTATGGTCTCTTCCAAACAGAAGATACTAAAACCTAGAGTGAGACAATTTGTTACTCTCACACTTGGACCACAAATTCCTGGAACTGAAAAACATTTTCCAATTAAAATGTTGTCATAAGTGATATATTATCCTTAAAAATTTTAGTTTCAGTATTTTTTTTTTAAAAAAAAAAAACAACAAACCAACAACAAACAAAAAACCAAATAAACCTCAAAAAAAAAAAAAAAAAAAACATCCCCAGAGCGGGGTGGAGGAGGGGGATTTGGNAAAGCCTTCCCAGAGCTGGCTGGAGTGTGTGGATTTGGTGGCCAAGTTACTCAGGAAGGCATGAGGATGGAGAGAGATGCACTAGAAAAAACTGAACAAAACCAAGACCCAGCATGTAAGGTGCTTTGCAAAATACCAAGATATGGTCAGCCAGTGCAAAAGAGGTTTTGTAATATAATCTGTATCCATGGTAGGTATGGCGGGGGGGCAATTTTCTTATGAGTTGCAGTATACTGTAGCTTACTCAAAAATTTTGTTTTTTCTCCTGCTGGCTTCATATTAATATGGCTTTCAGAATGGTTTTAAGTTTTTTATGATCCAAACTATTGTAAGCTTTGTTGGTTTTTGTTTGTTTGTTTATTGCTGCTCAGTTGAGCTGATCCCAGATTCTGGGACAGTGTCTCTTGCAGAGAGATCAGTATCTCATTTCTGCATTGCCTCCTTTTGTAGACTTGGCTTTTATTCCATTTGCTAATCTCACTGAGATTGTCTGTAAATCATTCCCATTGGGGCTGTTTTTCTCATTTTCTTCTTTTGTTTCTAGGGTATTTTACTGGCTGCCTTCCTCCGAGGAACAATTCCTGCAGCCAGGCCAAAGAGCTTCTTCAAAAGAGACTTATTTAAATGCCTCTAAAAACTGAAAGGAAGAAGACAAAATATTCAAACTTGAAACTGTCTTACTCAACATAGAAATAAGGAAAGCGAATGGGATGTGGAGATGCCTTGGGAACTAAGCAGCACCACCACAAGGTCCTACTCAGCCTCGCAGCACACCAGCCCTGCTGCCCTTGTACAGGTTGGTGTGCAAGGAAGTACTTATTCAGCTGCCAGCTCTCCCTTGGTGTCACAATAGTTAACTTACTCTCTTTTCAGATGTTACAATGCAGACATCAGTACCTTCAGATAGCATAGTCCAGTATCTCCATAAAGCACCATGCTCTCTCACACACTAGAATTACATGCAAATACATACATGTATACATGTATACATATGTATACATGTACTGCATATATTTCTTTTGATGACAAATGCTGTCATGAAAATTATTACAAAATGCTGCTACAGCTTGGAAAGAAAAATATGTTACATACTAAAATGTGAATTATGTACTAAATTGATCTCTTGTTACATGAGGATCCGGAAGAGTTCCCCACCCACAGTGTCACAGGCTGAGTGTCTTCTGTGCAGAAAGAGTTTTTTTAATCAGGTTATGCAGGTGAAAAAACCCAATAAAATCTATTTGTCTTTTTCACGCCTCAAAAAATGAAATCTGTTAAAAAAAAATTAGTAACAGATGGAAAAATAAAAGTCCAGATTTCTGAAGCTAATAAAAAATAGTTACAAATCCCAGTTAACCCTGCATTTCAGTGGCAATAGGTATCAGACTTGCCTAAGCATTTTGAAACTCCCAACCAAAAGTTCTAGAAACAAAATGTGGGCTACAATCCAGCCATCATCACAAAATGGATATTAGAAAGAGACGAGAGAGAAATAGGGTTTTCTGTTATTCAGATGAATATAATGTGCATGAGTCAATCCCACTCCTCACTGGAGTTCTTCAGAACAACTTAATTAGAGTTACAGGGTTGGACCTTAAACTGTTTGCAGGAAAAAACTCTAGTGGTTTATCCCCCAATTAACACTCCCAAATATTTTGTCCAAAATCCAAATTTTAAGAACTTGGCCTGCTTTATAGATTAGCTCATTTCTCCCATCCAGCTTCTCTTACTGCTTAAATAGGAAAAAGAAAGCAAAAGTAATTTTTTGGGCTAATGATACACGTTTAGGACAAAGAGGGAAAGAGAAAGACCTGCATCTTGATTAAAATTTACTTGTCACTGGGATTGTCTCTCTGCAGCTCTTGTGAGTCTACCACGAATCAGCGCAGTTAAAATATCACACCATACATCTCATTCCTTGCTGCTGCCATGACATTTTGATTTTAGGAAGAATAATGTCAACGCATGTCAGCTGGGTTTGCTTGGTAATTTCTTTTTTCCTTTTCGGTCTGCATGTCTCTCACTTTCCCAGTGTCTTGCTGATGGAAACTTTTGTACTTTTGCCTTTTCCCCTAATATTTCCTGTAAGTGTCTTTTTTTAATGACAGTTGATGTAGCAAAATAAATGAGAAAAGGATATACTGTAAATACTACATTTCAGTTAAAATCATGTGCCTGGGAAGAGCTAAGGTCATTTCATATGAAGAGTGAAACTGTCCCAGTCCCACAGCTGGACTGAACACTGATGAGAAACAAAGCTCTTAGCAATTGCTGGGGTAAGACATGGTGCAGTCCCCAGATATTTTCCTAAATAACTAAAATGGACAGCGTTGTAAGTCAGAGATCCCTCCATCTTTACCTGTCCAGTTTGCTTATTTCATCTAAAACTAATCTGTATTGCCCACAACATGGGGCTTTTATCAAAAGGATTGAGCAGAGACAGGGCGGGGATCCTGTTAGGACAGGGTGTGTTTTTTCTGTAGTTGAAAAGACTCATCCCTCCATTGTATTTACAGGAAAAGAAAATCAATCTTTTGAGCATGTCCTCATCCTAACCCAGTTGCTGCACACACAGATAAGAACGAAATCCAAACTCCCCTCCTCCCCTAGGTTTCATCTAACTGACTATAAACCTCTAGATCTGCCATGTACTCTAACACTGAGATATTGCTTGTCGTTTGGGGAGAGAATCCTCAAGGAAGCAAAATCTCTATAAAATCATGGATAAATTTAGATCAAAGTATTATAACAGATTTTAAATCAGGTATCTGAAATAGATAATAGTAGAAATCTATTTAGCTCCTAGGCACCATTGAAGGCAAAAAAGTTAAAAAACAAATCAAAACCCTACAGTAAGTTTTATTCTAACTCTAAACAATCCTTATTAGGAACAGGAAAAGCCATATAATCTCCAAAGCTGCTCCTCTCAGCTTTGACATGGGACTCATGCCCAGACCTTTCTGTTCCTGACTTTTGCTCGGCTTCCTGCTACAGATGCAGAGGAAGAGACTAGAGAGCCTCACAGCAGAGGGGAGGGGGCAAGGAACACGCACTGGGGCTAAGCTGCAAGGGGGTATTAAGGCTGCAGTCCAGGTTCATCCTCTGGCAAAGCAAGATACCCAATAAATAAACTGGATGTACAAGAGCTTTGCGGGAGTGGAGCACTCCCCCCAGTCCCAACCCCCAAGAAAGTGTTTCAATTTTTTAGTGCTAACCATAATTGACAAACTGATCCCAGTTTGCCCATGGACTACCCCTCCAAAGCTCCTTTCTCCAGCTCCACCAGACTTCCTCCTCCTTAAGTGTCATACCAGATGACCCAAGGGGAAGAATCGCTTTCTCAGTGCCAGGTGGGGCAAGGAGGAGCGAAGGACTCCTCCACAGGTGACAGGGCTTTTTGGCATGCCCCTCGCAGCACGGGCTCCACAGAAGGGTTGGTGCACACCAAGAGACGCATGTGGCTCAGCAGCCACCGCGCCAGGCTGCATCCCTGCAGACTGCGGCTCAGATTGAAAAGGCAGCTTGATTTCTGGACTCCCATGTGACTTGCCCCACAGAAAACCTTTCCTGTTGTGGGGACCCAAGTTGCACATACTTAGAGAGAAACAGAAACCAGATAAATATAGAAAGAACAGTATGAGTCTTACCCTACAGCAGCTGTCAGAATACAGTTCTCCTGGTCTATCATACAGCCACCACAGAACAGGGGTTAACAGAGCTCCTTGTTGACAAATTTTCCTATCTTTAGGCTTGTTATTTTAGGCTACTAAAAATGGTTTCTATGCTAAATAGACGTTTTAAAGTGTTCTTAGCTTATTCTTAATACTTAAAAAGTTATTTGAGTAATTTTTTTTTAACAGACGAGGAAACCAAAGAGAGTGATACAGTTCAGGTATTTTTCTCAAAATGGTGGAAGAATTATGGGGAAAGCTCTTATATGAACTATGTAACAGTAGGTGCATCAACACAGCTATGGAATAGCAGATAGATATGACCATTTTTGACAAGATATTTTGAAAAACAGTTGTATCATGATTTTTCTCCTAGTACTTTTATTTTAGAAATTAAAAGAATGCCTTTTTTGTATGTCCCCCTCCTTTTTCCTTTCCAAAACGAGTGATTTTGACTAAAATATGCTTTTCCCAAGAAAAAAATTCCTTTGGTCAAAAAAGCATTTTTGCTTTTGTTGAAAAAATGTTTTACAAACACCCGTAGAATAGCTCCAGTCAAGAATTTGGTTTCACTCTTACAGTTAATGCTACAGCATTATTTCCCCTCACACGCAGTGAGTACAACCGTTGACAGTGTGGTTACGGTGTATGGAAGATATAGTTTCATATAATTCCATACAGCAGCATTCCTTAACAGAACTTCACTACCTGGAATATTAAAAATTAAGGCACAATAAAGTAGAAACAGCCAGGTAAATGCAACAGAGCCAGAGAACAAAGCTGGGAGGACTGTTTTTTCCTGAGGCACTGTGCAGATGGAGGACAGGCAATGTGCTTGGCAGAAGTGAAGTGGTCGCATTTTTTAAAGTGTGGGAGGAAGCTTAAGTGAAGGTACAAGGCCAAAAGGGGGATGAGAAGATGGAGGGTGTTGTCCTGGGGAACAAACACGCCTGAAAGCTTTTAGCAGCACCGCCTGACTTGCAAACTCAGCAGCCCAGTGTATAGCCCATCTATAGTGTATTTAATAGCACTGGTGTATACATTAGTGACAGCCCCTGGAATACAACCCTTTTTCAGCTCTGCTATCATGTTAAGTCACCGGATGGACATGTTTGCATAAAAACACTAAAATACAGCATTGAAAACACGCAGTATTTACCACGAGCTGTCAGCTCTCTATCTCCTACAGCCATTTTGCTTCCTCACATATACATATATTTACATCATTTTCAAAATGCGTATTATTAAGCTGACTGCTATGGCTCCTCTGGAGTGGTTACCATCTATTATGTAAACATATCACAGCTACAATTTATAACACTCCTGTTATTTACCCAATAGAATGTGTAACTGTTCCAAGTGAGCCATTACTGTCTGCCACATAAAGTAAATCCATCTTCAGCTGCTTTTGCAAGTATGAATTATAACGACACTTAACATTTCAATAGCGCCATACATGTTGGAAGATCTCAGTGCACCTTATAAACATTAATGAATGAATTTAGATTTAAAAAGCAGTCCCATGTGGCAAGAATTAGAGCTAAGCCAGTAATTCACAACCAGGTCCCGATTCAGGAAGAGGCTTAATCACGGGCACCGACTTCAGCACAACTGCTTATGTGTCGGAAGCATCACACGTGCCCAAGTTCCCAGGTGGCTACGAATCTGCGGGGTCCACAGCATTCATTTTTCATCTCTTTCTGTTTGCAGAACATGATCAGCTTACAATCTTAACACAGGAGGTCTCTCTGCAAACCAGTCTTAATTCTGTAAGACATTTGGTTTGAATTTCATGCACAAACCCATGTCCCCCACCACCGCCCCCCAACCACACAGTGAGTTCATTCTTTTCAGGTTCCTTGTATTTTGTGCTAACTCTTCCCAGAAGAGCGTTTCACCCGTTAGTCACCCCACTGCATGGTGTTCTTAAAAGCACTGGGGGGGGGCGATGGTAAAGTCAAGCAGAGCTTTCTCCAGCTGGCCAGCAAGGACACAGCCCTGCAATCGGACATTTCTGCTTGCTGGAGGTTTGGAGTCTTGAAAGCCGTTATCAGAGAGAGGATCTGCATGTGTCCAGACCAGAATGTTAAAAACCCACACACGCCCACTGCAGGACAGTGCGAGGACAGGGATGTGGTAGGGAATAATAAACAAAAATCACCTCTGGTTACTGATTTTTTTTCCACTTGGAATCCAAGCTTTTGGGTTTCTTAAATATGCCATGACCAAACAGTATTGCCCTGAACTTATTTTCTCATGACAACTCACCTGGGAATAAGGGAATTGGAAATGAAATTTCATATTAAGTTCATTAGGAACATAAATACAAAAAGTCAAATTATCCTCTGAATTACATTAGCTGTGGAAAGACTACAAGCAATGGAGTCACAGTAGCACAAGTAAGAAGAAAATAATGTATTTTTATTTTGTTTAACTAAAAAGTCCAAAACTGTTGATAAAATGTCTTAATAAATACAGTATCTATAATAAATAGTAGTAAATTCATTTAAAAGGCCTCATAAGAGACAGCAATTTTTTAAGGGTACTGTTGATGTATATCTATGCATGCTCCTGTAACTGTGAGCTGAGGTAATACACCCTGTGCTTGACAGCATTTCTCCACAAGAGCAGGCACAGTGAAGTGAATCAAGTCTTTGCACTTTAGGAAATGGAAGAACTATTTAAGTTCTAAAAACTATGCAGGTTGCTAGTGATGAGTTATACTGGATTATATTATGCTGGGGGCTCCACAGGTGGAGCTAAAAAATAAGAAGGACATGGACCTGTTGGAGTGAGTCCAGACGAGGGCCACAAAGATGATCAGAGGCCTGGAGCACCTCTCCTATGAGGACAGGCTGAGAGAGTTGGGGTTGTTCAGCCTGGAGAAGAGAAGGGTCTGGGGAGACCTTATAGCAGCCTCCCAGTATCTGAAAGGGGCCTGCAAGAAAGCTGGAGAGGGACTTTTTACAAGGGCATGTACTGATAGGACAAGATATTGGGAAGAAATTTTTCACTATGAGGGTGATGAGGCACTGGAACAGGTTGCCCAGGCAAGTTGTGGAGGCCCCATCCACTGGAAGTGTTCAAGGCCAGGTTGGACAGGGCTTTGAGCAACAGGGTCTAGTGGGAGGTGTCCTGGGCCCATGGCAGGCTGGTTGGAACTAGATGACCTTTAAGGTCCTTTCCAACCTAAAACATTCTATGTTATATTATTCTATGATATTTTGTTCTGACAAACTGTTTCTAAACTGCATCAAAAGTATGTAAATGTTCTCTAAAGCGTATACGCTGCGCAACTACTCTAAGCAGCAGACACCGTACAAGACTACTTTTGATCACGGACAAATGTTAGAACTGAAACACCAGTACCAAAAGTGTTTTCAGAAGCAAATTCCTACACAATTTGGTGCACAGATATCAGATGATTTACTATGTTTCCAAAGGTGCCAGGCTGCTGAAAGTCTCTATGAACAGCCATTTCAGGTTCATATGCATATATATGTGCTGCCTTAGACGGTATGTGGAAGCCAGGTTGCACATATACCGTGCATCAAGTAAACACTAGTTGGAGAATTGACAGATGTGCTAAAACAGCGTGCCTTGCAACAGTTTGACATTCTGTGGGCTGGCAAACCAACTGCAGGGGAATGCAATGTGTAGCAGGAAAATAACACACGGGAAGGTTACAGTTAACCTCCCCCCCTACTTTATCATATCCTCTTCTGTTATTTACTGCTGCTTATAGCTTCCCATTCACCTTGCAATGATATGGGAAAATGCAACGTCTGGAAAATTGGTGGAAGTCACTCCCTTAGCACTTAATGAACCTGGCTCTTCTCTGGCAGCTGATCGACCTTGCTGCATCTACATTTAAACCCATGGAGGTTAGTTTTGATTAACACTTGCATAACTAAGGTGAGCATCATTTCCATAGTCTCTCACACCTGATATTTAATTTTCTACAGTGATTGAGCAGGGACTTCCATGTAAGTAGCACTCCTTGCATTAAAAGCTGAATTTTAGGCTCCGTGAAGTTGATGACAAAATGCTCACTGCTCTGATTTTTTTTTAGTTTTTCAAGGATATCTGAGCAATTTAGAATGGACAAGTGCAGAGTCTTGCAGTACAAAGAGACACTGACGAGACAGATGAAGATGAATGATACACTCATAAAACCAGAAAACTTTGAATATCCCTTCTTCTGTAGATTTAATTTAAGTCAGATCCTTCAATATTGTATGGATGTGGTTTATATTAAAGAGTTTGAGAACAATCCCTAAGCAGTGAATTGAACACTTTATCATTCAAAAATGTAATACAAAAGTGAGTTAAAAAATACAAGATATGAAAGACCTGGGAAAAAAATTAATGGTCATGCTCTTATAGCTCCTAATGATAAATGATGTCTCACACGCAGGTTGAAAATCGCTTGCCTTTTGCTTATGATGAGTTTTTCCATTTTGGATTACTGAAATAGAAAAAGAGGACTCGAAATATTTCTAATTACAGGGAAATTCTGAACTGGAAAATATAACGTATTTCTTTACATGCCTCTTATTTGTTTTCTGAAAGATACATAAAGTGCCAATCTGAAATCCATGAGATGTGGATGGATTCCAACTCCCTCCAGATAGCAGAGGTTTGTATGCAGCTGGGCCTTGTGTATTAACAAACATGGTTACTTGAAACACAAATGTATGGGTCCTTTGTACTATCTCTCTGAGTACAGCAAAAGACATAAGAAAGGTTTACATTTGATCTTTCAGCATGAAAGGTACTGTGGGACTAGGCGAAGGAGCCTCCCCCATCAGCACAGGTTGTGGGAATGACCCTATTCCAGCTCTTCTCTCAGCTCCCACTGTAATGGCACTCCTCTGAAATGGGAACAAAAGACACAGGCAGCGTAGGGAATGCTAAAACTGTATTTTCTTTCTCACGGCCCATTAACAAAACATACTTGAGAGAGGTCTCAATTTACAGTGGGAGCCAGGCAGACCTAAGAGCACAAAAATACAGGAAAATCAAAGAGGTGGTTTAAAATCTCCCTCTCTCTTTCCCCAGTCTCTACAGTAACCACAGTGACTGATATCAAAGAACACAGTTTATGCCACTGCCAGCAGAGATTTTGAAGTTAGAAATTCTGAACTTTTTCATTAGCCTTCTTTGAGCAGTAGTTTAATCAGTTGACTTCCAAGGGTCCTTTCCCTTCCCAATTAATTTTTTTCTGTTTCTATGATGATTATGTAACAACAGATCTACTGGTGAAAAGAATCAAATGACATTAGCTTTTTTGGAGCTTTTAATCCACCTCTTGTTTAGGAAACTAACTTAATGCATTTCAGTAAGTAAAGTTCAAATCAGAAGATGCAGATCAGAGTAACTTTCAAATGACCACCTTCCAGAAAACTGACCTACTCCTCCGTGTGTTCCCATAATAGTGAAGACATTTACAGAATCTATTTTCCTTCCTTTTGCAACCGTAAAACTTCAAACTTAACACTAAGGCATCCCTGAGTGGTGGCTTCCCATTTCATTCTTTCCCAAATGCCTTTCAGGTCACACAGCAGTTTAACTGCTTCTTTTAGCCATGCAGTTTTGCAGTCTTGATTCACAGCACCATTCCCCTCTTCAGGAACAGATTGTGTTTCTGGATGAGAAATTTCAAGGGCATGTCACATACACTGATGATATCTCATTGTGCTTTCCTCACTTGTTGTGGGAACCATCAGATTTGCCTCTTGACTACATGTAATTGGCTTTTGATATCCTCCTGAAAAGACTGTGGTTGGCATTATTGCCATCCAAATTCAGGGATTTAAGTGGGGGCCCGGAATTAAGAGCATATTCACCACCTGTATTCAGTGAATGCCTTTCTGGAAGTCCTGAACCACCTTCGCAGAGGCACACAGAACCTCAGGTGCAAAGTGTCAGACAGTAAAGAAGCTGCAAGTTTAGACTTGATTATCCGTTTGAAGAAAATGCAATGTAGCTAATAATTCCACGTGACTACTCAGATGCTTGCATGTTTCATGTGAGCAGAGTGCTTGAAATTTAACAAGACTAGTATTGAGCATGTCGAGGGATAACATTTTTCTTCCATTTCTGTTGCTGCACAACTACTGGATGTAACAAACATTAGTATTTATTTACCAGAATTTGGATTTCTTATTGCTACTAATCATACTTTGCCAGTATAAGGTGCAATTGTTTGTACTGAATGATGCACACATTAGCCTACTAGTCTTGCTAACTTAAGCAGAGTACTGAATTTTTCTGCCAAGACATTGGTTTTACCAATATACATTAAATCAACTTGCTTCGGATTTGTTGCCTGTAGTCTTGGCTTGAAAGCATGGGTTGAGCCTCTATCAGCTTCATCTCTTTTCACACCAAATCCATTAGAGTGAATAGAGTGGCATGAGGTAATCACTGAAGATGAAATTTGCCCAAAACTGATAAATGGTCCAATCACTCTATCGAGCTGCATAGTATTTTTATATAACATTTTTCTTTTTGGCTGAATGGAGATGACTGTAAGGAGAAGTGGCTTCCTGGCAAAATCTAAAGCAAAGGCCGAAGTCTAATGAGTTCATATTTGTAGAATTGGCTCCAGGTAAATTGATTCTTAAAAGCATCAATTTAATTATTGCAGTTACAGCCTTTTCTAAGGAAAAGAGAAATACAAAGGTAGACCAGAATAACCAGTGAGAAATGGCACCTTTATTTTGGGGAAAACCATCTGTTTCAAAATACCCAGACTCAGGTTTACCCAGAAATTACTTCTGTGGGCTTTGAGGCTCCCAGAAATTGGTTAGATGCCTGTGAGATGCAGAATAGACTCTACTATCAGTACTGAAATGAGTCACTCCCAGTTCTGATACAGGCTGAAGGAAAGGGATCTGCAAGACTGCATTTTTCTCCACTGAAGGTTGCAGAGAAGCATGTCTAGGTGGCAGTGTGATCCGCATTGGAGAGACTGCCCCATATAGGGACTCTGTATAGGGGGTCTCCATGCAATCTGAAGAGCCACTGCTCCCCAGCTCACTTTAGCATCAGGGCACACCATGGTAAATGTTTCTAGGCACTTAAAGACCCCTCTCAAAGTGGACTGTTCTGGTCATATTTCCCTAGCCTTGAAAAGGAAGTTTATCTCATACCATTTTCTTTATAAACTAGAACTGTAAATAAGGGGCTGATTCTGCAAAATATGAGCCTCCCTGTGCCTGACTGGTTCTGTCAGCATGGAGAATACTCACAGTCTTCTAGGCTTTAAATCAAATATAAATTGCTCCAGCCATATTGCCTTTACCACTAGGATTCCCAGGACTAAACTATCCAAACCTCCTTGTGGAACATCGATCCCCACTTTCCCCTCTTTATCAAAGTTACCATAGACATGGGATTGTAAAGTCACTGAGTCTGGCTCTGCTTTACAGCACGTCTCCTAGAATGCCGCTTTGGCTGTATAAAGTGTTGATTATGGCACCTCTAGGGCCCTTTGCAATATAGGGATAAAAGCTTTGCATTTTGTTTCTGCCAAATGTAGACAACTCTTTATAGATTTTACAGTATCACTGAAGCTCTTTTTCTTTTTTTTTTTTTTTTTTTTTTTTTAAAAATACATATATGATAAGAAGAGAGGCATCATCCTGCAGGGATCCTGCCAACTGATTCTATATCCACTTTTTTTCCTTCAGTGCTTCTGAGAAAAACAGATCAATTAGTAGGAAGGGGGGACAGGGGAAAATCTAGGGTTTCATTTTGGGAAATGGGGCTCATTTCACCTAACTTCATCTGTCTTGAAGAAAGGCAATCCAAAATAGTCACACAGGACTATTCATCCTCTCTTGAGAGAGGTGGGTTGAATTACTCTCAGGAGCTGCCTGCCTCTGTTCCTCTGTCTCCAGGCAGAACTAAGATCATTCATGTAGATTAAGGGGCAAGCATTAAGATGGCTGTAGTTAAGACATAATTAATATGCCCCATGTATTGAATCCCACTTCTTGCATGAGAGAAAAAAATCTGAATTCCAGTGAGTAAATGACAGTCTCTGTTTTCCTTTTAATGCAGGATACAGTTTCAAGCAGCTTTTTATACCCACTGTTTCTAATTTGAGATTTAAATGATGAATTCTTGCTTCCTTGCTTGCCTAATAGATTTTCTTCTTACGTACAAACTGAATAGTCTCATGCTTGGTCCTAATATTTTGTAAACATAAAGGCATTGTTATGGATATGAATAGACACCAGAGAACCAGTCTTCAGGCTGGAAGGAAAATGAAGCTCTGCAGGGCTGAGGGAATATGGACTGGCAAGCAAAACAAGGAGAAAGAGAAGGCAGCAATCTTAAAGATGCCTGCTGATAAATGCTTTTGTGACCCTGTTAAGCGATCATATTCACTCTGGAATCAGATTTGTGCAAGTACAAATCTAGGAAAAATGCCAAACAAAATTATTTCAGTTTGAGGAACTGTTTCTCATGCAGAATACTAAAAATTTTAAGTACCCCTCCCCCAGCTTTCTATTTTCTATTTCCCTGGCATTTTTACAGGAAACATTACAATACAACAGTAGTGGCTTTTTTGTAGCTCTGATGGCTAAGCATTACCAGTTAGTGTGAGCCTGCCTGCTGCTTCTCCCTCAGACCAGAAGAAAGGTTTGCATGTGTGAAGACTTGCCTGTGTTCTCCAAGCGTTTCAGCTGGTCTAATGCAAACTATGGTCTCTCCCTTCAAGCTTTGAGTTGCTTCAAAGAGAACATGCAGACACCTTTAGTGTCAGAGGTTACTGAACAAGACCAGGATCAATGCTCCCCTGCAACAAAGGCCTAGCACGAATTGAATGCAGGTTTCAATCTAGCAAGGAAAAAGGCAGGAGCAGTGCTGCCGGAATGCAACAGCAAGCGTGGAATGTGAAGAGGACTTTGGGAATAACACCCGACACCTGCAGCCTCACTAGCAGCCAGATATTCAGCTCTCTGCAAAAATGACTCATAGTAATTTGAAAGTGTAGAGGAAAAGCTTTGGCAGCACCATGAGAGAGGCAGCTCTCCTTCCATAGAACCAAAGGGTTGTTGTTTAGAAAACAGCATATTTGATGTCATTTTAATCTCACCAGGATAATTTCCCAAGATCGAGAAAGGAAAGAAACAGTGGATGATCGCTAATCAACAGCCCCCTGCTAACAAGCGCTATTGAAGAGCTATAGCGTCACTCACCGATAAACAGGCAATCTCAGATTTGTTAAAAAGCAGTAATTATTCCAAGTCATTTTATGGAAGGAAAAAGGTGACAACAGGATGTTGGGGAGGGGGTGGCAGAGATGAGATTTTGAAAATGCTCTGCTTTTTCCCAAAATTCTTTTCTGTAATTTCTGAGAGCAATTATATTTCTTAATAGAAGTAACAGTTGAAAAATCCCAATGTGAGAACAGCACATGTGGGCAAGGTTCGGCAGTACAGATGACTGCATCCAAAAGTCACACCTCTTACAATTTGCAGGCAAGTTTGCATCCCTACATTTGTTACAGCTAGAGCTTATTGTGACTTTGGCTGCCAAAGCATTAGCACTCTGCTCTTCCTGGATGAAAATAAAATGACATCACAGAAAACGGACACTTCAGATTGCCTCCAGTTATTCTAGCCAGCTCCCATTGTTCTTAAGGATGCAATGCTGTGGTCTCTAGCAGGGATATTCCTGAGAACACCACATTAAAAGTTAACATTTCTTCTCTGTAGGAAAGTCTAGATTTTTTTTCTTCCTTGTTAAAATAAAAAAAATTAGAAATTTCAAGAGTTTCCCATGTAAGTGAAAAGTTCCCAAATATTTTGTTTCCAATAGCTAAAATGATTGATTTTTCAAAAGTGTTGAAGAAACAAGCTGGGGACCATGAGAGACTCTTGCTTAATGCCCAGCTCCTAGGGTAACAACAGGGAGTCAAAAATGGCAAAGCCTTGAGAGTCCATGGGTGAGGCAGCAGACTGGGAGCGCAGGAATCAGCGTTCCAGCTCAGTAGCAAAGGAGTCCAGAGTAGGGTTTTCACACAGAGCAGGCTTTTTAGTTGGCATATTTAGGCCCTGCTTTCCACATGAGCCACCATCAAAAACCAGAAAACGTCGCCTCAACCTTTCTTTCTCCCAAATATGGAAGGAAGACTGTTCTGGGCAGAATGAAATGTTGGAGTTTGAGAATTCGTGGTGTTATTTGGTTTTGGTTTTTATTTTAAACTGTAAAATTATGTCAATTCAAGAAAGAAATGCGTTGACTTTCTTTTTCACTCAAAGGGTCTGTAAATTACTTTTATGGATATAAATAGCTATTTTTTCAGAAAAAAAAAAAAAGGCAGTTTATATCTGGAAAATTTCAACAGTGTCTACATCAAAGCCCTGAGAGAGGCCTCCAGCATGAGCTCTCAGCTGCACAACAGTGGGCCAAACTCCAAGTGGACGAAAGGCTCCTTGGGCTTCTGCCCTCCAAATGCCTGCAAGAGTTCCTGACAGCTATAAAACCCCATAGAAGTCCCATGGTGCTGAAGAAGTGCCTGTTGCTGGGGTCTACAACCTCCTGCCAGGCAAACGAGTGTGAAATGATGAAAATCTCCTTATGGTTTGCTGTCAGTTTGTTAAAACTGACAGAGTTCCACGAATCATTCCAGATGTGATGAGTCACCATTTTCTGACAAAAAAAATTAAAATGGTTTGACTGGAGAACATCCAACCCATTCTATTCTTGGGATAGCTAGAAATTCCGTCATACTAGACTTCCTCTTGTTCTTTGACCTACAACAAAACACGGCCACAGCTAATGGAGCCCAGAGCTGCATGCTTCAGTCAATCAGGCCTCCAAGTCCATTTCCCACGAGTATCTCATTTCAAGGAGGACCGCTAGTTTCAAGCTAAAAGCACCTTCAGCACTGCCACAGAAATGTGCTATCCCTTTCACTGTGACTGCCTTAAAGCTTTGCCCTCAGAAAGAGTTAAAGAACAGAGATAACAGAAAGACCAATTTATATTAAAAGAATTAATCCAACTGCAGCTTACTTTTCAGAATGATTTTTTTAAACATCCCTCAATTTGTTCTACAGCTGAATTTTTTGCAGATGGAGAGGCATGTATCAGAGTGTTACAGTAAACGAAGAAAGGTAACGATTCCCTGAAAATCAGGTATGTCCCAAAATGTGAGTTTGACTAGCCTAGCTACAAGCAACAGTTTTCCACCCTTCTTAGTAAGGTGCCTACCCTCATGTGACTTGTTAAGTGCTGCACTTCTCTGTCCGTCCAATTCCTAATCATATGCTCAAGCAAGCATGGCAGAGTGACGGCAGACTCAGAGCCTTTAAGTTCCTAGCAGTTCTTTGGAGGCTGGGTAGAGTCAGGCTATCGGTGCCTCCCGTGGGGGAAAAAGCTGCAGCATTTATTAGATACCAGAAAGTCTGCAATGTCAAAAGCCCCTCTAAGTGACCCCACTGTTGGTAAGCCTTGAGCAAGACCTTGCATCTTAGGCTGTGAAGTGAATCACCAAAGAAATTCATAGGAAAGTAAGTTTCCTCCCCTTTAATGCTTACAGAAAAACTGGATTTTTCTAATAGAAGAAAGCAAGACGATGTTATCAGGAGATTTAAATTTTTTTTTCAACTTTTAGCAGACCAGCCTTGGTTATTTGCTGCTGTTTCTTTAGAACAAGGATTATTGTAATTAGGAGTTTGCCAGTTTTGCATAAGTTACAGACTTGGAGCCAATCTGGGTGTGATAGCTTGTGTGAGACAAGGTGAAAACAGCGCATACAGGCAAAAACTTGGCTGTCTTTTAACAACTCTGTCACTCAGTCTAACAAGATATCCAACACCTCCATACAGAGAATGCTTCATCAGTCATTACATTGGCATAGCGTGCAGTGATTTTGAAGGAAGCTTTGTAAAAACAATAGATGGCAGAATAACTGTACGATTTTGTGTGAACAGCAGTATTGTCACCTGTGTTGACTCTGGTTTTGGTAAAACAAAAAAATATGTGAAAAATGAACATTTTATCATTTTTTGACAGACCGTTGGCACAAAGGGCCCTCCATATTTTAGATGAAGTGATGGACATACTCATACATTGCACAAAAGAGAAATAGGGAAACCTGGAACCTCCTGCACAAGTGAGAAGAGGCCGAGAGTGGATACTGAAAAGACCATTATGATTTAAATAATTTTGTCTAATTTGGAGAGCAGAATGTTTGAATTGCTAAATGTTAAGAAAGCAAGAAAACCATTCCAAGATCCTTAAGCGAATTATTGACACACAGTGTAAAATCTGCAAGGACTCAGCAGCAGTGTAAATTTGCATTTCCATAGTCATCCCTGCTGAGATGATCTCAGATGAAACAGTGGGATCCACATATGTAATTTAGTGCAGGAACTATTCAAGCCTGCTCTAGTGAAATGTATAATATATTCAATTATTTTTATGCATCCTTATTTGCCAAACGCTGATGTTCCTCAAAAAAAAAAAAAAAAATTCTAACCAATTTAGCTTCATTCCTGTCAGGAAATTAGTATGAAATGACAACTGTCTTTTTTTAAGAAGTGTTGTCTTGACTGTTGTGATGTGTTTAGCAGGATGATGCAGTGCAACAGATGTTGTTAGGGTCAAAGCGAGGAGAAAAAAAGTAACAAAATGGGACTCTGATCTATTGCTCTTATTTAAATCCATTCTTGTTTAGCAGCACATTTAAACACCTGCCTTGCTGACTTAAGAAGCAATGTGTATCCACTGTGTATCTAGTACTTGCATACACAACTCTCTTATGATGTCCAAGTGCCTCTGAATTATCCACTTCATAATACACTCGATAGTGAAATGTTCATTCTATCACTGGGGAACAGAAGTATGTAAGTTTCCCATTTTGATGGTTTCTGTCTCTGGGTGGAAGCGTTACCTGGGCCAAGAGGTCCAGAGTAGCTCATGCTGTCACTGTTTTTGCCCAGCCACACCCAGCTCCAGCCAGTCACTTCCACACTGCACACCACTTAATGCGAACCCTGGCTCCACAGGTGTTCCAAACACCTCCATTTTGCCTCTGTCAAAGGCATTTCTAGCACGTGGCTCATGCCATGCACAAGACTTGTCTGCCCTGTGCTCGACATAAGTTTCCTCCTTGGACCTTAGTATAGACCACATCTAGTTTCAATGCTGTGTTTAAACCGCCCTAGGTGAAGCCACTCCACATCCCAATATCACAGTCGTGAACTCATCTATCTCATGTGGCATAGCTTGAGGAACATAGGTATAAAGATCCCATCTCTCCTTCAGGTCCCTCGTGGTATCTTTTTCAGATTGAGTCATCTTAAAAACCTTTTAAAATTTCTGTAAGCATTAATCTCTCTATGCTACTGCAGGAGGTCATGTGCCGATAATGATGCTTTCTGGAATGGCAGTGGATGATCAGACTGGTTGGAGGACCAATACCAGAGGACCCTCCTGCCCAGTGAAACGATCTTTGTTCAAACCCTATGTAGCTGTTAATTGCCTCTAGAAAGAGACCTAGATATTCCATTCCAGGTGAAATCTCAGTATTGGTCTAGCAAGCAGATAACACATACAGTCAGGGAAATGAGATGTTGAAACGTAGCCAGGAGTCAATCACACTAGTAAGCACAATGGAATAAAAGCAGATCAAGCAGCTGGTCCTGAGGATCCTGTGCAAGTCATTTTATGTGTTTTACTTCAGGCTTGATTTAGACTGATTCCCCATTTCAAGGTGGCTCTCTCTAGGTAAGTTGTCCCACAAACCCAGCTAGGTGTCTGCACAAGGCAGACACCACCACAAAAGACCTAAACATTGCAGCATTTACTGCTTTTTGCTTGCATATGGCAATAAGGGATTTGTGGCAGGTCACCAGATACAGGTCCATGGCAAAGCTGCTCATCAAATTCAAATTTCAGTACAACCACTGGATTATCCTTTCACCTGGAGAAGGGGGCTCCAAGCTTTATCAGTGTGTGGGTGGCAAATGGAACAAGTGGTTATCTACACACAGAGAGCAAAGGTAGAAAATATGGTTAGCAATGACATTTTAAGACTTTCTGTGAAATGATCCATGACTAAATATACCGTTTCTTTTACATACCATATCTGAAAGGGGGATTATTATCAAAATGTCATTTTTAATTGTATTTTCTATCCTTGACTTTGTAACATTTAGAATAATCTCCAACTCTTTTCCCCTAAAAAAAAAAGACAAACTGTACTCTTCCCAGGCATGTAATATAAAACGAATTATTTACAGCTCCAGGAAAGAGAATTAGTGCTATAATTAGTGAATCCTCAGTGTCTGTTTTTACAAATGGTTAGTACTTTGTAAATTTTTGGAAAACTGGTTTTTACATGATGATTTGAATGGTAGCCATGTAAACCTGAGCAAAAATGAGCTGTTTTACAAGACAGACAGAAAGGCAGGAGGAAAACATATACAAACTTTGCCATTACTTCATTTAAGATTTGGTACGTATGGTCTCACATGGAGTTAAGTATACAAATAAAAAGCTGTTTAAGGTACTACTTTTATGAATGCACATGTGAACCACAGAGAGCATGAACAGGAAGAGATGTATATGCTGTGCGGCAGACAGTGTGAACAGAAGGTGAATTCCAGAAAAACCTTTGAAAGGAAATGTGTCACTTTTTGCCATTCAAGTATGTTTATTTTGACTCTAGGAAACTTATAGTTGATGTAATTTTATCAGATTTTTTTTTTAATTTTTTTTTTTTTTAGAAACCTGAAAACCAGAATCCCTAATTTCAGCACCAATTTTACTGTAACTGAACAGATTTAGACACAAAGAGCAGAATATTTTTATCTTCTGACGTAAGGACAGAAGCTGCAGCTGTTTCAAAGGTACCAAAGCTTACGCATCTCTAATGAAGGGCAATGGTGTAAGAGATTAAGAACTCAAAAAGCGAAGCAACCATCAACTGCATTTGGACTGCTTATATGAGAAAAGGATTCTGTTGTGTTCATCTGCATTTTGGACTTCTTAAGAAAATTTTTGGGCAGACTCCTTGAAGCCATGGCACAGCTGCCTCGACCCATCCTGTACCAGAACTGCCAGCATAGTAGAGTGTGGTAGCACCACGTCATAAATTAGGGAGTAAAATTACAGAAGGGAACTATGGTAATAACTTATGCTCCTAAATACATCAGAAGTTAGGAACTTTATAAATTATTATGAAGGATATTTGCAAATGTGCAACGCAATCAAATAATTTCTTTTAGCACTAAGACTGATTTGAGAGGGAATTGGCAATCTTGTAAAGCTTTTTATATTGAGACTTATGTGATTTTGTTTGGATTTGCGGAAAAAGTCTGAAAGAAAAAAAGCATCGAGGTTACTGACACTGTCTTCCCTCCTTTGCCACTGGCAGGAAGTCTGGGGCAATGAAGCATTTTACATTTCAAATCTTAACATTTTCATGAAGCGGGAATACGCCAAGACATTAGGGAGAAAGCAGTTCGTACAACAGCAAAAGCAGTCTTTGAGGCAGAGCAGTGACTATTATGTATCTGAAGTTAACCATTTCAAGACACACAACTATCTCCTCCAAGCACAGAGTGGCTGTCTTCATTTAATGCCATCCTAAACATCTGAAGAATAGGCACAGAAAAACAAGCCTGGTCTGCAACAAAGAACCAGAAGGAAAAAGGTTTGCAGCAAAGAGGAAGAAGCAAAATGGACAAGGATCTGATAGTTTAGACTCCTAAGGCTTGAGGATGTGTTGAATTATCAATTTTTTCTAATTTACCAGACATGGACAGATGTTTGAAGCCACTGTCCAAGTCACCAGGAGTTTTGCTTTTCACTTCCAGAGGACAAGGAGTTCAGAAACTCATCACACTAATTCTTCTGGTTCTTTAGATGCAAATTTCTCTTTTCATGCATTTGCATTGCATTTCTAAGAAAATTCTGTTTCAAGTCCAGACAGTATTGTTAAGGTAGTGCAAAAGCAATATTACTACACTAAGGTTATATATTTTTAAAATTTCCAGATGGAGTTAACAGCCCAATCTACCAATTCCAAACAGGACACAAAACTAAACAGCTTTTATTTGCATCATTATTGTTAACAGTGGCTCAGGAATCCAGAGAGATGGGCACCTATTTATAATTTTATGTGGTGTGAAATATTATTAAGGAAATACCAATCCTTGCTGCTTTGCACCTGCAAAAGTGTCTGTTTTGAAAAAAGACTTTTTCCCCCTCTGTCCTTCTACCAACCAAAGTGTTCACTGGTAAAATGACCATTTATGCGACCATAAAATCAGAATCAGGACCCAATTCATAAATTCCTTTCAGGCAGGTAAATCTTTCTTCCATTACACAGAAAAGGTAATAAGTTGTGTCAGCTGAGTGATTTTCTCTTAAAGGAATATCATTAGAACTGGAGAATTCTTGTATTTCATTTTGTTCATTTCTCTACCATGTTGTATTTCAAAGTAGAATTCTTTGAGGATTTACACTAGGTTACGTATAGACAATATGACAATTTGAGGGTGAAGTTTTTTGTTTTCTTTCTTGATTTTTTCCCATCTCAATTCATAAACAGAGTGGCTTTTACAGTTTTCTAATAAGGAAGGCCAAGAAATTGCTTGATGGCTACAAAAAAAGTACACATCAAGATTTCAATGTCAATTGAAATTGAATTTTCTCAAGTTATCTTGTCTTCAGTGAGTCAATTTTCTTTAGAAATATAGGTGCAGTTGCTTGCTTCCTCTTCCCCTCTCTGTCTCAGTCTATTCTTGTCCTTTCAGATTTTTTGAATTTATGTAACCGAGAAAAGAACGCATGGATGTTCAAGGTCATCTTCATAATTTTGTACTTTGACAACATCTCCATTTACTTTCTCCTTGTCTCCTCTGCAGAACTAATTGAGAACAACTCACTTGGTTATGGTCAACATGAACAGAGACATGTCATGTTCGGGATCACACTAACTCTCTGTGGTGAAAGCCAGTTTTCTTCCCTAGCACAACACTGAGTCCATCTTACCTCTCTACTGACTGCAGAGCTGAGATAACTACACAGTTTTGGTAAATCAAAGTGAATGATTAGTTCTTTAAAACTAAATAGGTATTTTCTATTGAAATATAGGCTTGCTAGGTTCTTCCAGCTAACCTTACCATCTCAACATCATCAGATGAGACTTCCTGAAGCTGATCTATATTCATATCAACAGTCTCATTTATTTCCCCCATTCTAGTAATAAAAGCATCTAAAAAGTTTTTCCCTTATAAACTAATAACTTACCAGAGACTGCTCTTGGCCCTAAGGTGTCTTTGTATTCTCCCTTCCCCTCGGCCACAGGAATGCAGCTTTGGGTGCCTAGCCATTCACTCATCTCTTCCATATGAAAAAAAATAACCTGTTCCAACATCCCTTTTTAAGATATTTCTGCCCTTTGCTGGCCATCTTATTCCGTTTGGAAATAGAGGAATGTGACAAATAACTGTTACGTCAGTAACTTGTGCTTTGGACGCTCCACAGCTGACTTAAGAGTTTTATTTTCTTAACGCTTACGAAGTTTTACCTCTGGAAGACAGACCCTATTTGAACATGTTAAGCACTTGGTTATTTCCACTGAAAAGACCAATTTGATACCAAACTAGAAACTATCTAACCTTCCATAGTCTGAACAAAATGAGTGTTAAAGAGACAGAACCTGTGTTTGTTGAACTCAAAATGAAAACATTTCTAAACTCCAAGTAACATTCCTGAGCTCACTTGTACTCATATTACCATCAAACATTATAGGTCAGATTTTGAACTTGTTCAACAATGTAAAAGAATCTCAGTAGCATCTTAGAGAATTTTCCATAATACAATATTGATGCTAAACTTGCATGTGAAACCTCAAGCTGCTCCCTTAGAAGACTAGCACAGGAGCAAGGCCAAAGAAGCTGTAAAACTTCAACCATTCTGGATCTCAGGGTTCTTTCTAAAAACCAAGTGAAAAAGAGCAGAAGTTACTGTCCCCAGTAGGCTGCTCTAACTTCCTGTGCTGGTAACATCGTCACTGGGCTAGGCAAGGAACTTAGCATCTTCCAAGACAGAACATCATAAAAAAGCAAAAGCAAAGACAAAAAGTGATTTTTTTTTTTTTTTAATTAACCAGCAATGTTCACAAATGGGAGGGGGGGAACTCTCCTTTTTGTGGAACACGGCTCTTTTCCTTAAAAAGTTTTCTTAAAATGTTTCTTCTTTTAGATAATGAACTCGCCCCTCCTTCTTTCAAGAATATTCTAGACAAGAAACACCAATATTTTTGTGCTCAAGTCAACATTTGTAAAAAAGGAGTTTTGACCAGCTGTACATACAAGTATAGCTCTGTTCCCAAGAGGTCAAGTGCGATAAGCATCTTACAGTGATTTTTAGCCAGTGCATATCCTGTATCTTTCAGCACAATCAAGCAAGCATAACTCGGTTTTATCGATAGGATTTGGCTGAATGTTTCTGGAGCAATGCTGTAAGAATGTGCTCACATCCTCAAGAGCCTGGGTTTTAACATAATTTGATTTCTGAGGAGGTATGGCTGAGACTGATGTAAACTGCACCACTGTTCTTGCTGAGGGATTTCTGCAAAGTAGCTTTTATCATACATTCTGACTTCACCCTGAATTATTCTTCAGGAAGAGGCCTCACTCAGAGGTGCTGAGAATCCTCAGTTCCTCTGAAAGTTAGTGAGCTAGTGAGTTTTTTTGCACATCACTACAGGATGCTAACATTTTGAATGCTGCTTCTAATCACACCTATCTCAGCTGACTCTGTTTTCTGCTCTAATTTCGGGTTTGGCCAGAGAACAACATTCACATCAGTTCTATCTTGACATCAACAGTTACTTACGTTTCTTCATTATTCCACTTTTACCAGCTGGTCTATTATATTATAACATGTCACAAGGGAGTGTATCAATTACATGAGGCTATACTACATCTGTGAGCGTAATGTAAAACTAGGGTTGGGAGAATGGGGTTTTCTCACAACTGTGGGTAAGCAAAATGGCAGCTTTACAAGAATGGGTGCTAAACAGTAAATTAGAAACCTAGAGGTCTCCTGATTTTTGAATTACTGTTATGTGAACGAGTTGTGTTACCACAAACATATACCAAGCAAATATGCAACTAAACTGCTTGAGCAAGTCAAGGACTGTCTTCGCTTATCTATCCAGAGGCACTCTGGAAGCTTAGGTTTAATGTCTGAAGTTGAAAAGAAATAATCCTTAAAAGCGCTTCAAATACTCTATTGTGTAAACTGCAGAAGTCTACTTCTAAATGAGAGCACCCTGATGGGGTCGGGGAAAAAGTGCTCAACTTCTGTATTGACTTCATATCACTGAAGAGGCTGACAAATTCTCTAGGTAGATGAATCCCACACCATGGTAAGGTAACTATGCCAAAATGTTTCCCTTAAACTGTATGGTGGTGTATGACAAAAGAAAGACTTCCAACAAATTGGAGTTAATTGATACCAGCTGGGAGTTTGCTCCAGAAATCACTGATTTCCTTCTATTTTGCAAATCATGAAGCTGTATTTTGTGAAGGTCTATTTCATAGAGTAATAGTTTTACACCCATGGATATTATGAAACAATATACATTTGGTGACAGAAACCAACACCTGCATCTTCTATGTCCACGGGTGCAGAAGAAAATGGTACAACACATAGGACTGTACTGTGGCATTTAGTCTGCTACTATTCAACTACTGCTGTGAAGAGAGCTTTTGAGAAACTACCACAATTTTATTATTGTCACCAAACAATACTGCTCAAAGAATCAGTGCTATATATAAACTCCTAAGAATGTTTTCATCAGGTTGGGAAGCCAAGTCTTTGTGAGGCTGAAAAGGAGATTTAGTAACTGAACAAGCGTCCATTCTGCACTACATTCCCCAAGGGTTAGAAAAATGGCAGAAGGCTACGTAGTTTATGGCATATCAGCATTTTTTTCATATGCAGAACTAGAAAAATGAAAATATATCTTTGTTTTATATGGATTTTCTTTAGCCCTCAGACTACTGAGCTATTCTTCAAATGCCTTTCACTAACAAAGACTTAACATTTACCAGAGGATCGGGCAAATTCCTCTGGCATTAGAAGCATGGCTGATTAAAAAAGCCTGCATTTAGTAATTAAAACAGTGCAACTAATCCACAACTTGAAGTATGTTGGAAGCATATCATAGGGTGAATAACGTAGCTGTCAAGTAAAGAAGAGCTTTTCTCATAAAAGATCATTTCACAATATGAGCATTTCCAGATCCCCTCCAGCTATAGTACACTTTTGCATAGTTGGAGATTTTTAATATTTCTTAATAGCCAATATAAATCACAAAATTTCATAACAGTGCAAGATTTCCTAGGGTTGGTTTAACACTTACAGAGAGCAGCAATTTGCTGTGTTATCCAGCTAATGCTTACATGCAAGTGGTTTTGATTCAAGCAATGTAATTAAGATGAGTTTTATATATTGCTGGTCATCCTTTTGTGAGAGCTTTGCCATTCCATATGTTAAGTGGTTTAAAACTTTAGACTATGCAGTTAGTCAAATTTATATGAAACAAGCCTCAAGGAACACAACACTGTGAATTTAATAGTGGGAAGGCCCCCTTTCTTTTTCTGTCATCATGGCTTGCTTTCCTCACATCTGTAGTGCTTGATCAGAATATGCAAGTCTCATAGAACATTTGTGGCAGCCCCAGTAAAAGCACCTGCTATTTTTCAAGCCTGAATGAAGTCAAGATATTTTCTTAGGCAGATTTACAGTCAAGAAAGTAATAAGGGAATGTTATTCACAACTTTTTTCCCAAAATTTCTGTTACTTCAGTCAATAAATATGTTAATCTCTCTCAATTATGTTTGTCTCCCTCAGTTATGGAGGAAAAGAAGTCTTGTTTGCTGTAGAAGAAAATAACCAGGTTACTTATTCTGCATCAGGCATTTCAGAAACCATGACTGGGGCCACCATCACCAGGAAAGCCACTTTAGCGGCTACCATCGACCATAGCCGTCTGTCTTTATACTCTTTCACTCACCCTTCACCAGAGAAAGCCAAACTTGCCATAGTGGAGGTACTGAAACCTGAGGAGCAGTCATTACTACTAATTGCAACAAAATGGGAATCACAAGCAAAGGCAGTTCCTGGATGTAACACCGATGTCCAAGACAGAGATTGTTCAGCAGCACCCTACCAAGCTACCAGCAGGTACTCCTTTGCAAGTTCAAGTTGCAGTCTTCATAGACCCTCAGTCACAAGGCTCACACGGAATCCAGTCCCAGAGATAAATAACACATAACTAGGTAGCTCATCTAGGCCTGGCTGGGAGGAGGACAAATTGTTCAACTGTGAACCGAAAAAAGGTTACAATGCATTTTGGGGGGAATTCACTTTCAATACATTTAGGCATCAAGACTAAAGAAAGAAAAATATGGGAGATTTCATTTCTATTATTCCTGTACTGTGCATATTTATGTAATATACTACGACTGACATGTAGTATCTGCTAACACCTTCCTATTCAAACTAATTGCACTGAAACCGATCCATGCAAATTACACAGCCTCTTAACAAAGGGCACATTACTGCCTACCTTTACCTCTTACAAAACCATCTCTGCAGATATTCTCAAATCACACAAGAATACAAATGCATATGATCAAACTGGATCACACTAAGATGATTATTTCTGCATTGGTTGAAAGGCACTACTAAATCCCTCCATCATTCCTACGACCCTCCAAAAGAGGTGAATACAGTTTCTCTGAGAAAGTTTCCCCGCACTCCCAGTTATTTTCTTGGTACTCAAGATTACAAAAACAGAAATGTAAAATATAGAGCTGATGGGATACAGAACTATAACACAGTGGTTATTTCTAAAGGAATAATACAGATGAATCACCAGGCTCTTAATCGCTATTAAATTTAACATGGAGTTTTAAGAATAAAAAAAACAAAACCCTGTTTCCCTCAAGATTACTTTTAGCCAGTTGAAAACCTTAACTCACTATCACAAGAGAAACACAAACTGCATTGCAATATGTCAGTAGAAAGGTAAGCATGGGAGGTTCTAACTAGTATCAGGCAGTGGAAAACCTTAATTGGTATTTATAACTGCAGTAGAATTGATTGTTGATCTTGGATATTACAGAGTACAAAATGAACATTTCCTTCCTCAGCATACAGTAAATTGTGCATATGTATGTTTCTGCGTATATTATGTTGGTAACATTAAATAAGAAATCCTTGTTTCAGAAAAAAAGTATGAATACACAGATGTATCTAGGAGACAATCTCAAGAGGTTCGGGGTCATGGGTCATCTTAGTTTGTATACATTCTCTCACAGCCAAGCAAACTGCTTCATGACGTGCCTGCTTTCACTTCACTACGGAGGCTACACGACTGAACACTGACCTCCACATTTCCTTTTCCTCAAAAGGAGGGGCATGGGAGAAGGCTCTGTTGGCTTTCACCCAGGTAAGGACTGCTTACCTCCAGGCAAACAAGTTGGCTGGCTGGCCAGGGTCAGAGGTTGACTCTTTGTTCTCAGTGACTTGATTCAGGACTTGACTATTACACAGCCCTTATATTGTTTCCCTTGTCTTTTCATGATATTTGTTTCGGAAGCTGTGACTGAATCCTTCACATATATGAAGTCACAGCAAGTTTGCCTTTGGCTTTGGTGGGAGCAATATCCTGCAGGAGCACACTGTGAGCTCTATCTCCCTTTAACTTACGCCATGTCAACACATTTTTGCAGCTCTACAGAAAGTACTATAATCTTAAAACAGATGCTTGTTGTAGATAAGCAGGGAATGGCATACCCTGTGCTGATTCTAAATCAAACCAGTGCTACCTCTGCGAGCTATTAAAAACACTCTGGTCTTCTTCACAAGCCAGCAGCAGTGTAAGGGATACTCTGCTGCTAGCTTGGAAAACTGTCAGCCATTTGTGTCCTAGAGCCAATATTACCTGCAGTTCTCATATAATAGTGTTCACAATACACAAGAAGGAGGAATGGAATACTGAGTCTTCTCCAAATGTCTTCACTGCATGCTGATTTTAATCCCTGGGAACCATCAAAAAAGAGAGGATTTTATTTTTCACTCTGATTCCCAACTCGCTTTGTTTTTCAATCAAAAAGATGTCACTACCTCTTCACTCTGTGTTCTAATCTAGTGACAGCCTTCAATGCATTATTTTAATTAGGCTTCCAAATTTGTTCATAAGCTGTCCAGGTCACAAGGAGAATTAAAAACAAACACTGTTAATGTATTTCTGCTTCACTTCT
Source organism: Burhinus bistriatus (assembly GCA_013397275.1). Lineage (NCBI taxonomy): Eukaryota > Metazoa > Chordata > Aves > Charadriiformes > Burhinidae > Burhinus > Burhinus bistriatus. Next base: position 107,079 of record VYXH01004195.1, read on the forward strand.
ACAGGCAGCTATATTTGACTTGTATCCAGAAGCAAAGCTAGCAGGATCCACATGACTGGAAAGGGCATCAGTGAAGTTTGACATTGTTTAAGCTTCTGGAAGCTCTGCTCTGAACTCTGCAGTACCTCTGTTACTTTGGGATTTGTATGAAAGAGACAGGCTTAGTAACTCTCAGACAACACACAGGTACTGGAAATGAAAAGCGTACCACTAAACTGCATAAATTATTTATGCAATGATAACAGTTGTGTTTTCAATACAGATAATAGATTCCTCATTCATACATACTCCTGGAGACCACACATTAATAATGCCTCATCTACAATTTTCATGATTATCGGTAATTTTCCCTCATTCTAAAATTTGCCCCCCTACTCCCCCACCCCCTCCAAGTCAAGTTTCAAAGCAAGGACTAAGATACAATTTCCCCTAAGCTTGTGGTTATGTAGAAAAGAGGATTTTATAATTATTACAATATTCTGTGCCTTTCAGGAATTCAAAGACAGGCAGCTTTTCAGCATTTATGAAACCCAACAGAAAACCCACATTCCTTCCTCAGTTTTCGCTATCTCACAGCAAAAACATAACAAAAAAGTGAGATACATCATGGTTCAATGGATATATCAGTCAGAGCTACACACATAGAATCAGAGTTTATCAGTGGTTAGTTCCCAGCAACTCATCCTGACATTCTAATTTTAGCTCATCAGCAGCTCAGGGACAGAGAAGAGCCAGCCAGAAATACACACACACACTTTGATTCCTTCCTAGATCTTCTGTGGAAGTACAAGTGCAATGGCTTTTTCAAATCTGTTGGTGGCTTTTTCAAATCTGCTTGATCAAAAAATGCCATTTAATACAAAGTAGATAAAAAAATTTGGGAAGGCTGCTATCATCCATGGGAGCAAGCCAAGTAGCTTTGTGGACCTTAACTACCAATCTTCAAACTTGTGTTTGATGGCTTGTGAATTTAATCTTAACTCTGAATTCCCTGGGCTTTAAAAATCCATGTATAAATACCTTTCTGCTAACTACAACATTCTTGTAGGAGTCTTGTGCTGTAATTTACTTCTGTTCACACTGAAGCCAAACTGATTTCACTTAAAAAGTAGGTTTGTTAAGGCATATACCATTTCTGGTACCTTTTGCTTTAGTGCTTTGCTCTCCTTTTAGGCACACTGAAGATTTTTACACAACGGTGACTATCAATACCTTTAATCCCAGCGATGCTACAGGCAGAGAAATTAGATTCTTCCTCTGGCTCCCCCAGGCAGTTTTGTAGGGTGGTGGTTCTGGCACACAGAGACCTCGCACCAGCTGCTGCAAATTTTCTGTGGACCAATTAAAAGAAAACTTCACTGTACAGAGCTGTCAATCGAGATCTTCTCACAAACGCTGCAATAAACTCCTGAAAACAGCTATCCAAACTAAGCTATTAGAATGCCAAATATTGCACGAAGTCCTGTAAATGCTAGTAAAGTAGCATACTGTTTCAGACACTGGCTAAGGGTTCTGAGGTGAGACTGAAGGGCAATCTTTTGCCTTTTTTGCTCTCACCATTCTCAGATGCTGTTGACTTAAATACAGAAGAAACTGAACACACAACTGTACTCCGCTGGAAATTACAGCCATGATTGTTTTGTTTTGTTTTTTTTTTTAGTTTACAATCCAGTCTGCATAATATGAACTAGCAAACAAGTGGTACTACATTTGTTAATAAACTTAAAATGAATTTTGTATTTCAAGTTACCATGATAACCCTGTATGTAACCAGGGGAAAAACCATTCCTTTAGGAGACACTTGAAAAATACTTTTTTTGTGTTTTCAAGCCTGCAAAATAAGTGGAGAATGCTTGCTTTTCCAAATTGTACAGAAATACAGTCTGTACAGTCTTTTCTGTGGTATTGACTGTGAAACAGTAACTACAACATTCAATTTAAAAAAAATAAATTTTAAAATGCATTCAGCCTCATCATTCCATTACAGCGAAGCATTCCTGCATTGACTTATCATTTATCTGCATGATTTCTCATTTCCTACCGTGGTATTTCCTCTTGCAATGAAATATTGCTATTATTTTCTCACTGTAAACTGGAGATCCATTTTACACAAAGCCCATTGAAACAATTCTGGTCTTTGTGTTCGCTTGTTAATGAACATTCAGGATCACCAAGTTCACCCAAAAAATTCTCTGCATTTCTGTAATATTATCTACAAAGTAGTCTTTGTGAACAACTGGGAAACATCTTTCTTGTGAATAATGAATTTATCAAAGAAAAATAATGATAAGGCAGCTGAAAGTATTCTACTAGTCACAAAGTTTGGCAAATACTTTTGATTAAAAACTTGCAGAAATGTTAAAAATATTTAAAAGTTCCATTTTGAATATTTAATTAAAAATTAGAGAAAAAAAGCAAAGTGGAAGGGCTAAAAAGGGATTAAGAAACATTAAAAACAGTTAAAGACTTGAAGACGAACCCTATAATCATGGAAAATACCAATATAAGAATGCATCCTGAGGAAAAGTCCATAAAAGGAAGTAGTAGTCAGAGTGGTACTTAAATACAATTGTTAAGTATAAAATAAATACTGTTGTTAAATATCTTAAATAATTTAAATAAATTGTGATTTTTTTTTAAAGTAAAAATTTGTATCTGACAACTCACGGCTGTTAAGAAATATATAGGGCAATTTGTTTTGCTAGATTAGCAGAGGTATTTAGCTATTCTTCTTCCAAAAATGGTCTCTATTTTTTATTATTTTATTTTGAGACAAGAGAAATGACTAAACACCACTGTAGCTGAAGAAGCTACAGGATTTTTATGTTTTATTGAACAAACATTCATAAGAAATAACACAGATTTGGAAATTTGGAGAAGGGAGTTAGAAATATAAGATTCATAATTTTTAACTTTAGTGCTATCAGGAAGAAATAAAAATCTAGTTTTCATAAAGCTACATGTTGCCTTTCAATTTTGAGTTCTCATTCATCTTTGAATCTTCCCAATCTTGGAAAAAATAGTATAATAAGCAGGCATAGAAACAAAACATTTTGAGCAGAAGGAGGTTTGAGAGTCATACCTTTTCATTATATTCAGTTGCAATCAGAGTATCTTGAATGAAGATTAGCCTTTAGCAGCCAATACACCAGCTGTTTCTGGGATACTCGGGGTCTGATCATGTATTTAGATGTGTGCTAACTTACAAAGGCCGCTAAGAGTTTGACATCCTCAATAAGAAATGTCTTAAAAAATTATTCTTGTCCTTTCTACTTTCATGTTAGGTGGCATAACAATGAAAAGAATGAAATGAAAAGGTATCTTTTAGGGCAGAAATCTGTTGTGAGATAGTTGCATATATTACATCTCTCAGCAGGCAGCCAGATCATTAAGTCTGTGCAGAGCTCTTTGCTGCTGGAAAGAAATCGGTGCAGAGAAATCTATCCTGCTTGCATTTTGACTCAATTCTTCGTGTAAGAGAACATAGCCTAAAGATTTGCCTGGGCCCTTGTTTCCCTCCAAGACAGCAAGTCTTCCTGTGATAGCACCTTCTAGGGTGACAAGGTGAAAGTGCTGTGGATTGGTTTGGACAGGGGCTACCCTTCAGTCAAGGAAGGTCTCAATACTGCAACAGAACCGTGCAAGGCAGCCTAAAGAACCAGCAAACTGGGCTAAAACTTGCTCCTCTGGTGCTGTATGTTGTTGAGCAGACACACTCAACAACGGAAAAGAAGAAACACTCCCTAGAAATATAGGGAAAATGGCCATATATAGAGCATTACCTCACCACCTGTAAACAGTCATCAAAGCTATCATTCTGCCAATATACCAAGTCAGTTAGACCTAGGGGCTGCAGCTGTCTTGGGAAGGTACTGAGAAAGGCAAAACCGAGTTTCTCTTTGCAGCAGCTGTACACAGGGTAAGTAAAGTTTAATATCAAGAACTCCAACCAACTTTGTTACAATGCCATTTTCTGCAGGCTGGTTTGCAGGTACAGCTAGGTGGAATGGATGGAGCAAGAGCCTTGAACAAGAAGCAAGTTCGGCTGTGGACAAGCTAGACTCCAGTCTAGATGTTTTCTACCCTTTCCCCAATAGTGGCAGAAAATAGCAGCAGGCATAATTATTGCTAAGGAATCTGAATTATTATAAGTTCACTAAGTTTTGCTTCCTTGGGCCCAGCTGGTTGACAAATATTAGCAACAATATTTAAAAAGAGACTGTAGATACAGCAAGAGCATTAAAATACATACAAGCAGTTAACATTTAGTCCTAGAAAGTCTCCTTCCTTCACACCAAATTAAATCAATGAGTTTGAAAATTAATGTCAATTAATTTTCCTCATTTTAAACAAACAAATCAATCCTCATTGACCTGTGAAATGCAAAGCATAACAGGCAAAGGTCTGGTTTAAGCATTACTACACAATTAAAAACAAATACTTAAGTCTCCCACAAATGACCACAGAAAACCTGTTATACCACCTCTGTAATGTGCCTGGCTATATGAACACCGACTTAATTGCTAGCAAACTTTTTCACATGCTGCTAATTAGTTTCAATTTGTATTAAAAGCAAGGCATGCACTGTTTGAGCAGCTGACCTTAGAAGCATTTGTCAGGAGGAAGGACTGGCTATCTATGATAGCTGAACTGCATAGACAGTGTGTTTTCTGTTGGTGTTTCATGTAAGAATTAACAGGTGAACAGTGAAGATACTTAGTTAATCCTAAAGCCTGAGCATTTGCGTCAAGAAGCAAGTTCTGTTTTCAAACTCTACTCATAAAAGTCCTGAACTGCAACTTATTCATATCCTAGAGCTGTTGGTGATTCAAAATCAACTTCTGAATGACTGGCTCTGTGTAATATCAACGCAGAAGTTCTAACAGTCTCAGGAATAAATAAACTAGCACTTTCACTTCTGTGAAAGTTTGAGTGCTTTGTGCCTGTTGCCAGGACTCCGTGCTGTACAGATAAGCTTGGCTGATATGACCCTTCCTGATTTCTGCCCATGTCACGTAGCAGAGTAGGATTATTTTCACAGGAGAAAAAAAAAAAAAAAAGGAAAAGGTAGGTATTCTCTGAACTATCCTTTTTACTTTTGATCACTATTATGATATTTTTCTCTACCAAAACCTAGAATATCTACAATCAGCCACGAAAGTCCGATTTTGACAAATCCCATTTCCTCTAACTTCACTACATGTCCTGCATAGTAACTCATAAGGACACTTTCTGTGTGAATACAGAAATAGTAACCCATATGAGGATTTTATACCCTTGTTTCCAGTCAAGATTTTAACCTGTCCCCCTGCATCTAAGCAAACCAATTGAGGAAAAATGTAGTGCAGACCTACAGGCTCTCTCAAGGTTGTAGGAAACCTCACATGGCTTTTCCAGCTGACTTTGCAGATGATTTATAGGCTGTCACCAAATCAGTGGTCAGAAGCTGACACAAAATGTCTTCTGCAAGCTTTGATTCCTTGTTCATTATAATGTCTTCTTCATTTATATTCTATTGAACCAAACAACCCAGGATTTCCTCTCCCTTTGTTGGATAGTTTCCTGTCCCTGCAGCTGCCTTCTGTGATGTCAAAACATGAGAGTTAAACGTTGCCCAAGGATTATGTTGCCCAAGTCCAACAAAATAAATCAGATTTGAGTGTTTAATCCTTTTAGCATATCTGAATATCTGAGCTTAAACAGAAAAAAAAACCTCCTGTGATAAGGCAACTCCTCCCCTTCCCCAGACAACTTCTTGAGGAGTAAAGATTGAGTATGACTTGCCTTGAATCTTACACATTGCAATATACTGAAAGTTTCCTGTTATCTTTTCTTCTTTACTGTAGCAGAAAAAGACTTTTACTGCATCAAAGTCTTACATGAGCAGGTTTCACTGTATGTATAATTACGTATCATTCTTGCCTTCCCATCCGAGCTAAATCAATTCTTCTGGTAGCAGAGTCTGTACTCTGACTCTGTATTTGAATAAAGCATCAGTTGTATTGAATGTGCTGGAATTGGCAGATGGTTGGTCAGTCATTCAGTTTGATATTAATTGCTTCTTTGAGATCCTTTCCAGAGAACTGAGGACAAAATGCATAGTGTCTTATTACATTAAGAAAAAAATCACATCTGAAATTCTTTGATAGAAGATTCATCTGCCTGGCAGACAATTCACTTTCTCTGTAAGAGTTAAGAAATGACTAAAAAATTCCATGATTTAAAGATTATCTCCTTTCCTTCCAGTGAGTAAAAAAAACACAGACATAATTTTGTTTGGAAGAAAAAATACTTTTTTTTGTTACTATTGCAACAATACTTGTAACTCATGAACAGAGGGGGCTTTTTTTTGCGTGAAGAAGGTAATGTAATTTTTTCATTACTGTTATTATTATTATCATTATTATTATTATTCCTCACCACTCATTTATTAAAATGTTCAGTTGTATTCATGTATGCACTGTAATGGCTCATGCTGAAGAATACAGTAGCAAGCAGTTGCAGGATCAGGTGAAATCAACAATATTTAGCACTTGTTTTTAATGACTGGGCATCTAGAAGACAAACTAAACATCTGGGATGAGGGCTATAGGTCTGCTCTTTGTGTATTATGGTGGATCCACTGCTGCAGCCAAATAATTTTCTTCAGGTATAGAAGGTACTCACAGGAACTATCCAACGTACTCATAATTATATTCATACTTCGCATCAAAAGCAATTTTTTCCTCAGTATATTAAACGTGTCTAGCACCTGAAAAATCATTATGTATGATTTAATCTCAAATTCATTACTTCACAGATATGTAAAATGTATGTCGCATCATTTATTCATTGGCCATTAGAAATACATAAAATAGCTGTAAGCTTTTTAAAAGTGTGGCACCCTTTCTTCTGATAGTTATGTATTGCTATTTCCATCATAGCAATTACAGCAGGTGCCAAATGGCACCTATTTCTTTTTGATAAATTATATCTTATGCAGTATTTAAGTAAGTAGTGTGTCTGCTCACCCTAAATATTTTTTAAGAAGAGATAATCAGTTAAAACTGGAGGCTGTCTGCTTCTGCCACTGTAATACTGTACTAGATAAGTGAGCTAAATGCCCTGTTTCAAAGGTAAGTCATATCAATGGACTCAAAATTCCTGTGTCATTCCTATGTCCTCCCTTCTGCACTTTTCCCTGAGTCCTCTCCACATTAATATTTTCTTTTTCCATAAGCAAAGTGGACACTCCAGCTTTCTCTTCCTCTTATCCTACTTTTGAAGTCACAGTAGATAATTTCTGGACCTCACACTCAGACACAGCAAATCATGAATGTTTTAACATCTGCAGCCTATTTACAACCAACTTGGAGGTACAAGAGTAACACACCTGGTGTTTCTAATTTGAGTAAAATCCTCCACTGAGTCTTGAGGCTAGATCCTGAGTTAGCAAGGATCACATTAGCTCCGTTAGTTTTAAATGGACAAATGTAACTTTACACCAGCCAAGTCTTTGACTTCAGAAAGTCACGAGGCCTTCTTGCACCTCACATGCTCCATCTGGGAAGATGGATAAATCTAGGACCAAACTTAAAAGAGAAGAGATTTTGCCTCTAAGCTGAGCCTTCTTAGGTAAACAATAAAAATGGTTTAGTCGTATATTGCTGCATTTTGCTCTACAACTGCAAAAAATACACATTAACCAGATATTATTGACATTGGCTAAGGCTCTTCACTTAATATTTTACTACAGTAAAATATTAAGTCCACATGGAAGAATCACCGGAACAGCACTGACAGCAACTTGGATACTGTGGGCTCACAGTTCCTCAGCTCACAGGGCTGCAGAGGAGACGGGGTTCAGAGCAGAGCAGAGGAGGCCTCTTGGACCCTGTCTGAATGCTACGACTTTGAGCTATCTCTGCCCTGGTGAACACCACCATCATTGGCCTTCTTTCCTCTCACCTGCTCACCCCCAAATTAATTCTGCCCACAGTTGTTTTATCAAAAGAAAGCATCTGACACAAAAAAAAATGTCAGTGACGGTCTTCAAAGCACCAAAACAAAGGCAGCAGTATCAGGCATCCTTGCAGCAGGCTTTTAAACGTTTGCTGGGCTCAGCCATCATTATTATGCTTGCAGGCACAGTGTACAACCTGAAAAACTTGTGATGACGACATCTTCAAATAAATCCTGTGTCACTGGCACGTAGCTTTGCATCAAGTTTCTTTGGGAAAGGTAGTTTCACTACTCTAGGTGTAGTAGCTCTCTCTGCAAAAGGTGTCATAATTTTCCCCACTCTGATCTACAGGTAACAGCCATTCTTTTTATGGTCTTGCAATAGCTTCAGTGGGTCTCTCTCCTGCTACCTAAGTTTGTACACACTGACCCCCATAACAAGTCAGGTGCCAAAAGCAAAGGGGCTTTAAGAATGGAAATCTTTAGTAGACAGGTCAGGAAGATGTTCCCTAGTTGCAATTAGTGGGGGGGACACCAGAGTGATGCTCAAGTGCTGCTCAGACATCAAGCAGCCATACCACATATTTAGAGAAGAAAAAAACAAGGTGTGACCTAAGATGCTGGGAAGGTTTAGGTAATGAGGTGAGCTTCTCAGGGGGGCTAATTAGCCGGGCTTAGTGCTGGGCTGATGCAGCTCTGCTGCTTCCATTTCTGAAGCTAGTATCTGCCCAGAGCTGACTTGTGTTATGTGTACAGACCAAGTCATTCAGGGTAGCCAGGTATCCCTAACACGGCACTTCATCCCATGGTATACAAGCCCAGAGAGCTGCACTGAAGCTGATGTACACTCAAGTGGGAATAGTAGGACACAATCACAAAATTCTGCCTGAAGCTATTAAAAAAAGAGAAACTATCATATCAGCTAACCTGTTAATAATAATGCAGGTAAGATGGCAAATGCAAACCTACAGAGGAGTTAAGAGGAAGGATTCTTTTCTTCCTAAGTTTACCTGTCCCATCTTTTCAGCAAAACCAAGCCAACAAATGAACACGAATTTATTGTCGGGGGAAGATCTGCAAGGAATATTCCTAAAACAGAAGAAGGCACGTTTGGCCACAGCAGCAAAAGAGGAGGTTGACACATTCAGCAGAATTTCTGAGCTTATGAATAAAGACGACAACTGAGCAAGAACAGAGCCAAAACTCAGAGTAAAAACTACATAGCAATATTCACACCTCTAACGAAGCCAGGGAATTTCTGGCTCTGGATCTTTTGTGCTTTAAATATGACATTTTTGGCATTTTGCCTCTGTGTGCGTGTATGTTTTAGTAGTGAAAAGAAATCCTAGCTTTAAAGAATGTTTCATTTTGCTTTTTCCAACAAAATACCCTGCTAACAAACTCTGAGGTCAGGGCCACATGAGCATCAGAGAGTTGGGCTCAAAGATAAGCAAAAATAAAATTAGACCGGAGTGAGTTTTAGCTCCCTGAACAGTGTCCTGCCATGCACACAGGTTATCCTTTTCACTATATAGGTCTCCAATTCAGTTTGGGGGATGCTGGTACTCCTATATATTTGTTTCTGGAGGTACTTTGGAGCTAAGCCATACCTGAAGTCTAAGTCACTTCTTACCAGCCCCATAAATTTGTTAGATAGGAAAATGCTAAAATAACGTGAAAAATTACTCCATCAATTCCTGCTGCCTTACAAAACATCTTGGCAGCCTAATTTTATTTTCTTTAGACCATCCTACAACAAGTTTGCTGGAAACATCATGTTTGGACAGATTTACTGTTAGATTTTTTTTCTTGTACAACACTCGCAACAATTCTAGCTTTTAATAAATTACGGATGGAAAAAAGATACACACAAATGTTGGTAAATGGTTACAAGTGGAGTTACTCAGGGTCCTGTCCTGGGTCTCGAGAAGGAGATAGATTTACCCCCGTCAAGTTTTCAATGACCTGAAATGGAGGGGGATGGGGGTTGCATGGAGCCCATATGCTCAAGAGCAGGGCTGCCATTCAGAAGGACCTAGACAGGAGAAATGAGTGACAAGAAACTCATAAAATTCAGCCGGGACAAATACCCTGCCCTGTGTCTGGGACAGACTAACACCCAACAGGAAACAGACTGGGACTGCCCAGCTGGGGAGCAGCTCTGCGGAGAAGGGGCTGGGGGACAACCAGGTGACCCTGAGCCAGCAGGGCCCCGGCAGCAATGAAGGCTAAGAGTGCCCTGGGCTGCATCAGCAGGAGCACAGCCTGGGGGGGAAGCAGTTATTCCTCTTTGCTCAGCGTTTGCTTGACCATATCTGGGACACTGGATTCAGTTCTGCCCCTGCCCCCCCGGGTACACGAGCGTGGTCAGTAAAGTGCAGAGAGTTCAGCAGAGAGCTCCTGAGGCAGCCAAGGCTGGAGCACTTGCTCTGCGAGGAGGGGCTGAGGGAGTGGGGCTCGTTCAACCTGGAGAAGGGATGGCTTCAAGGGACCTGCTGCCCCCAGTACCTAGAGAGGTTACTGAGAGCCGAGAGTCCGGCTCTTTGCTGAGGTGGACGGCGGCAGAACAAGAGGCAGTGATCATAAATTGGAATGAGGTGATTTTTCCTGGATATAATGAAAGTACTTTGCTGTAAGGATAATTGAGCAGTAGAGCAGGGGCAGACCTGGTGAGGCAAGGCCCTGAGCAACCTGGGTCTGTCAATACAGGCCTCTTGCTGGTTGCAATGTATTCTCTTTCTTTAGCACTACTGCTTGTCCTGCTACCTCAGATGCTCCAGCTGCGTGTTGATTCCTTCAGAGGGGATGTAGCTGATGAAATATGTTAGGTTAAAACAGAATTGGTAAGTAGCAAGAACAAAAGAAGCAAGTTTGGGGAGGAGGCATAGAAACTATGCTACAGTGCTGAAGCAGCAGAAAGTAACTGCTGTATGCCGGTACAGTTAACAACTGAAATGATTTGTAGTCTGTGATTAGATTAATGGACATCAGCTTTGATGTATGTTGGGCATTTCATCTTTTAAAATGAATTTCCATGAGAGAATGTGTTTGCCCACTCTATATTGACCAGTGCTGATGATTTTGCTCATTTCTTTCAAAGGGCTTTCTTCTTTGTAGACAATCCTCCCATTGACAAGTGAAGAGGAATTTGACCCACATCCTTTAGTTTGGTAATGACGTCTAAACTGTTGGTGTGGAGTAGCGTGTAATAATTTCTGCTTTAGGAAGAGGTCATGAAGTTACAAATATGCATACCTCCCAATCACCGCACATCACTAGAGACTATTATCCAGATATCTTCTAGATCGTCTAAGGAGATTAGGTTTGAGTGTTAAAGGAGAAGGAGGCACTGAAAGCATTTGAAAACTCATGAACTTACACAGTGGTCTAAATGGAAAGGTAGAGATCTCACTGTGGCAATGAAGAAGCTTTCACATCATCCTTTCAATATTCTATTTCTTCTGCAGTCCACATCTGGAAAATGTCAGTATATATGTTTGATAGTCTAAAAAATATTGGTGTGCCATACTATCCCATAACAGTCCATTTCATCTGCTGATTTCACAGATACTTTCCCTATGGAACTTTACGGCTGAACTGCTGAATATCCTCTGCCGGCTCATAAGGACGTTCTCTCTCCCCAAGCTGAGGACAGCTTTGGGATTTCCCCACTTTGCAGTACAGTGGGTGTAGGCTCCTGGGCTGCAAGTGGGATGTATGGTGCCCATAATGAACGTTCTGGCTGCAGAGATGTCATTGCAGCACACACTGCTGAAGAGAATTTCCTGTCTGAGTCAGGCAGAACTCTCCCTGGGGCTTTTCCTGCGGTACATCTCCTCAGCAAGCTCAGACCTCAGAGTCACAGCCAGGCCCTATCAGATGCTATTCTTATCACTGGTGTAGGCTAGGAGATATAGCAGAAATATGCAAATGGAAAATCCTCGTGGTAGCTACCAATAGTTTCCAGACTAAAAAATGAACCGCTAACATTCAAAACAATAAAAGACCGATTTCAGTCTCTGAGTAGCTCAGCTTTAACTTCTAGGGAATTATATTGACCTACCGAGAGAGAAGTTTTCCCCTAATTCTGAAAGCAGTTAACACAAACAGCCACACAGAAGTTGTGTAGGTCATTGATTTTTTGGCTTATTTTGCACGTAAACTAACTTCACCTACTGGATTTAATGAGTGTTGATTCAAGTTTACGGAGTGTTGTTTCTTCAGTGGCCCTGAATCACACAAAAATCTCATAAGGAAAGAGTTCTCTGATTCCAGGTGGTAAAAATTAACTGTATCTTCATTCTCCACCTGCTTTTCTTTTTGTTAGGATCGTGTACTCTATTGTGGTTTTGTCAAAAGAAGTGAAATACAATTTGATAGTTGTGATTTAAGTAACAAAGAGCTTTTGGGTTTGGATGTAGTAACCAGGACAGTCTGTAAATTAGAGATTTGTGGAAAGTGACTTAGTATATTCAGTGAGGCTGAACTTTTTAGTTCTCATAGTTATTTATACTAACTTGGAAAATTCAAGCCTTGTTTTCCTAACCGGACTTTCAATTTTTGATCTAAAACGTACATGATAAGTGGTCTGGGTTGTTGATGGCTGTTAGCTTCCAGTCTCTGCACTCCAAACTCTCAAAAAAATCTTTTTTTCTCAATTATGTTGAAATTAAACAACATTCTGAAACACTTACACTTTTGCAAGTGTTGATTGTAAGGCAGAGAACAGGTGAAGCTGAGAAGAAAGATCTGAGTATTCTTCCTCAGAGAGCTTGGTAATGAAGAACATGAAATCTCTCTAGTTATTTTCCCACTGAAAGAGACCTCTAGAAGATAAAGCACCAATGCTCAGTTATGAAGTTTGGAAGACTAAGTAAGAGGCTGGAATATGGTGTGTAAGGTAGGCATTGAACAGCCTTATGGCATGGTATGCTTTAAGTAAACAAAATCTTCTGAAGGAAACCCAACAACCTTTGTGTGGGATAAAATTCCCTTTGTAATGTGGCTAGAACACTTGTGCTAAATGTAAATCAACAAAAGATGGACTCCGGCACAGAACCACTGAAATGAGCCCTGCCTCCGCTTAGTAAAAGCAATGCTGATATTTGAGAAACTGAAAACTATTTTCTTCTCACAGAGTTTCCACTGCTCTACTGTTTGCTGAAAAGGAGCAGAGCAATATAGCTATATGGGATGCTGCTTGCAAATCGAAGAACGCACAAAACCTTTGTTCTTTTTTGTGCCTGAAAGTATTCCCAGAGATATAACGCTATTATGCTCTACACTTGATCCTGCCTCTATGCTATGCTACAACACAGCTCATAGTATTAGTGAGACCTACTTGGCAAAAAACTTAACAGAGAAGTTGAGTTTCTATTGTGGCCAATGATGAAATTTTTTTTTTCTCTTACACAGAAAAGAAAACAAAATAACAAAGCTGCGCATTCCTGAGGTTATGTTAGATGCGCTTGTTTCTGTCTGTCTCTGCCTACGGTAAGGTATCAGAATCTATGATTTTTGACTGTCTTGGTAGTGCAACCTCTTGTGTTAGTCACCTTGCTAAACAGCAGAGGTGGGCTTTCAGATACTGTGGTGATCAGCACGCTACACAGAACCACCTTAGCCACAACCATGTTCTCCTAATATCTACGTCCAAGCACTGGTAGAAGCAACAAAGCTTTTCATATAGGTAACAGCAAGAATGATCTGGTCTGTAAGTACAATTCCAGGTAAATCATGGTCAGAGGTCTGACACTTTAGAAAAAGAAGCTGTTTTAATAAACTGTTTCTTTTCTCTGGATTTAGGTTGTACTATTCTTGCCTTTGTTCGAGTCAAAGAAAAAGAAAGATATAGTATTCCCTCACTAGCTGTGAAGTATTTGCAATAAATGACAGTTCTGCTGAAAGACAATAAATAACAATTTTAAGATGTTGTCCACATACAAAAATTCAAAAAGTTCTGGCCTATACTTCTTTTCCTGAAACACTGTTCATTCCACAAATTTAACATCTAGCCTCCATTTTATTGCTGATGGGAATTACGTCTTCCTTTTCTGTGAGCCATCCATCTCTTCTTTCTGTGGGCTGGCATAGGTGCCTGACTGTGTAAATAGGCTTATCCTCAGGTAGGTCCCCAGCTGGCATTAAAATAATTTATGTAGCTTGTTTGTTTTCTTCCTAGAGTTTGCTAAGGAACAAGGTGAGTTATAAATATAACTTGATGAAGTGGCTTTGAGTCTTCCTTTGAATACAAATGAAAGTTATTATTTGCACAGCATTGGTTCTTAAATTCTGTTAAAAAGCTGAGCCATCTGATTGAGGACAAAATTCTGGTGAGGAAGATTAATTGCTTTTCAATGAATCCCCCATACTTAGTGGGAGCTGTGTTCATTACAGATGGAGTGCTTGACCGTACAATCATTACCACTGACATCAGGGAAACTACTTAAAGATTCATGGGCTGAGGACTGACTGATGAACTGGACTGGTATTTATTCTCATCCTCAGGTAGGGCCTGATTCTGGTTTACAGGAGCAGCATGATTTTTCTGATTGATCTGAGGAGGAGCATGATGGAGCCTCGAATTGACAGTGCGATTAATATTAATATCACAGTGATGCTCCAGTCTGTTTCATCAAAATGGATCCTGAAATTATAGCTATAGAGCTCCTCACTTCATCTATGTCCCAGTGCAGGTCTTCCGAAGATTCAGTAGCTGAAGAAATAAGTAGAAGCTAAAGGCCACCAGGTCTTTTGCTGGTATACGCCACCACATCTCCACTGAAGGGCAACAGAGTTTCAGCAATTCACTCCAGTTGAAGCTCTCCAGACAAAACTTTTCTTGCAGTCTGAAGGTAAGGCAGAGCCCATACGCCACAGAGCAGCCTCAGAATCTTTCAGTTGCTTTTTCTTTGTATCCAGGGAACGTGCAGGTACTAAGGGGAAAGCAGGAAATGAAGGGAAAAACAAACCGAATCATGAAGATCGTGCTGAAGGAAGAAAGAGTTGTGAAAAATTGAGTCATAATGAAACAACAAATGGGGCAGCTGGGGTGGGGGGAAGCCTGTCAGGTTTAGTGTCTCAGTAAGGTTAATTAATAGGTGAAAAATGTGAAACAGGATGCAAAAAGCAACACGTGGCAAATACCAGTGAGATAAATAAGGCCATTTAGTGCATTTCCTATCAAAATTCAAGCACACACAAAAATAGAACTGCAACAATCCATTACAGAGCACATGGTGGTTGTTTATAAATTCTGTTTTATGCCTACTGGAAATTACCAAAGTACTTTTTGCACAAAAGAAACTTGAAAGGTCTGTGACTGTGAATATTTTACTCAGCTTGAAAACACTCCGAAACCTGTTAGCTGAAGGGGAGGTGCAAGTTTCACATTGCTCCAAACCTCACTCACTGAGCTGTAGGACCGTGAGCTAATTTCTCACAGAGGCAAGTGTTACTTCTGTGGAGGGACTCAGAGAATTTCATTGCCATCCACTCTCTGTTAGGATCTAGAGCACCATCATCTTCTGGGGTTGCCCAGGATTATTGTGTGCCCTGCTTACTTAGTTATCTTTCATATTTGCAAGCAGCTATGCTGCTTGAGAACCCTCCACAAATGTATTTGCATGAGTATGTACTTGTGTGTGTTTGTGTGTTTGCCAATACATTTGGCACAGGCAGAATGCATCTGGCTCAAAGAAACTACAGGATATCTACTCTGACAGCATTCCAATATTAGTAATGACATTCAACTGAGGCAGACATATCTACAGAACAATCATGCATTTGTCTGGTCTTTTGAATCAGAGATGCTAACTTGAATTGGAAAGGGCAAGGCCCTTTCAGAGCGCTCATGAAGCAGTTGGGAGCAGAAGATCTAGAAGGCTACGTTTTTTTCCCCTCTTGTGCTTCGGAGCCTAAATATGCAAGAATGGAGCATAGCCTGAGGGAGATTTTGCTCATGTCTAAGCCTCTGACCTCAAAATGGAGAGCTTGCAGCTAGGTCTCCCTGACAACAGAGAGGGGGAAAAATGGAATCGGCACTCCACATTATTAATTTCTTTGGATTCCAATTTCATTCTCAAACGGGGAATAAATTGAATCAACAACCAGTGATAAAGAAGTGATCTCTTGTCCACTGCAAAAAGCATATCTGTATCTATATCTATATCTCCAAAGAACAGAGAGACAAAGTCTGCTTGCTCTTGGGGGCATAGCAGCAGTGTTGGGTGTGCCAGGGCAGGAAACAGCACTTATCCTGTGGCATTTTGGGGTCCTCTTTGAGCCAGGAAATGCCATCATGACCTGCAACAGATAAGATAAAGTGCTCTAAAGAGGGCTGCAGACTCTTTATGAGAGATCAGTTGTTCAAATAACTGCTTATATTCTGCGTATTTAGAGAAGCTAGTACCACTTTCCCCACTCGGTTCTTACATGCTACTGACACTGCGGGCATTTCCTGAGAGGTCTCTCAAGCCCCCACATCTACTTTGTGTTGTCGGGGAAAAAAAAGGAATGCTTGGAAACTTGAAGAATCCACCATCAAAACCAGCCCTCTCCACCTTCTCTAGTGCAGCTTCACTACCTGGTAAAATGAAGAGTTAATCTGAAAGGAAACGGAGTATGACATCAGACCTGAGGCCAAGTCCTTAATTTGTTTTTTTGCTAAGACTGAACTCAAGGAAGTCAACTGGATCCTTGCCTGAGTAAGTACTGAGCAGAAATTAAGGAAGGGCTTGAAGACTGGGTCTTTGATGATTAGGTCAATGCCTTCCATGTAATCCCAAGAGCTCAAAAGAGCACAGAGAAAAAAAAAAGAAAACCGTACCCCTTAGCACTTCCCATTGCTGGCTCAGGCAGGAGGGCTTCAGTACTTCTTACAGAATCAGGATTCTACAACAGAATTCATAGAAACCCACTGAAATGGGAACAAGACTGCATCTGGCCGGTTGCAGCCAGGTAGCTGAGAAAGTTATAACAAAGCCATTTACAGTTTTGAAGGATTCCCCTCTCTTAAAAATCACTGTGAAGCACAAGGCGATATGTATACATCTCCTCTACAATGCTGAGCATACCACCAGGTTCCAAATCAGACTGTAGATATATTCTGCAAAGCAATTGCACAAGGATGTAATCCTAACACCTATACCACCTACTTCAGTGAATTCTTTGCCTGATTCAGTGAAGTCCAAGACTGGGTTTGCAAAGCTTTCATTGAAACTATTGTACACTATGCAAGCTATGCAATTACAATAAAACAAAGGACTGCTTTTACCTACAGGTATAGAACCTGTACAAAGCAGACTGGTTCTACTAACACATAATATTATACCAAAAGTTGCCCCCAAAGAAGCCATCAAAAAGAGAATGATAATGCTCAAAAAAGTAACTAATAAGTGACCCTGCTCAGTCTCCACAGAACTGAGGAGAGCATTTTTCTCAGATCCAAATATTATGGCCAAATTTTGTATTGAGTCATCACCTAGACAGTCTTATTGACTCCAACAGAATTGTACCAATCCAAATCAACCCTAGTTGTCCAACGTCCTTCCCTTGACTCCTAATTCCTTCCCTTGCAGTTCTTTTCTTCCCACCTCATCAAGCATGCCTTGAGCTAATTCAATGGCAGGAGTACAAATGCAACACTGCAGAACTGACCAGTTTTATGTATTCGTAGCCATAGGAGCTAGAGACAATCAGTAATCCTGGAATCATCTGATCAGACTGCACATAAAGCCAAATTTAATTCCATTGTTTTGCTGCCTGCAGCAGTAGTTGGGAAAGGAAAGCTATTAGTAATCCCCTTCTGTGTTGCTCTCACTGTAAATAAGTGTTTTTAGTGGATTACCCGAGGATGTAGATTTCATATTTTAAAACTTCCTTATTGCTGTATAAACTATGAGTGTAAATTAAGCTGTAAGAGGTAACGGATATATAACCAAGAGTGCTCAGGGTGTAAGTTCTGCTTCAAAAGGCTTGATTAAAGACTCAGCTTATACCATCGGGGAGCAGACATATATTTATACTGTCAGGCTGATCTGAAACAAGCAAGATCTTTCTAAACAAGAGAGCAACTTAAGCAGATTAAATCAGCTTTGTACAAATATGCAAACAGTTCTGCTTCACCCCAGTTTCTCCCATGCACATCACTTGTTAGCATGATTTATTTATTACATTAAGTGTAGGAAAAAAATGTTCAGTCGCTTAGGATTAACCTCATAAGGAACAGAAAGTGCTGAGGTAGGTACTCAATGATTTGGCTGGCTCCAGTACTAATCAGACAGCTGGAGCGCATCCTCATTGCAGGCTGTGTCAGGAACTGGTGTGTGACTCCACTTAGTGCCAAGAGGAATCTCGCACTCCTCCCCACCCCGTTGCTGAGAGACTTTGCATGCTGAGTGTGTCTGTCACGGAGCTGTTCTCACCTTGAGGAAGATCGGAGCCAAGTGCTCTGGGATGCCTTTGCACACCATCGGCTGACGCAGGTGAGCAAGTTGTCAGCCAAATGGGTCCAATCTGGGAACTCTGCCAGCAGGAGAAGGAGGAGGCAGAGAAGAGCCTGTCTCTGATAACTGTAACTAAAGATGTTACTCCTACAGGGCTCGTAAAGGATGGCTGGCATTACTGCAGGGAGCTTCTAACAGAAAGTGAGACTTTAGCCTTATGAGGTTTTAAAAAAAATGCTAATTACTATGCAACTGTTTGTATTTGAAAAAGGCAGAGCCCTCTGCAGACATTTCTGCTTTCCCCTGCTCCCCTCTTGAGCATTTAACAACATCATCTTTTTGCTGACATAAAAATTGCCCACCAATTCTTTTGTGCCATGGTCTTAGGAGATGGCTTCACGAATCATTTTCTCAGTAACAGTTTGCTTTGACCACACCTAGCCTATACATGTATCTGGAAAAGGACATGTATCTAGAACATATGACCTCCCTTGTTGGCTGACAGATCGAACATTAGGCCTACACAACATAAGGCAGACAGAAAGGTTTTGGGAACAGCAAAACTCGCAGAGGCAAAAAAAGTATGCCCATGTGGCTTCTTGCTGTTTATGAGTTGCCAGCAGTGAGATGATAGTGTTCATACGCTTATCCTTTATGTACCCAGCCATGTCAGCATTATCCAGCTTTCAAATCTGGGCCATACTGTGACTTGATGTAGAAATCAGTGTCTTTTTACAGGAAAGCAGTGTGTGTATATGTGTGCATGTATGTGCAGAGCAGGACCCTGCACTGTACAACGCAGTGCTCATGATTCATTTGAGAACCATGCAAGCTGCAAGTAGCGCATTTTGCCTTAGCACAAGTACATTCAGCTTAGGACACATTTCATGCCAGGTTAGAATAAGAAAAAAGCATCTGATGCAAACACTTTGGGTTTAAAAGTTCAAAAGTCACTTTCTGAGACTACTTCCCCTTTCCTGTATGCAATTTGATGGCAGATATATTTGCTGTTTTCACCTACATATTCATTACCAAAGTGAGAAGAGCAAGCTGAAAGGCATACTAATACAGAAAGCACAAAGGTATTTCGTACAAGAAAAGTGGTCTTGGGTAAGGGGAAGAGATAGATATCTGCATGTTTAAGCCAGGAACACCGATATAGACCTAAATATAACTGCAGATTCTGATACCAAGTTCACTACAAGTTGGACATTTATTGTGTACAAGGGAACCTAATTCTGAGAATCTCTCCTAGAGACACATCCAAATTCCACGTGCAAACAGAAAAAAAAGATTTGAAAAAGGATTTGCCACGTATCAAAATAGTTGTAGTTAATTACAGAATTTCAAGTGTTAAAGTTACTGCATGCTGGGTGGAGTCTGGCAGCCTCATGCAAGGAAAGCAAAGAAAGGGTAGTCAAGATACAGTAAAACAGTGTGTTAAAACCCCTTTAAAATAGTCTGTTATTATATCTCAGTCTTTTCTGAAGCTGCCAGATGAATCATTGTAGTGCTCTGTAGAGTCCGCCATGATGTTAAAGCAGCCCTTTCCAACCATAGAGCGTATCAACTGGGGCTCAGCAGCTCAGCCAGCTGCAAAGCCCAGAGCGGGCTGAAGTAGACCAGGGACAAAGGTCTGGCATAGCCTGTCTGCTCCACCTGGCACCTCATAGATAAGCAAGTGACCATTTGTGGGCCACAGTAGCTGAGCTGCCATCTTCCATAATCCTTGAGTGATACTGTAGGCTCTCAGAGAGGCAGGCAGAAGTCGAAGCACTTGGTAAAATTCTGCAGTAAGATAGTAAGAGTTTAATGGGGAAGTCTGAAGCTATAGATTTTACCCCAAGAGCACATGAAAATCTCACCCAGGAGCACAGCACATAATAGTCTCACGTTTCCTTAAAAAAACAATGAACCAACCAACCAGACAAAAACAAATCCCAGTTTATGTTGAAAGAAACAATTTTGTTTCAAAAAACCTCCCTCAGCTATTTCACCCTTCCCTTTGGTTTCAACTGTTATTCAAATCTTAAAAGTTCTGCATCAGCCCCTTCATTTTGTGGAACCAAATTTCTGTTCTGCAGAGAAAATGGAATGTAGATTCAATGAAAAAGCAGAAACTCAGTGAAGAGCCAAAATAGTTTATGTATTTCAAAAGGACATGCCCCTTTCAATAAAAGAAAAAAAAAAA
>VYXH01004195.1:127736-190291 GCA_013397275.1 Burhinus bistriatus
AAAAAGGTATTCAGTTGGCAACCGATAAAGAAATCCTATAATATTTTGACTTGGAAGCACTCAGACTGTTGAACAATAACATTGCAAGGCTGAAGAAAAAAATAAAAGTTCATTGGCCAAATTCTACTCTCAGAAAGGAACAGCTAAGATCAGAATCTCTCTCAATTGCTATCTGTTCTCCTATTTTATAATTAAATCTTGCAGTCTTTCCTCAGACAAAATCATCCTCTGGGATTGCTGGCATTTTTGTATGACTTCAAAACTTGGCACTCAGTGTTCTCAGGAGGAAAATCTTTAAGAGTTAAAAGAATACAGCTGAATTGCAAAGAAGAACCGTCCAGAAGTGGCACGACCTCATCCCCTAGCAACAGAAATCAATAACAACAAAGATAACATAATTACACCACAGAAAGGATCCAGAGGGCAGATTATGTCAAGTATTATGTTGTTAAGAAAGAATGACATGTGAAAGAGACAGCATGTTTTAAACATGGAAGAAAATACAGAAAATGTGGAAGGTAGATAGGGAAAAGTGAAATACTAACACAGAATAAATTAGCCTGCAAAGTCTTAAAAGGGAAAGAAAATTATTCCTGTTCCTGCTTTCACTGTTTTATTTATTCAGTACACAGAAGTAGATTCCCAGGGGAGCAGAGGAAGGCATTTTCTTTCACAAGAAGCATCATGGCAGAGGGAAAATAGATGACCCTATCATGACAGCCTTGTTCTGGAGGTCATTTCCTGCTTAGGTACAGATGGTCCATACTACTTAGGCAAATCGTGGGCTTCCTGTGCCTCAGTCTCCCATCTGGAAAAGAATGCCAATAGAAGTATAAGGATTCAGAACCAAGATGGATCGGATTCTGCTGTAGTCTGGGAATCACACAGAATTATCTACAACAGAAAGGCTCCTGTCTGCATTGACAGGGGACATATGTTTGCCTCTCAAACAACACACTCCTCTTTTGCCGTTCAGGTTGCTCATACACTTAGAAGAGGCAGGACATCGTGATGTGGCGGTCCTGCATTTCTCTGCAATATTCGAAGTTCTAGCATCACACACTTGCCAGCAAAAAGGTTATTTAGGAATGTATTCAGTGATATAACTCTCTGCTAATGCTTTCATACAGCTTTGAAACACTAATGCGGGGTAACTTTTCAAGGAAGATCTCATTTTAAGCAAAGCTGACCAGTACCAATACAAGCTTACATGCCTGTTGCTTTACGCCAGGCAGTAATGTCCTGCTGCCAGATCATTTGATCCCCTTCCCACACTTTTGTCTGTTTCTTCCTTATAGCCGCTCAAGTTTACTGTCACAGCCCTTTTTATCTCTCTGCTACAGAGAGCGGTAAGATGCGGATTCTGTCACTCAAAGTTTTCCTGTGTATTACGTGATTGAAATGACCAGCAAGCCACCTAATTATTTCATTAACAGTCTTCAGACACCTTTACTTGTTCCTAGCCAGCCAAGCCTACTGAATTTTACCTTCTCACCCACCGACCACGGGAGAGGTGGCTCAGCCACCGGGACCATCCACCTGCAAGGCCCCAGGCCGTCAGCCGTGTGAATGTAGCTTTCTTACCCAGGGCCCCATGCAGGCTCTAACGTCACCCTGCCCTTTTCAACCACATGCCAGATACTTGCTGAAGTTAAACTACTGAAGGTAACAGAAAAACCAAACAAATTAACAACAGCAAAAGGAACATTGCAAGTTAATACTGCTGCCTCATCATGATCTCTAACTATCGATCCGTGGGCTAAGCTGCAGCTTGGTAAACTTGGTTTCCAAGTACTCGGGAAACTCAAAACCAGGATCAGGGTGAGATGTTTGTAGTAACAAAGTTTTGGGGGTCAAGGTGTACACTGAGAGTAGGATTTTCACTTATTTTTTCCTGACTTTTGTGAAAACACCTTCTGAACCACAAATATGTGCTCAAGAACAGTCTTATCAGTTCAGCCAATAATAATGGAAACCCACAAATTAGGAAGACAGAGAGAAAGAGTGTATTAGGATATATATGAGGTGTAACTCAGGATGTGGGGTTTTGCCTCAGTTAAACACTCTTTATTGTACCTGTTTTCATGATCCTTGTGGTGCCTGGTGTGGTCAATATTTCTACTTCTATGTCAAATTTTAAATTGACGGCATTCAAATGTCACACGTGGGGGACACATAAGCAGAGACACACCTGAACACAGAGACTACATCTACAGCAGTAAATGAAGTGGTGCCAGGAACAGTCCTGCATGCCGTGTCTCAGTCATCAAAGATGTTAAATTGTAATGTTTCCAGGCACAGTTCAAAAGGTGACACTGGCCAGGGATCATTCCCAATAGCAATTGGATGCAGCCACCCCGATTTGGAGGGTCGGAGAGTTTAACAGTACGGAATGCCTCTTCCATGTCATTTGGCCTCAAAACCAGTTCTGGGCACATTTAATTTACTCTTACATACATAATCTGTGACTGCTTATGCCTTCTTACCATGGCAACCAAGCCCCAAATGTGTTACTATTCTCAAAGTCCTCCTAACTCCTTTGATTTTGAGCTAATTCTTAGAGAGCACTGCTTCTTGCCCCAAATGTATGCAGAATTCTACTGTATTTTTTGAACCTTCACAGGCGAGAGCCAAAACTGAGCACCCATCCAGGCCTGCTTTGCTGTGGTATCCATCTTCACATCTCTTTTATAAGTTGCAGGAGCTGATAACAGACCAATTATAGTCATTATTCCTGTCATAAGATGTAAAACTCATCACAGATGGTATCTTATTCAACCTTAACATCATGCAAACAAAAGAACTATTTTAACACACTGTATAAAATCAGGGGACTTTCCACACTCTTTCCCAGGAGTGCTTGAGTGCTGATGATTTAGCTATCTTGGCACCTACCCTAGACCCACCAGCCAAACTAGACTATTTTTCCTTCAGAACAATACATTTTGCAGATATTACTAAATCCTGGTTTTTCCCCAGCTTCATATGGAACTCTGTTAATCACAGATCACTGGATGGGAGAATCACTGCAGTGGATGCAGTTTCATAAGCCCTTCTCAAAGCCTGCAAAGTCAGTCTCCTCTAATACTGATTGTTACGGTTCCCCCATTTGAGCTGCTGTTTAACTCGACTGCTTTCCCTTTGTATCACCCTGCTCATCTTTTCTAAATCCTAAAAATGTTTATCAAAGACTAATCAAGTCACTAATGGTGTCTCCATATGATAAAAATGAGCCAGACTCTTCAACTAGGGCTCCCTGTTAGTTAATTTGAAGCAAGGTCATTACCTACACTTATTAGCAGTTTTTGAGATGAGAAATTTTTTTGAGGGGTGAGATTGAAAAAAAAAATCAGGCTAAGATGAGTTAATACAGTTTTTTCTGTCTGGTAATCTTGCAGTCTGCAGGGACACTGAGATTACTTGTATTAGTTCAGTTTACTGGTGTGTATTCACATGAAGAAAGAAGGTTTTCCACATGAAGTAAGAATGCTTTGATTTCTTTGTGGCAAGTACTGTGTTTTCAAAAAAATCAGATGTTATTGCAACTTAACACAGAACAACATAGAAGTGCATATTAAACAGGTAAAAAATACAACCAGTTTAAACAATGCATAGATTCTGTCCCAGTAATAAATAATTTACATAGAGAATCCTGTCAGTGGTACCATTCATGTTTTTTATCTGTTGTGTATAATAACATTTCTTAAGGATACTGCAGTTATTTCATAGGTTGTTAAATGGTACATGGGATACACCTGGAGAAAAATTAAATTGTGATTGATCTAATTGGAGCTGTGGAGAAGAACAGAAAATCTTCACTATTTTATATTTCAAACTTAGTATGTTTAGCTGTTTGTGAGTGATAATGATTGAGTTTGTGAATGTCAGCTGCTAAAAATTATTGATTTGATATTTTGTTTAGAACTCATTGTAAACAACAAATTTCATTAACTTTTGGTCAACTTTTTTGGAAGGACTGCATACTTCAGGTAAACCATATATTTCATTGCCTCTAAAAGACTCCTGGTTTAATTCAGAAACATTTAAAAATTAACCACTGCGGTCCTGAATTGTGTTTATATAAATGAGCATATTATTAGCCTTGATCCAATAAATCACACATTTCAATAGCTACAGGAAATGGCACCAGCATTTGCTGGATCAAATAACACACAAAAATCTCTACAGAAACTGAGCATAAGTTATTGAAAAATTCCTCTCTAATTGGTGGAAACGTTTTACTTCCCCACCCCCAGCTTCCTTCATAGCTGGTATGTAAGGAGGCATATTGTTGCTATTCTTGTTTCCGAATTCCAAGAACATGTTCAAGATCACATACATTTATAAAGAAGTTAAGTAATTTATGATCTAGTTTGGATATAGAAAACCATATTTGTGCAATGATGTGTGAGGTAGAAATGTGATATCTTTAAGAGGTATGATTGAAAGAATGCTAAAAAATGTTAACTGATTTGATGTACAATAAAAAGATAAAAGGTTCATGTCTTGAGCTGACTGGAGAAGTGTTTGAGTCGAAGAATGCACTGTCAAAATCAGTGATTATAATGTTAATATTCAACAATGTGCTGTTTTACCACTTGCTGGCATCTGAAGTCCAATATAAAATCTCAAGTTTCATGTTTTTCTGCTTCTCTTTTTTGCCCTTTTTTTTTTTTTTTTTTTTTTTTTTTTTTTTTTTTTTTTAAATTGTGGAACCATAAGAACAATGAACTAATAAAAACCTAAAAATAATACAAATTTATCCAAAGGGTTCCAAGGGCTGAAGGATACACACTGCTTCCTAAACTTTGTTTAAAAATAAACCAAATTGAAACACCCTTGCAATCCTTTAGCAAATGTTACAAATGGTTGACTAGGTTCTTCTAGAATGTGGCTGGACAATAGTGCAGGGGGAAGTTACCAGGTGCTTGTATACAGCTAAAAGAGGAAGGGAGACGCTATAAGAGAAGAGAAAAAAGTACCTTTAGCCTGGTGTGGAAGACAAGAAGCAAAACCTTACTAGGAATCTGAAGTTAATAAGCGTGTGAACTTGGAAGACAGAAACACTGTACATGGAGGGATACAGAAATAGCATGATGATACTGGTAATGTCACTTCATAGGAGGCCTTGACTTTCTATAAATGATAATGCTGCAAGTGTTGCCAAGGGGTGAACTGACTGTCTTCATGAGTATGTTTCCTAAAGATCCACAGACCATGGAGTTGTGAAGGAAAACATCTTACAATGCCATTCACTTCTGCTGCACAAGGCTCTGAAGAAAGCAAGAAGAGTCACACAAAACTATAGCTAAATTTGCCCTCCGTGTCTGTTTCTCAGCAGATCATTCCTAAGCCCAAGGTAATGCAGGGGAATAAAGGCACTGGTATTCAATATGAAGGGCCTGCCCTTGACCGTGCTGACCCATCTCTGCTTGAAGATCGGTATTATTTCTTAAATAAAACAAGAATATGTTTGGAATATACATATACTTTGTTACAATTGCTTCTTGCTTACTGGAAGCAAGGCTTGTCCAGTTTTTACCCACTGTCAGAATGGGCTTGTTGGAAGAACAGCTCTTCCTTGCGCCTTAAAATACAAAGCATGTGATCCTTCTGTCTGCAAATGAATAGCAGAAATAACTGCTGAAGTTAGTGAAGCTCAACAGTAAGAAAAATGAGAACCACATCCTAAATGTCAGCACAGTCCCTCTAGATTTTCAGTACTGCTTGGCACTTAGACAACACTTTTTATCTCAGGAACTCAAAAGGCCAGTTCTTAGTTCAATCTTGTAATACCCCTCTGAGGTTGGTAAAATGCCCAGCTAAGGGAACTAGAGTACAGAAAGGTTAAATAATTTACTTACAGTCACACACAATCAGTAGCAGAAACCAAAGGCCCAAATGCCCAGACCTGTGCTGTAAATGTAACAAGCAATAAGCAAATTCTGGCCATTGTCAGTAGATTTGTGTATCTATTCTTTAATGGAATGCATTGACTATGCATCCTTTGGGGCTTAAATGCTCAGTAAATCAAACTGAGCTAAGGCTTGTTTTAAATAGATGTAGATTTCTAAAACAAATAACAGCATTCACTCAGAGAAGTGGATCATAACTCACGGATAGGCGGTTGTTTTGGAAAGAATAATCAGCAAAATGCAAGAAGAATTTTTACAGTGTTGTCTAGTAACAGTTATCACTCCCATACCATATCACATTTAATAGTGAAGTCCCTGCTGAAATTGCAATACCGCAAATCCTTAAAATGCTTCTTTGTGGAGGATAGGAATTATTACATTTAATTTCCATGCAGAGAAACTGATGTCCTTTTGGAAACCAGAAAAGAACAGGATTTAGTTCAAACCAGTTTAAATTTTGATGCCTCAGGTAATGATATTAGAAGGAAAATGAAACTAAAATGCTAGCCCATTTGTGAATCTGTCATAGAGGACTTTGCACAAAGACTTGATGTAAAATCTGGACTTGCAGTTCAGGACTTCTGGAATTCTAAACCAACATGAAACCCATATTAAATTCTGTTTAATAGCATTTTCATAATTAGTGAACTTCCAGCAATTAAAGGAAAAACAGCAGCATTCACATGAATAGTTAAGTCAGCAATAACTTACAATTATGGAAAATCTTCAGGGGTTTTTGTAACCAATATGTATTATACAAATGTGCTTATTAAATCTGCAAGTGGCATGGAGCTAAGAAGAATTGTGAGTACCTTGGAGGACAGGCTTAGAATGCAAAATGATCCTGCCAAATTGGAAAAATAACCTAAAAAAATAGGATGTAACTCTAAGAATAAATTTAAGGATCTACAGTTAAGTAAGAATCATTAACTGTATAATGGTAATAGGAAGGGCAGCTCATTAGATGGGGGTTCTTTAGCAATGATTTGTGGTTTATAGTGGCTCAGAAGCCGTGTTATGCTGTTTGGAGGAAAAAGGTAAATATGATACTGAGATACATATATAAACCGATTTTCAAGATGTAGGAAGCCATCCTCCAGTTTCCTTCAGCCAATGCTACATGAGTGCTGAGTGAAGTGGTAGCCCTTTGTCCAAATTTGAACTCAAGAACCGTGAACAATGAGAGGGGGGGGGAAAAGGAACACAGATTTTGGAAACACAACCTTGAAGGAAAGATTAAATGAACTGTGGTGGGGTGGGGAGAGTTGATAGGTTTTCAAACATGCAGAAGGCTGCTGCTGCTGCAAAAAAGGGAAAATCCATTCTCTGTGACTAGTACAGCAAGAATGATTCAGGACAGGTATTGGGAGGAGTTTTCTAACAGCAAGAAAGTAAAGCAGTAAGTTGCAGGAAGCTCTACGATCTTCCTGTCAGTAGTGAGACGTACATCTATCAGGAATGACATTGGCACAACAAGATGGCTAGATGATTTCCACAGGACTCTGATTCTGTTCTGCTGAAATAAGTTACGTTCCTTTAATATTTCACATAAATATCTGCAGTATTCATTTCTCCTGATGTAGTGTGAAAACTGTGCTTGATTACATCGCTTGATCTAACTCTCCACTCAGGCAAATATGGGGAGGATCTGCCTGGACCAAATGGCTCTAACTATCAGATGCCCAATTCACAAGTCAATTCTCAACTACCACAGTGCCAACATGCTACTGGGAATCTGAAGCAGCCATTACTCTCAGAAGGGCTATAAGTTTCAGTTGTGGATGTTACAGTCAAAACCAGTGAGAACAAGTTTGAACTTGATCAAGACGACACTTAGTTTTGCTCGAAGCTAACTAGGGTGGCAAAGAGAAAATGATGACCTAGAGCCACCTCATGCACAAGTAGATCAAACGTAGTAAGTTGTGTTGACAGAAACACCAAAGTGCAGAGTCAAAGAGTGTTTAACAGGTAAATCATGCCTGGCTTTGATCATGTATACGATGCATCAAAAACATTTTGATTGGAAAGAGCTGGGTGGACATACACGGTGCACCAAAGCTTATATTCCTTCAAAATTATTTTTGCTTTGGTGCTTCTTACAACTTAAGCTGACAAGTCTTTACACCAAAGGTTTAAACTAAGTTGACATTTTTAAATCATCCTCCAGTTGTTCTTCTCCCTCTTGATAACTTAAAAATATCAATACTGGCCCTGAAAAAGTAGGAAGAATTAGGCATGCATTAGCTGATCCTGACACTAGTTATCTAGAATGATAAAAGCTTACTGGAAAGACATCTTCAACTGCAAACAAACACCTTTTTTAAGATTCAAATTGTACTTAGTAGTTCAGAATGGCTTCTGATTTTTGTATACTTCCACCTGTACAGATCAGAGACAGAGTAACAGTGAGGGGAGATGAGGAGAGAGAGAGGGGAAGAAGAAAATAGGGGGGACAAAGAAGAGGGGAGGGAAGGGGAGAAAAACACTCCTAACTCCAGTACCTCATCTTTGTTTTCAGGAGACTTTAAGTTTAGTGTCACAGACCTAAGAGGTACCAATAAGCTCAAATCATACTAGAAAAAAATGTTGTTCCATAATTATATTTGCTCTGAATTCAGTAAATTTATATCACTGTTAATGACAGAAGAATTTGGCCCCTGAAGTTTTAGGTCCTTATTTAAATTTTCTCCCATTAAAACACTTGAAACAAAACCCTCTTTTTATTAGATTTTGTGACATTCACAAACTTAAAAAACAGAAGACCTCCACCTTCATTCTTCACAGAATTCCTGGGTTAATTGCTTGATAAAATTATATTTATTGTAGCCCAAGAGTTTCTAGAACTAAGCACCTAACAGGTGCTTAACAGTAAAACACATAGAAGCTTGGGTCTCATATGTATGCCGAATGAATCAAGGCCAGAGTATGTATGTCTTCCATTGTGCAAAACTGAATGTGTAGTTAAATTAAGAACAATAGGCATTCATAAATCAGCATGAGTGCCCATGAGAAACAAGTCTTCTAATTAAATAAGGGAATCAGTGTTCCTTGTTCCGGGAATTGTTATTTGGTATTGAGGCAGAATATATTGATAGTTAGTAGAGAGACATTTTTTGTTAGAAGAATTATTGGGTTTATTTATCAAAAACAACTCCCTTCCTACAGGTTGTGAAAGTTAATTTACAAAAATACCTGATTTGGAGGGAAATCACATGCACGCTTTTTACAAAGAAGCTTTTAAGTGCTCTTATAGAAAAAAAAAAAAACTTTATGATTAGAATAAAACAAAATTAAAAGTAGTATTTATGTGGCAATGGCTGTGGTATTTCATTCTGTTTTGCTTTTAAGCTAAGAGAAAGAAACAAAGATAACCCAAACCCAACAAAACCGAAGACTTGAGTTGGCTTTGAAATTCTGTCTTCAGTTTTGCTTGAACTGCCTGCAGAATAGTTAATACATGTAAATTCTAGTTAATTTTCCTTTATGTCCCTTGATGTACAAGTTCAAAGCAGGGAAATCCCACAAAGGCCTCACTTTGGATGAGGCTAAAACTCAATTTGGAGATTGTCCTCTATAGTATTTCCATGTTCATGAAGCTGCCAGGGCACCTTGCTTGCGTAACCAAGAAAGTACACCACACAAACTGAAATATATAGTGTATCTAAATGACACATTTGAAACTTTTTATCTTCACTAAGGATGATTTGAATACATTTTGTCATGAGTAGTATTTTAGGGTATGAAGGCACCTTTTCGCTACAAATGCTTTTTTAATGGCTTTTGAATTAATAGTTTTCCACTCAAAGTGAGCCAGCTTCTAGACATACATTTTGGTCCTGTGAATTATAACCCAAAAGATTACTTTTCCCTAATATTTTCCTTGAGATTCCTCAGTGGAAGAAAGAGTTAGTACTTGAATAGTCTGGATTGAAAGTCCTCAAATGAAGAAAAAAGTTAGGTTTTGAACATTCTGAGTTCAAGCTGTTGTATTCTACTGAAGCTCTGTGTGCCCCATTAGACACACTACATCCCCGGGTTTTGTACCTTATTAGTATTCGTCAACTCTAATGTCAGTAATTTGGAAATGAGGTAACTGGCATTGTACCAACTCTCTCTGTCATTTAACTCTGTCCAAACTAGAAGTATGATGGGATTTCTAAAGCAGACCATCTTCTAATGCCACCACAAGTCAATGAGCTAAGACACTTTTGGAAGTCTTACCCTAGGACTTCAGATCACAAGTCCTGCTGGAGGCCAGTCAGCGTAACAGTGGAGGGAAAGCTGTTAAAGTGTTCCCCTGCTCCCGTCAGAGCTCTCACAGCTGAAAATTTGTCTCTGTTATCAGGTAATTTGCATAATTCTGTGGCAGCTTCTAGAATATTCAGTAATTCTGGTCATTCATCAATGTGCTTTGCGGATTTGTGTTTACAGAACTGTCATTACTGCTATTTTGTATCTTTTACCACGACGTGGACTTTTCCCACGAGTCTCCTTTTAAGTGACCCCTGTAGAAAATCTGCTAACTCTCCAAGTGTTTATATAGCTCTACCTTCAAACCTGTTGTGGCTCATTGTTCACTTTATTCCATGCAAAAATAACAACTAAGGAAATGTTCTTGACACTTTTTTATTCCTGGTTTTGGGTGATTTTGGTGACACATCAAAAAGACGGAACCCAGAAGCACAAGGAGATAAAAGCACAGTAATATTAGGTCCAGCTCTGTAGTGTTGAAAAACTTTTGTGAAGGCTGCTTGTCCAGGACATTGTATTCCCCTTGAGCTTCCAGAAACCCAGAACAGTAATGGACCACACAGCAGTGACCATCAAGGGACATTCTTGCCTTTTAAAATCTTTGCTATTCAGCCCTATAAATTACATTATTTTAATGGTCATTGTAAAGCTGTGTTTTTTCTCTGCCTGCAGCATTTTCTATGGAGTAAACTCCTAGCCCATGTGTGAGAATGTATGGAACAATTCATATAGAATTTTACCATCATGTTACAGAGGACACACATTGTCACTGCCATTGTACCCAACTCCAAACACCGGATGCTGGTCCCCTGAACGTGCATCACCAACTAATAACATTTTACAAGACAGAGGAAAGTAGTCTCAAGAAACTGAATTTAACATGAGAAAAAAAAACAAGAACAAAACCCACGACAAAAACCCAACTGAGCAAGCATAGCTAAACTGAAACCCATTAAAAAGAAAAGATTAGGATGACATGACTATTTTTTCCCCCCATTGTTAACTGTAAACTAAGCTAATGGTCAAAAAGTCGTGGAGGACGAGGGAGGGAAGCTGTGGATGATTGCTGCATTCTTTATTACGTCCCCTCTCCATCCTGGCGAGCTGGAACATCAGTGCAGTTCTCATGCCAGCTTCCAAGTAAACAACACGCACTTCCTGGCTATCTCTAATCTGGGCAGCAATGTGTGCGAAGGGAGAGTGCTGAGTGATCTGTGGTTCTGACCAGGTATCCTGTTTTGACAAGGGTGTTTGTCCTTTACCCGACATATTGCAGAAGTTATTCTTGACATTTCTGTGCTATGTTTTTTTGGGAAAGGCCTAATTAGGTCTTTTGGGAAAGATTTAATTTGGATTACTAAGAAGTTTAGAAGGCCAGAGGTAACAATTAAAAAACAGCAAAAAAAGAAGCTGCACTGATAACATGGGTTTTGCATTCAACATTTTAAATTACAGTTAATTAAAAGATACTCTTTTTCCTCTAATTAATATTTACACTATATATTACTTGACAACCTGTGGTTCAAAAGCAAGTTTTAAATTTGCTTCTAAAAGTTTTTGAGGAGCTAACAGAATTGTTTTAGCAGCTATTTTACCTTTCCGTTCCATAAGGGAAGCTGCTCAGAACTTATTTTTAGCAAAAGACTTCTGCTTTGGAAAACCCCATTAAGCAAACCCCCTGACCAATGGTAAGTAATGCTTCTAGTGAAGCTTTGCTGGCAACAGCAAAATTCTGAAACAAATTTAAAAATGAATGATGCACAGATTGGTGTAATTAATTATCTGGTACTTTGATGAGATGTGGTTCAAGGTCCACGTTTGAAAGAAGGACCTGCTGTCTCCCAAGTGAGAAGTCTATTCTGTGGGCTAAAGAGAACTCTTTAATTTGACCCAGTGAGTCCTTACATATACTGAGCTGAAGAGTGCCCAAAAGAGAGTTTAAAAAGTGGCTGAACACTAGAGATTAGTGATTAGGTCACCCAGTTGACATGTAGAAGATCCAGGTTGCGGTTCCTCTTCTGTCTAATGCAGAGGAAAGACCTGAATGTGTGGTTCCCATATCCCACCTAGTTGCCGTAGCCATCTAGATATTAGCTTCTTCCATAGGGAAAGAAATTCTATCCTATGATCTTGGTAAGAAATATTCATAAAATTGCATTTTGGTTTCCCAGCCAGCTTTAGTAAAATGCTTTATAATATGGATAAGGAAAAGAAAATAATAAAGTTTACATTATTTGTATTGTTTAAATGGTCTAGCCCTTTGCACACTGAAGACTAGCTGTATTTTATCCCTCTATGATCCCTTCATACTTTGGACTAATCTAACAGCTGATTTCATTAGAACCCAGTTCACTGAACAAGATGGATATAACCATCCCAGTTGTGGCCCCAGTCCTAAACCAAAGAATGCTAAGGTAGGCTTCTCACTGACTTCCATAGGAGAAGGACAGAGGCCTGTATTCCCCCCAAAACAAATCACTTGTCATTTATGAACATAAATTATCTGACTTAAATCTAACATAGCTATAGATTTTACTCTTGATAAATAGCACTGGCATCATGTCATAGAAAGAGGAGACCAAAAGAAGGCAGGTTACTTGCATTACAGGCATTTGAAGGATTTACACAAGCTCTGGGCTGAGAGGACATTTAGGAAGCTAACAAGTCTGACTATCTACTGTGTTCAGTAGCCACAGAATTTAATCTTTCTCCAGCTAGCTTTCTCCATTTACTACATTTGCTGACAAAAAGTATTAATTAAAAATGGCTTTCAGTTAGCTACAGAACCTGTTCAAAATGTTCAACTTTCAGAAAAAATTAATTTCTCGAAACAAACATGTCAAAGCCAACTAAAAATCTCTAAGAATTCCCATGACGTTGTCTTAAAGAAGAACTAGCTTGTATTTTCTTTTTTCTTTTGAAGATAGGTTTTACCTCTGAATCCTTTGGAATTGTCAAACCTTTCTACTGCAGCCAAGGGAAGGAAAACGAGCCACATTTCCGCTTGAATTCTGTCTGATTGCACAGGGGTGACCTAGGGATGACTTTGCCTGATTATTTTACCATTATAGAGTTTTGTCGGATAGCTCTCCTTGCATCCAGAATCCCACAAATCCAAAGATCTGTGAAAATTATGGAAGTGTTAGGAGTCTGCTCTTAAGGCCTACATTTCTAACTTACATTTTTAATTTTTTTTGAGAATCAAATATCCATGCACCCATTTTCTATAAGTTCTTTTCCCTATTTAAATAAAGGCAATCCAGAGGCACAAATTCTCATTACATAATAACAAACAGGACATTTCGTGGAGGAATATGCAGTAAATATAGGGACTGACAGTGATCTTATATATTGTTGGGAACTCAGTGAGTCAATGAACTTAGAGCAGACCTCATTAAACAGCACTAATTTGCTTTTTCTTTTTAAGGCAAAATTCCAGTTCCCTGAGATGTAATGGATAGTGATTCCAGGAGTCCTTCAGAGCACAACACTCAAATAAGCACCACTGGAGGGAACTAGTTAAAAGGATTTACTTTGAAATTATCTGGTATGAACTGAATATATTAGAAATAATGAATCATTACAAGCTGATGCCTTAGAATGCTAAATCCTCATTTTAGTTAAATATACTGGATCTGCACAGGAATGATCTTAGAGGGTAATGAAAAGCAAAATAATGACAGATTAGCCAGTTCACTAACTTCACTGATTAAAATCTTTCTCCATAATGAGCAAGCTAAATTAAACGGAGGCATGAGGTAAAAATATAAAACATACTTTTCTGTTGAAGTTTTAAGTACTTCAGTAAATTTTGTGAATGTATTCCAGATCCAAAGACTGGAAACGTAACCTGAGGTCTCTCCCTACATTTTACTTGGGATATGATGGTGTTCCAGTGATAAAGGCTAAATGAGTTCGACATATAAGACTCACAATACCGAATTTCTCAAACTGTGACTAGAAATTGAGATTTACAGTTAATGCCATGGCTGAAGCAAATCAATAGAGAAAGAGAGGGATTTTAATCAGGTAAAACTTCCATGAGTTAATTTCACAGTGTTCTGGAAACAGCAACTTGCAGACACAGAAAGCAAAAAGTCCAGCCTTGGTACTGTCCTAAGTATTTTTTTTTTTAATTTCTGTTTAACGCATACAAATGCAGCTAATTAGCTCTTTTGGGAAGCACCATTAACATCCCAGTTCCCACTGGAGAAAGATATGTTTTCCAAGAAAATGCAAAGGAATCCAAGAATTAGATAGCTTGGAAAAGTCCGAGGCCCCAAACTGTCATGTTCTCTTATGGCTCATATGATTTACCTGCCTGCACAATCCACCTGGTAAGATTTGTAAAACTAATGACACCAGTGCATTCTTCATTATTCCACAGGCCCAAATCAGCTATATTTTAATTTCGTTTACACTGCTGTCAGTCTGAATAAATTCACTGGGTAGCATCCTGACATTTCTCCCACCTCCTGACAAATCTCCCATATACTTCACTGAGATGAGGAGTTCTCTCTGAATTCAGTGGAGTTACTCCAACTCATCTCAATGCTATCGGCTTAGTGTCTAGTCTTTTATATCCTGGGGTTACAGCATAAATAAGGCAACAATTAGAGATGCAAAACAAGTTTCAGTATCAATCTTGGAAGTACAATGTTTCACCTTGGGAAAACAGAAATGTGAATCCCAAATGATTTAAGCAGAGCCGCCAAAGGGAATATCTAGCATTTCACTAATGGAAAAGCTGAATGTTAGATGGTAGGCTTAATTGGAAAAGTACAACTACACTTGAAGCCATAAGACTGATTTATATACAGCATAACTTCAAATATGTTCAACTGTTATTTCCTTTTTAAGGTCTTTAGCAGGAAAGCCTTGGTCATTTTTTCCAGGGGGGTCTCAAATAGCGACAGATATATGGAGGCACTTCTCTAGATACGCTGGTTTTGAAAATTGTTTTTCCACCATCTTTTGTTAAACATGAAAATCTGGAAAAATGACACACATTTCTATTTTCCTTTAGCTGTTTTACTTGTAGTACTTATCTGGGACTACTTTAGGATTCAGAGTCAGAGAGTAAATTATTTTAGAAAGGGAACAAAAGCAACCCAGTACCTCCTCGTTAGCAAAAGTCTGCCTATATCAAGTCCAGCCAAAATGAATACTAGTTCCTGCTTGTTAGGAGGGCTCCAGCTTTCCACGAGTTGCAAAAGGGTAGCACGTCCAACATTTTCACTATCTAGGAAGATTTACGATGGGACTCGGTGATCTTAAAGGTCTATTCCAATCTCAATGATTCTATGATTCTATAAGATTTTGTTCCTTAGAAAGATTGCTTCAGGCTAAAGGGCCAGTTTCTGATCCTGGGATGTTCACAAAGAATTTTTGGATTTTTAGATGATGAGTTGGAATGCTTGCATGCAGGATGAAGTAAGATTTCTTCCAGCCTTCAACTTTGTATTGATCTACCCTGCACAGGCAGTGTGGTTGTGTTTGCCTCCTATACCATGCAGCATATGGGCAAGAGAGGCAGGAAACCTCACCAGCTGACTATCATATTTGAGGCGGTCTGGAGTCTTCATTACAGTTAACTGCTATTACAGACCAGCCTGGAACAAATCTGAATCAAGAAACATAGACAGGAGTGGGTATTTCTGAGACATAGTGCTCTTCAGACCCCCTTTTGCTCAGAACTGACCTTAAAGGCTACAACCTGATCCTTGTATTCAATTTGTTAAAGAAATCCATAAAGTCATATATGTTACAGAGANCAAATTAGAAACTAAAATACTACTTCTAATATAGAAATAAATATTAGAGGTGAGTGAACCATGATTTTGGTGAGACCTTTAGGCATAAAGGTATGTGATTGAAATGCAATGTGAAAGGGAGTAGTAATTAGTAGGAAAAAGAAGAGGTAAACATGTCTTTTAACTGTAAACCAAAGTATACATGACCTTCAAGATCTTAATTAAATTTCTGAAGCAGGAATTAGCTCAAAAAAAAAGAGAAACCTCAATCCACCTAAAAAGACTTCTTCCATAACACGGAGCCTGGTGGTCATAAACTACTAAAGGTAACTCGGATAGGAAACACAATCTGAGCTTAACAAGTAGACTGGCAAGAAACTAAAAATCCTCAAGGGCAGATAAAACAAAGCCTATCTCTACCTCATTCTCTATAGCAACAGATAAATCTGTCCCATGGTTTTAATGAAAAAAAAAATTAAATTTCTCTCCATCATTTTTAGCTAGGAAATCAGTGCCTTCCTGTTACATTCTTAATGGTTTTACTTTTTACTCATTTCTCTTATGCGCTGGAGTCTTCCTTTTCACCTTTTTGTATAAAGCTTGGTGCATCACAGGTTGTATTTATATGCCCAGTCTGCACTCCCACAGAGCTTGTTAAGAATTTTTGTCATTTACTGGATGGTATGTGTGAAAACCGTCCAAGTGCCCTCTAGTGACTGAAACTCACAGTAAATTTATGGCTCACTATAGCAATCATGAGTATTTGATGGACCCAGTAACAGCAATAACATGGATGTGATGTGTTGTGGGCATCAAGCTTTCCCATTTTCACCTTTGATTTCCTTGTTGCTGTGACCAACACTGCAACATCTCACAAGCAACATACTGCCTGCAAGCTATAGGGTAGAAACCATCAACCTGATGGAGAGTACAAGATAGATGCTAAGATGACAAGAAACCACATATGTTTATTACTTGGTCCATCTTAGGACTAAATAAAAGCTGCAAGAAATAAAAAATAATGACAATCTATAAACAGTTTATTGCATTCTTTGTGAAATAATTTCTGCTACTTTCATTACTCTTTTTAAGAAAATAATGGAAGAAAAGTAATGTAGTAGTAGTAATGGTAGGCAAAGTTTCCATTTGACTACTCAGTCTAGAAAACAGATTGTAAAAATTATGCTCTTCAAATCAGTTCAGATTTTGAACACTTGAATGTAACTGAGCCACAGGCTAACAATTTATTCACAGAAATGTACTATTTATGTATCAATTTGTTGGTTTATTAATCTAGAAGCTTAATCTGTAATTTGTGAGACAGAATAATCGCTTTTACAAGGTATTTTGCAAAACATCTGCCTTCTTTATGTCCTTTTGTTTTCATGAGTTATAACAATAAATACTGCTCCTTGTGTGGATGTCCTTGAAAATTTCTTTAGCATATGCTTCAGTGAGTTTGGAAAGCTCAGCAAAAAATGCAAGCAGCCACAGCTGCATGCTTAAAATTATAGTGGACAAAAAGTTTCAATGTGTGTTAGGAGAAAATGAATCTGTACAAAGCCCATACACAACACGACAACAGGTCCTCTGCAGCTGTGACTGTTCTGCTTATCGCTAGTGCTCTGAACTGCTATTACTTCCCCTCCTTTCACCTCAAACTTTTTCAACCTGCAAACTGTTCATCTTATTACATTTTAATCCATATTCTCCTTTTTTCTTCTCCGTCCTATTTCTCCCTTGTCAGTGTCCCCCTTAAAACGTTATCTGTAATATTACTTTCTTGGTATTCTTATTTTCCTTTTCTTGTCCTCCCTTCTCACAAAATGTAAGACAAAATGTTATATTGTGGTCCTCTTATAGAACAAATATCCCTGAAAATAAATCAAACTCAAATTTAAGGTTGAAGAATAAACCCTAAAAACACACAAAACTTCCACTGGTGTTCAAGGGTCTCTGCCTTTCAAAAAAAGCCTGCAAGAATGGGCTTTAATAGGGATGTTTTATTGTTTTATTTATTGGAGCAAGATTTTTTATTGTGGTTTTATTTTTCAAGTTTGCCTTAGAGAAACTCTCTAAAACGCGTTCTTATCCCTCTTGAAGGTCTCAAAAATAATCTTTCAGCACTACCAATTTCCCTTTAGCAGCAGGACAAGTTTGCCTGCCAGCAAGCCAGTTCTTTGTCAGAATGAAGTGCTTCTCATCAGTAAGTGCAACATCTTCAACACCGCATTTCAGTCTCTGCAGTAATAACACAGCCCTACCATTGACTTTAAAATAATTAGCCAGCAGTATCATTGGTATTTTCTTCATTGCCAACACAGCTCTTCAAAGCAGTAATTCGTCTCTCTTCAGGAGCATCAAGCTCTTCAATTGAATAATGATGGACTTGAGCAAATACTGGTCTCAGCAGCAAGATTCCTACTGTGGAAATGTATAATCCAGTTTTCTTATGTAGTAATCTAGTGGTTTTAGAACTACAATCAAATCCTCCATAAAAGTGATATAATTGTGAGCAATTAAAGCAAACTAGCTGAGATCTAAGCTTCTGAGGCCAGTGTTTTCCTTTCAACACACACTTCAAACCAGTCAGCAATTCCCCAACTTCCCCCCATGTTACTATCATGTTCACACATCCCAAACAAATTCAGCGATCAGTTTGTTCTTTCAGCATTGAGAATAAAGCGGGCAACACTGTCCCTTCTGTATCAGCATGGCAATCCTCTAACTGAGCCTCTCTGACCTAGACTTCAGTCTTCTGAACAACCCATCCAATCCCTTACACACATGAAAGTCCTGAAGCATGTCTTGTGTCCCCAGTCCAGTACTTTGATTTACACTGCTTCAGAAATTCACACACGCAAAAAAACTTGTTCAAATGCACGCTCTGGAAATATTTAGCCTTTGTTCTCAGCACTCTTTTTTTTTTTTTGTCTCTTTTCCCCCTGCACACACTATTTTTGCATATGGGCACAGGACTAATACTGTGTATTTGTGCTTTAGTAGGACTAAACAAGGGGCTGTCCAGCTTCCTCCAAGCCTACAGCGATACTCCAACAGTTTGGGAATTACTGGTAAAAAATAAAACCCATTTATTAAAGCCAAGCTTGATTTGATAGAAAAATGATGGTGAGAAGCAACATCTGGAGGGGAATGTTACTGGACTTTCCATGGACATGGTCAGATTGCTCAGTTGGGTGGATGCCTTAGTCTGAGTAGCAGTAAATTCCTGACCTAGTGGAGGAAGCAGGTGAGGGCCATTGAGTCAACGTACAAGACAAGCTTGAAAACAGCAACAGGTATTCAGTGAACAGGCAGTTTAGGTGAACTATGAGAATATAAGTTCTTCCTGTGTTTGTTGGTGCTATGGTCTGAAGTAATTTTCTTTAAAGAGTTAGCCCAAGTCCACTTTTTGTTTGCAGAGGGCAATTTTCTTTTGGGAGAGTTAATCAAAACCACCAGACAATGTGGCTACGTATTTTTCTGACATCTTTTTTTTTAAAAATCAATCAAGGCTGTGTGTTTATGTATGCAAATGTATTTGGAATATTAACTGTGTAAATCAACAGTTGATTTCCCAATTAAGCTAACTGGTAGCAGCAATTAAGACAGCAATTGGTAGGCTGAAACAGTGTAGTTAACAGGCTATCTCCATTTTCAAACTAAATAGATTTGTGTGTGCCTTCTTAGTAAAAAAGCACATTGTGGTTTCTTTTACTACAAAGCCTGTTTTGGTTTGATTTGAAAATAAACCTCTTTTTCCTCTGTGCCAGGAAGAACGCCCTTTGAAGCTAGAAGTGAAAACTCCAGACACAGCCTGCACCCTTTCTAATAATCAAAGAGCTCTTAACTGAGCAGTGACACGCACTCCTGTAAATGGGGCTCACTCTCAGATCTGTCTTGCAGTACAGCCCTCCTACCTCATTATTTGCATGACTAAAAGCCACTTGTCCTCCCCAATTCCCTGCTGATGAAGAACTCACCTCTACCGATGTCTAAGAGAAGGTTCTTCCCTTTCCTTCCTCTTAAGACTCTGCTCTCTTTCTTCCGTTCCTACTCCCATTCCTCACCATCTTCTTCTCTGGCCACATGCCAATAAGACAGAACTTGCTGAAATTTGTCAGTTTTAAATACCCGTATTTTGGAGGAACAAAAAAAATATTCAGAATATTCTGTCTACACGTTCACAGGTTTTTTCCCTCTATTTCTGAACCCTTGATGTACTGCTTCAATGTACATAACATGGAGAAAGCTTGATTAGGATTGTGTTCATACAGATCCCACCCATTTTGAACACGTTTCCTTTTCTTCACCTTGCTTCCTGATAAGTAGAACCGATCAGAAGATTTTCTAAGAAGACCTAATCACCAACAGGAATGCTGATTGAAAAGATCTGTCCCAGTCAAGCGGCTGGCCTCTTGGAGAACAGGGTTTAATCCCTTGTTTCTCCAACACATTACCAGAATAATAATGCTTCTAACAGTACTGATTCATGAACTGCATTGTTTAGTTTGAGACAGCTACTGAGGCTACCACACTCTGTTCACTCCTCCTTACGCTGCTACATCACAGTAGAAACTCTTGTGCACTGATTTGCCTTAAGATGCTGTGTGGGGAAGTGACACTGCCTCAGGAGTTAATCCACGAGTAGCGTTGCCATCTGTTTAGGACTGGCTGCTCTGTTAGCTATTCCCAACTATGCCATCATGAAGGCTACCTAGGTGAGAAATTCACTGTTGCATGGCATGTGAGTAATTGCTCTTGTACTTCTGCAGTTTACATTCTACACTGGTCCTCGCCTAATATGAAGCAGTGAGGAAAAATCTACATACGAAGAAAGGTTAACTGAAACTGTGGAGGAGTCCTTTCCTCAATCTGTCCTTAATTTCTGACAAATCCTGAAATATAATTAAAACTTTAAAAAAGCTTCTAAAATATTCTTAAACGTACTAAAAATAGAATAATTGTTTAACTCACAAACTTAAGTTTAGGACTATGCACACTTGCTGTAAGCAAAACAAAAAAATAAACAGATGAGTGTCATAACAACAGGAAAATATGATGAAAATGCCTCTAACCACGACAAGCTAAACATTCTGATACCATTCATTCCACCCACAACTCAGTAAAACCAACGTTAAATAAATACAGAAATGGCAGATTCACTTGAACAGAAGTCATTTGATGATTCTGGAGCGAAGTGAGTTGTGCAGGAAAGCGTGTGGAACTCTAAATTCACAAAATGCAAGTTGCCATTCATTTTCTTGCAGTAGTGACTAATGACGGTGTAGGTGGGGGAGAGTCTGGGAAATATTAACAGAAAGAAAAAGTAAGGCATTGCTAAAAAAAATCACAGGATCCAATTCCAATTTTATTATTTTATGGGAAATTATGTAGCTAACATTATTAAGATTCAGTCTATGTAAAAAAAGGCA
This sequence comes from Burhinus bistriatus, assembly GCA_013397275.1. NCBI lineage: Eukaryota > Metazoa > Chordata > Aves > Charadriiformes > Burhinidae > Burhinus > Burhinus bistriatus. The sequence continues at coordinate 149,091 of VYXH01004195.1, forward strand.
GACAAACTACAGGGTAAGCCCAGCTGCACAGAACACATAACCCATCTTTCTCATTTGCTCAATAACTCAAACATTACTTTCTACTTTAGCAAGCTGCTGTTTGTTCCCTTACGTACTCACTTTCTTCCATTGACATGTTATACTAATATTTAACTCGAGGTTTTCCTTTTAAGAAATCAGAACTGGAAACTAAGGTTTCTGAAATAAATTTGTGTCAGCTTAACAGGACACTTAATTCTTCAACAGTAAACTCATAAGCTCCCATTTTGTTTGCTTATAGAACTAAAGGACTGAGTTTTTTCCTACTCTATTTAACTGAGCCTTCTGTTTCCAAATTATTATCAAAACAATCATGCTCATAATAAGTTCTCGTAACTGTTTTACACTTACCTCAGAAAATATACATAGATAACAAGAAATAATTGTCAACTAACAGCCAGTCTTTGATAAGCAAATGTTTATTGCCACTACAATTTATGTAACTGATACATGACTTTTGTGTCTCTGAATACCTGTGCAATTCACATCTCAACAGCCTTATAGTCTTTCTTTTGCTACTTTTTCAGTGGTTTTGCACTACAATACACTATTCTGGTTTTCTGTGAGATACTCAGTTTTGCCATAATTGGCACTTAATTACATTATTTATAAATGTAAGGTAAAACAATCAAGACTATGTCAAAACCTTACATGACAGCTACAGGTCAGTTTACATGACATTGGTGCAGATTAGGCACAATGCAGGGTTTTAATCTATTATTCCTTACCTAAACAATATTTGGGTTAAAGGGAGTAGAAGCTTTCCCAGTAAGATTTACACTCACATTCTGTCTCAATTCTGTGCATTAAATTCTATTCCAAGAAAACCACCTTTTCACAACATAGACAGTAGAAATCAGAGAAAGAATTAAAAGATCAATGGAAAACAGTTTCATTAGCCTGAAAAATGGGAGTATTCTAGACAAAATTAGAGTATCTGAGAAGCATGAAGAATTAATCCCCCAACACACTTTCACAGAAGTGTTTGGAACCCACTGGGAAAATAAAGCAAAGCTGCAGCAAGATGTTAAGTCTAGAAGGCACTGGAAAATAGGAAAAACTAAACAGTTAATAACTTTACAATGAAGACAGCACAGCAGAACATTTAAACTATTCAATTTCAGATAGCTATCTTATTAATTTTTTGGTAAAACAGGGTAAAAAAAAGCAAGCTGACCAGAAAGAAAGTAGTAAAATTTCAGTTTAACTACCTCACAAATTCCACAGAATATGCACTCCAGATGTTCATTTTACACAGACAAATCAAAACTAATCCTTTACTGAAAGAATAAGGTGATCATTTCTCAGATAAGGTGACTTTTTCTCAGTTGTAGGGTGCACTGCACTCATACTTTTCTGACTCATATAAAGGCGGACCCAGGAAAAGCTTATAAAATGGCTGCACTAGTGAATGACTCACTTATTCATCACTGTAAACCTTGATGCTAATCAGGAGAATAAACATGAAAGTTCTGTAAATGCCCTGAAATTGCAGTTAGTCAGAAGAAGGTGAAAACAAAATCTTGACAGCTTTTCCATGGAACGGTGCTGAGGTTATCACTGGTGATGCATCACCGGCTCTTTAAAACTATGACTGCAGAGAAAGTGCAGTGGCCAAATTGACTTGCCACATAAAATGACAAGCAATCAAGGAGAAGCACTGAAACTGCAGTGTGCTGTGCTGCATTTGCATATACTAACTAGGACAGGGACCAGTGACTTAATAAAACTGTTGGCAACAAGGAATTCCAGCTATTTCTCAGCCAACACATAATTTTTAACACTGATCACTATCCTAGAAAGTGAATTTGTTCCTCCAAAAAGCAGAGAGCTTTCAGTTCCTAGTAAAGAATATTTTAAAGGCAAATGACGTGAACCCCAGCAACCTTTGTGGCCTTAGCATCTGCCTGTGGAGAATTAGCATTGCTACCAGTTATGATTGGAGGATAGAACTTCACTGTGTGTCAAGCATAAGCCAAACACAGAAAAGATGGTCTCTGTCTAAAACAGCTTGCAATCCAGACTGAAAAATTTGAAATGGGAGCCAGGCATGATAAACAGCAGGGTATCCAAGAAAACAGATGACTGAGATACTAAAAGGATTTAAATCACACATTCTGAAAGTCACACATGAAATCATTGGGCAGAAGTCCCATCTCCTACATAACTGCTCTGAAAATATATATTGAGTTACCTATGGTAGATCAAATATGGGATATAGTAGCATGTAATTAGAAAATGTACAGCATCTCATGCTTAGATACCTGTCCCTTCAAAATATATACCAAGCTTGTGCTTGAGTACTGAGACCCTTATAAACAACCGGCAGTCAGAATGATAACCTAGTGGCATCGAGATGCAAGGGGAGCTTTCTAGAGAAAGCCAGCAGGAAACACTAAACACAGGATCTGCCTGAAATCCTGCATCTCTTTGGGGCTTAAAGCCTTGAACTAGAGCTTGAGCAGATGCCTGAACTCCCTCAGGATTAAATCCTCTCCTGAGAGTAGATGCTTACAAAGTTTTTTTCAAGCAGGTGAGCAGGGTTCACTTTTGAAATGCAGCTGCTGAAGGAAAAAATAGTATCAGCTCTCCTGTTTCAAACAGTAGCCTTATTTCAAAATTATGGCACTCAAAAATAACTTCTGGGCTTCTAGAAAAGCACCTAGCCAGATAAAGTGTGTGTGAGATAGGAAAGCATGCTTCACCTTTTCAGTTGCTACCACTATCCTCTGCAGAGTTTTATGACAATCTCAGGACCAGAAGAGAAGCATAGAGCTCTGACAGGTTGCTGTCCTGCCTCCAAAGACTGTATGTATGTTTAAACTGTGGAAAAAGGAAGTCCTGGAGGAAGAGTCTAGGACTGCCCACGCTCACCTGAATCCCCTAGCCATGGATGGAGTCTCATACCATTCCTTGTACTACTCAGTGACTGTTTTGCAGGTGCTCATATTTCAGATTGATCTACAGGCACTATCATCCCTTCCCTTTCCTTTGGGAATACCTTGTAGTTTCCTCTCAAAAAAAAAAAAAAAAAAGACATAAAGACAAAGATTCTTAAACAGTAAATTAGCATTCTCTGTTGAGCTGTTCCTTAGTTGCTGTGTCCCTACAGCTGATTAATGTTAATAGGACCTTATGTGAAAGTACAAAGGGGACCCGAGGCCACTACTTTGTGCCTGGAATTGTAGGGTTCCCATTTCCTGAGATTCTTTCCCGCTGCAGGAAACAGTGTGGCTGTCTCAGTAGAAAGGTCTGAGTCAGTGTTGAATCACTGCCCAACATGATCTGAGGGGGCAGGAACATGCGTGCGGTTTTTGTTTTGCGCTTTTTTATGGTTGGTGTCCTTTGAACGTAGGCACAAAACTACGACCACAACCATTTTAAAGATCAGACACCCCAAGGTGCTTTTCACAGAATTACCTATGATAGTTGCATTCCTAAGGCCATTTCAAACAGATACAATATCCTGCTTTCAGTATAGTGTTGCCTTAACAGCTGAAAAGCTCCATATCCTACTGGGGAGATAACTATTTCAACAGTGGATAGGAACAGCAGGAGAGGAAGGATGACCTTGTGCTTCAATATTAGTCAGAAGCTCGAAAGATCTGGATTTGAGTTCTGAAGTGAGATCAAACTTCTTTGGTGAAGTTGGATCAGTTGCTTAGATACACATTCAAAGGAGGTGTTTCATGCCTAAACATCAGCCACATCAAAACTGTAATCCTTAAAACTGTGATCGCCATTAGCCCCATCTGCCAGGCTTCCTGGAAAGGCTAATTCTCAGAAGACCCCAAATACGTAACGCATTGCAGAGAACACTGATTCTGATGCTGCCTGTGGAGGAAAAATAGAGAATTTTTTTTCTTTAGTTAACGGCTACAACAGATGAGGGAAGACAAAGTTCCAAGTTCCAGGTCTTGCTCCAAAGTCAGCACAGGTACTTCATTTAATAGCTGGTTTATGTAAAACATAAACCCTCTCCAAGGCAGTAACTTAAACTCAGCCCTTTCCTTTTCCCTGGTAAGTGTCCAAAAAATACACTAAGTATCATGTTTCTCCTCACTGGGCCAGTGAATCTGCAACAAATTCCCATTAAGTGGAACAGCGTCAACAAAAGGGAAGGGAGTATAGCCAATATCCATAGGGAGTGCTCACTTTTGGAAGACATGGGTGTCTTCACCAGCCAGGTGAAGACAAGAATCAACCACTATCTCCTCCATCTTGGGTCAGTGTTCTAGCCACTGAGATTGTCCTACTGCAAGACTTGCCTTCCTACACTGGAATGAAAACAATGACTCGCTCTTTTTGACAGATAGGTTGTGGGCAAGCTACATTAAAAAGAAGGTATTGGGGCCTGCAATTCCTAGGGAGGGATTGTTTTTTCTTTGTAGAGTTGTATGGATGGAGAGGGTGGGATTTAGGATTTAACACAGTGGTACTTTGCATTGTGCTATTAGACCAAACGTGCAACTCCTTGTTGACCATTCTGGTTCGTAAATCTCTCTTGAGGTGTCCAGACTTCCCCAGGCAGTGTTTACTGGGTGCAAGAAGGAACATAAACACCACTTTGTAACTCTCAACCTGTCTTGTGTTGGAGGAAAAAACCACAATGGGCTGTGCTTTGCCCAAGGCCTGTGGCAAACCCATGACTGAACTCACAGGTTGTGAAATGCTCAAGGGCTCTTTCAGGACAAAGCATTGCATAAAACACAAAATACTGTTGGACTGATTTCCACACCAGAAAGGAAGTGTCTCCTATTGATGCCACTGGCAAAACTCCTTCTTGTCAGTTACAAGAGGAGGTTCCAGGTAACTAGAAAGCCGGTATGAGATAGTGAGGAATACCACTCTGAGCAGCTTTACATTGTGATTTATTACATCATTTGTACTTTACATTAAAGCTCTTTCCTGTTTTGTAGCCCATGGTCTAGAGAGCTGAAGTTGTGCATCCACTGCCCTGAGCCAAGCATTATCTCTATTTCTTAGTGATGGTTTTCAATTGGGCGCACCACGCGGCTGAATCCTCTGGCACAGGAAGACCAGGTGCAAATAACTGAAAATCTAGAAATAGTAGGGAGTGAAACAGAAGATAGTTGCCTCAAATTTTGCAGTGGTCAAATGCCACATCTTTTAAAAAGTGAAGAAGATAGCTCATTTATCAGTCTTTCAGATTTCTATGTTACATCCTTTTTTAAAAAAGAGTTTCTCCTAGTGTAAATAGACTGACCAAATTAGCAGTGTAAGTAAGGAGGCCCTGGACATCACTTTCCATGCCCAAAACATAAATCACTCGTTCTGCATGAAATGTATCCAAAGCTTTTGTATATAAAGAATCTCTAGAACTGTAATTTCAACAGTGGTCTGTGCATTGAACTAGAAATGGCCTGGACAAGCTGTGCTACTATCAAAATAGATAATTCCTCTTCCTTCTCTAGCAGTAGGATATATAAAAAAAGAAGTAATACTACCAAGGCAGAAATTACTTTCTGAATCCCCTAAAAAATTAAAAGTCACTGACAGCGATAGTAGGTGCTATTAAAAAGCTGGAACATACATTGAATTAGGAATTGAAAGAATGACAATGATGATTTAAATCTGAATGTGTGAAATTCCTGAGAGATCCCTAAATGATATCCTCAAATCTTAATGACTTTATGCATTAGTGCAGATAATAAAAGTTACTGTAAAATATAAATATGCACATCTGCAACAAATTATTCTTTTTCCATAAAACAACTTTAACTGTTCAGGAAAGTAGAGAAATTTCAACACTCAGAGAAACAAGAAAGCCCTAAATAAAATGATCTTACAATGAAAATTCATGCAAATTCACGAACTTCCAAAGTGAGTGCATCTAGCAAGACACTAAAGCAGCTTATTAAAAGAAACATCTATTTTTAACAAAATTCCTTTTTCTACCTAGGCTGAATGTAGACTGTAACTCCCCGATGCCAACTGAACCTAGGAGACTCCGTGAATAAATTATAAGGTCAGCAGTAAGGCAGTGCAAAGCCAAAGGCTCAGACCTATTGAGTCAAGTTTTAGACTGATGCAAGTTCTCACACAGATGAACTACGAAGCCCTGAAAACATTTATAAGGCCGATGTTGACATGGCCGATAACTACCAAGCAGGTGTTACTCTAAAAAAAAAAAAAAAAAATGTCCAGAAGAAAGAGAACAAAAACTGCTAAAAAAGATCTGAGTGAGGTCTTGCCCATCAGTCAGAAACCAGATAAAATGTTTAGGTTTTGTGTAGGGTCTCTGGCTCAGGACAATTTCATGCCTTTCAATAGAAGGCGTTTTTCCAGTTAACACACAGGAGTATGTATTTTGACACAGGATAGGTTGAGCTGTGTTTTTTAAAATCTTGGCATACGTATTCTGGATTTGCGAGCATATGTTGAGCTGAAGATGACAGGAAAAAGCTTATTAAAACTTGTAGGGGTATGTTTATCTCATGTCTCCAACCCAGTGTTCTTGTGAGATTTTAACTGTGCTTTATTTGTTGTTTGTTTTTTAACTTAGCACTTTTGAATTAGGATATTTTATTCATTAATTCAGATATGCAGAAGAGAGGCCTGACACATGACTTGTAGGTGTTACTTAGGAAAAGTCTGACCCTTCTCATGGCATTTTATTTATTTACTCATTTTTTACTCCCACTGTCACTTTGTTTTGCTTAAAGATAGGCAGAGGCATTATTTCGCACTCATTCTTGGCACTACTTGCCTGTCCCTCTAATGAGGTTGCAGTTTTCTCTTTTAATAAGCTCTGAAGTCGTTTGTTGTGAAAGCAGTTTTGCCCATTCTGCAAAATGGGAGTTGTTGATTGTTCGTTCCACCAAATTCACAAAATGTTTTTGGCATTATTAAGTGCTTACAGCTATAAATCACTATTTCGATAATAATTGTAAGTCAAGGCTCTTGCTTTATACATCACAGGACAGGTAGACAGCACCATCTACATTTTGTGCAGCATCTGTTGCTTTGAAAGGCACCAGAGTTGGAAGCCACAGCCCAGAACTGAGAGGGGGTTGGCCAGAGAGGCAGCAAAGCGAAAGTACCAATGAGTTGTAGCACTTGAGCGTATCCTTTCATGACCACGGATCATCACTATCTACCCTATTCAAAGTAGCATGCTGAAGAGTCACTCAAACTAGCCTTCCAAAATCTGACCACCCTGAGCCATGTATATTATGCCATGCGGATAGGCCCCTTTGAGTCCCTCGGTTAAAAATATCTATATCCCTCTTCAGGAAGAAAGCATCAAGTAAGCCTTATTTCCCAGAGGAGAATCCCCATATCTCCTTTCCCTTCCACCCTGAAATGAGCTACCGTAGTGGACTTGGAGTTGCATTAGCACATGGTGTTATCCAAGATTGTTTTCAAGGCCTTAATTAAGATGTTTAACACAAGCCAACAATCACAAGAAGTGTTGATGTGGATGCATGGAATACAACTCGCATTCCAGCCTTTAAAAATCTTAAAGTTTGCTTCTGGAAACCATTTAGTTCCTTGTGAGTTATCAGAAACCTAACATTTATAGAGAGCTCAGAATTTCTTCCCTGAAGCTGGTACTACAGTTCCAATCATCACAGATCACCATGCCATCTGAGAGCAATTACCTTTCACTTCCTCTTTAAAACATAGTCAACATGCTAAGCTAAATCAGGCCTCAGTTCTTTCCTGAGGTTTGGATGCATGAATGAAGACATTTACAATAAGTGGAAGTTCAGCCCAAGCCTTCTCCTCCAACTTGGCTATATCAAGAGCTGCTACTTCAAAATTGCCCATTCGGTACTCTAAATTCTCCCTGCTTTTTTGTCTCTGCTTCAGAAACTCCTTAAATCTCCATAAGAGCAGTAGCATCCTTTGGATAGTACTTCTCTGTTTTTATGAACCATATAAAACATTGTTCCTCTAGGGAAATGGATGCTGCAAAGCTAGTTATTTCTGCCCCTTTTTCCAGGACAGACTATTAACTTCTCCATCCTTGTATGTTACCAAGTTTGTTCTTACACCATCACATTAGTGAGAATAGTAACCCCGGGGACATGAGTGACATCATAGATTTGTTAAAAAAAAAAAAAAAAAAACAAAAAAAACCACATACAAAAAAAAAGAGTGTTTTACTTTTCTGTAGCAGTTGAACTACATCTTAGACAAGATTAAAAGTGGCTGTCAGTACATGGTCAGTGCTGTCCAGGTTCTATTTTATGTAATGGAACAAAAAAAGCACCACATCATTACCTAAGAAAGGTCCTTTTTAAAGTCTAACTGTTTCTTCAATGCAACCAATCGTTTTTTCCATAATTTTAAGTGTTCAGAGGACTGATTATTTCTTATAGCAAGGACCAGCAGAGCTGGGACCTGTAATATGTGGTATCTACATATTCTACAGCACCTCCTCTAAATGGAGGTCCTCAAAAGATTACCAAATTTATCAGTTCTGAACAGCTCAGATAAAAGTTGGAAAAGCACATGTATTTTTGAATTTGTATCAAAAATTCGCCCAAATATACATTTTCTGAAATTTCCCACTCCCATAATCCCTGGGAACCACGTTAGCACCAGCTTATTTTTAACCATCAACAGTGGTATTAACAGTATTAGCATCAGTAGGCACTGTTACCAACTGGAAGCATTCTCCACAGAAATATTGGAATCCTGAACGGGATTAGAAAGCCTTAAAACGGAGCTGATTTATACTGGTGGAGCACTGAGAGGGAACTGATGATCACCCCTGTTCTTGCTGCTCCGTGGAGAAGTTTTAATCTCTGTAGTCTTCAGTCCACCATCCACCTCATTTAAGAAGAGCAAATGCATAACATACAAACCAGAACGATACTATTATGGCAGTGCTACTGGGGTCTTTGCAATGACCCCAACTGTCAATGCAGTATTTCTAGAATGATCTCAAAAAGTCTCCAGGAGGTTTTCAAATAAAACATCAGAAACACTTCTTTTCTCACCATTACTTATCCAGTTGTAATACTACCAGTAGTCTTCTTTACTTTTCTAGATCCATACCATATTTCTACCATTAGCGCCTATTACAGGTTTCATCGAAAGTTTAGGGTTAAGAGAATGATGAACGATTGAGATCTCCTAGTCAAAGACAGGCACTCCACAGTCAAGGGAGAAGCACTTACAATAACTAAATTAAGCAGATAGTGGATGATCTGCTTATAGTCCCACAAGCCTTGTTTAATTCAAATACATATAAGATACCAATTCTGCTATTCACAGTAATTGTAAAAAAATCCTATTCACGGTTCAGCTATAAAGGAAGACAAAATCTCTGCCTCAAGACACATAAAGGCTAATCCTTATTGCTTCAGTAACACTCTAATTGATAGAGTACAAACTCCCATAGAAAAATATCATTACTTGAACTGTGATGATGGAGTCTCCCATGGAGCCAATGTGTCAAGTTTCAGGTTTTGGAGCTCCTTTGGTGAGAAATTAGTATGACTTTAGCCACAAAGTAATGGCTACAGGTGTCCTAGTGTAACTTCTTGTGCTCCCTGTACCAGCACTCCTCTAATTCCCTCAGTGTTGCATAATGTCTAATTTTGCTCACAGGATTTGACAGTGCCAACCTACACCGTTCTATGTTTCTATGAAACATCAGAACAAAAGATAAGCTGTGAGTGTGACATTGTTAATGGATAGTGAAACTGAAACACACTGAGATGATGTGAATGGCTGAAAGACACATAGGACATGGGTATAAAAAAACCCCAGCAGTAGAGTCTAGTCGTGCTTCCTCACAGACTCTACCACCCTCAACAACTCATATAATGATGAAGCACTGAAGAGTGAAATGAGAGGCACCATACATTTCTTGCAAACACTTACTCTCTCACACACACGCTTTAGAACTGCCCCTTCAATTCCACTTTAATCATTCCAGCATTCTCTACCCATGTTTCTAAGCCAAGCACTTGCACTCTCACTTTTCAACTTTTACACAGTTTCAGCTCGGTATGAAAATTATCCTCAAATCTCTCCATACTTTGTCATTTAGTATTCTAGTTGTCTCAAGAAAAAGAGATCTCATCAAAGATTTGGAAAGTAATGAGGTAATAGTTTTGGGGAAATATTTAGATACATATTGAAAAAATAAAATAAAAAAAACAGCCAATAGATTCATTTGCTATGTCAATCCTATCAAACAAGGCTTATGTATTTCACACTGACTGCTGAGTTTCTAAGGTAAGTCTTTGATTGCAGCAGCTGAGGTTCTTTGTTCTACTTCCTAAACAAACTTTTTTTTTCCTCTGATATTCATAATTCCCATATAGTCTTATAATTTATCTAACACCAGCCTATTTTTTCAAGGGTTTCATATTTAGCCTTAGGCAACAACCATGCCAGATTCCACAATAATATTGTCAATGGTTTCTTCTTTGCAATTCCCAGCGTGGTTTCACTTGGTACATGGGGTTGCACAAATCCCTTTTAAGCTGTGCATGACATTTTTCAGCACGTCCTTAGTGCTTCCACAGAAACTTAGACGCTGCATTTTCACTTCAGAGTTTAAAACAACTCCTGCCAAGAATGACTTCAGACACCATGATGCCAAGAGTCAGCTCTGCCAGTCAACACCAGTACTAAGTGACAAGAAAGCTGCATTCATGGACAGCGGTTTGAAGAACTCTGAGATGCTCCTTTACAAAAATTGACATACTGGACATTAAAAATAATAATAAAGGAAACAACCAAAACCCTAGAAAACCATAGCATGGCTATGAAATGAGACTGCTCAGAAGTCAGGAAATGTGAAAGCAAGCAGGGCCTATCTCTTTCTATATACAGAGTGTACTGAGCTCCCTCTGGGACAGGTAGAGAAGGGCCCAGTTTGCACACTGAAGTGCAGTGGTGTGTTGGAAGGTAGATACGGCTGTGAAAGCATTTCACCAGTGTTTGTATTCATCACAGGAACTGCTCACCCGTGCTGCTGTAACGGAGCAAAACACTTATGCAAGTGAAGAAAATCCTGCTCTCTCTCCAAGTCCCCTTGTAGCCAAGTGTTGTTCTTCAGCAACCAGTAGTCTAACAAGGTGGAGAGAGCTGAGCCAATGTATAGCCAACTAGTAACATTTAGAAGGTAATTTTGCCACTTGCCCTTGGTTACCCTGTGTGCCACTTACATACAGCTATACTCCTGCCTACTTACCTCAGCTCTTTAATCCAGTATCTCTTGATTTTAAGCCTTGGCTTGGTCTGATCCTAGGCTTCTTGATTCTTGACAAAACCTTCTCTTGACTTCTGAGCTTGCCTGCCCCAGACCTAATCATGGGTGTGTACTTCCCAACCCACAGTACACGATACTACATAGTGTACATGTATATCACACAGGTGAAGAACTCAGATGCTAACTTCTTCTCAGCAAAGCAGAAATTTCTTTGCTCTCAATGCCAGCAATGCATGGTACAAAGGAATTGTGGTACGTAGTATCACTATGTGTAAGATCCCTGGAAAAATAAGAAATAAAATTCCTGGATTCACATCACGATCAGCACTTTCAGGCATACTCAGGAACGAGGCTCATCATTCAAAGTTTGGGTTTGGTGAGGCAAGGCATGCAGGACAGGCTATCCTAACAGTTCACCAAATTAGTACTGGGCTCCTACCTGCACGGAGCAACTCCTGTAAGAGAGAGGTTGCTCTGTAGTGTACCTCAGCTGTCTGGGCCATGCAGAGGCTGAAGTCTAACACAAGCCATGCTTGTGCTTCCTATGCCCATAGCACCTCTTGTTGACAGTCTGATCTATGAATGCCTGTACATCCCACCAGCCCTTCCAGCAGATGATGTATTGGCTCCTTTATGTATGCCTGAGGTTGCTTTTATGACATTTCCCAGAGGGGAAATTGAGTACCAGGCCAATCACAGTGCATCCAACTACACAATACAGAATCACAGAATGGTTTGTGTTGGAAGGGACCTTAAAGACCATCTGGTTCCAACCTGCCTGCACGGGCAGGGACACCTCCCACTAGACCTGGTTGCTCAAAGCTTCATCCAACCTGGCCTTGAACGCCTCCAGGGATGGGGCCTCCACAACTTCCCTGGGCAACCTGTTCCAGTGCCTCACTATCCTCATAGTTAAAAATTTCTTCCCAAGATCTAACCTAAATCTACCCAGTTTGAAGTCATTTCCCTACATGCCCTTGTAAAAAGTCCCTCTCTGGCTTTCTTGTAGGCCCTTTCAGATACTGGAAGGCTGCTATAAGGTCTCCCCAGAGCCTTCTCTTCTCCAGGCTGAACAACCCCAACTCTCTCACAGCCTGTCCTCATAACAGAGGTGCTATACAAGCTCAGGATGAAGATACGGGTGTCGTAAGAGAAAGTTTTCTTTGGAATTCCCTGATGCCACCTTAGCCATCACCTGAGTGAAAATTTAGTATAGACAAAGCTATTGCCCTTCAATGAAGCATCGTTTCCTTGTGTGTCTTTGAGAGCTGTGTAGAGCTGATGGCTTCAGAGAGGATTGTGGCATCAATGTCAAAATGCACATTAAACTTAACCCTACTTAAGAGATCTCAGAACAGCCAAATGTTTTGCAGTATCTAGTAGAAAAAACAAAGCCTTAAATGAACTAATTTTCCTGACAATTTTTTTCCCCTCATTCTTTTACACTTTTTATCCTGATCATCATGAATGTTTTTATTCATTTCATCCAGTGCAAAACAATTTAAAATAAGTTCACACATTCTTTTGTTCACAACAACAAGCACCTAAACAATTTTTTGTGTGTGTGTAATTTCTTTTAAAATGCTGCACAATGCAAATAAAGCTTTCAAACAGGCTCATAGGGAATGTTAGTCTACTGGAAGCATAATGTCACAGAAACAATTTCCAATTTCACTCTTTTTGTGCTATGCAGCAATTTTCCACATTTAGTTTTATCACCCATGTCTTACTGTATTGCCAACATCTGTAAGAGAATTCCCTTTACCTGCCAACATAAAAAAAGCAAAACAAAGCAAAACAGAGACAAAAAGTGTGTTCCTTTGGAGTTGTATTTATTTATTTTAATTTATTTTTGCCCATTCAACCAGTAAATTGTGGATACAGGTAAATAACATTTCAAGCTCAACTTTTGACACAGACCGACAGAGATACTTTATTTCCAGAGTGAAAGACTTGGACTAAATACATGAGTATTTCTAAAATCTCATGTCAACTGCAGATGGTGTTAGAGGGAGATTTTTATTGCCTTGCTATTTTATGTTTGATTTTATAATCAAACTTCTCCTTCAAAGGCAGTCAAATCTTTTTACTTAACTCTATATATACTGACTCAGTCATATGTGAAGGGCTCCCCTTGTGTGAGCTATGGAGGGGGTGTAGATTGTCTTGCTTATAGCACTATGTATTTACAAGCCAAATCCCCTGATCTTCTGACTCTCAGAGAGGAAAAGATGTATATAAATCGCATGAAACACTGTGGGACTAAATTATAGCTGAAGCTTTCTATCTGTGGTTATATTCTACTCTTCCCACTTCATGCAAAGATACTCTTATATCCTTCATACCGTTATCTGCTGCAGTCTCTCTATGGTTTCCATCACGAAGAATATGAGACACAGCAGTTTAGTTATTTTCCCTTGTAATCTATTCAAAGGTACTTTTGGTCCAGTTCTGTACCACTAATTGTTGCTTTGCAAGACAACAGCTTTGAAGAGCTGAGAAAAATTAATAACAATTTACTTAAAGCTCTGATGTTTTTTGAGGCTTTGGTAGTAATCAAATTTCCATTTTAATCAAATAATGATACCAAAAGAACCAAAGCAAACTATTATGCATTGTTTTGAAAATGGTCGTTAAACGCAAGCTAATTAGTCATGTTTCAAAAAGGAGTGGCTGGCTAACAAGCAAAAGCAACAGTTCAGAAAGGGGAGGATTTTCTAAGTAAAGAGAAAAACATACTAATGTACACAACCACCAAGATAATAAAAGAGCTAATTATTACCAGAATTAAACATTGATCAAGGAAATCTGTCAGATTACTGAGCCAGAGTAGTGTGAGAGAGTGAACAAAGAAGTGAACTTTCATTATATAAACTGAAAACTTGGAGGGAATAATGTTGACACACACAAGTTAACAAGCGGGACTTGACAGCTGATCCACTTGACATACAGAAAACTTAGAGTTTTATGAAACTTTTTTGAAAAAAACAATAATCACACTTTCTCAATAATAAGACCTTTAAATGAGTGCTAAGTTATCAAAAATAATTATAATCTGGCAAACACAACTACATGCCTCTTCTGTTTATGTGCAGAAGCCTATAATTCTTTGAACTACACAAAGCAGATGCTTTCTAGTCTAACGTTATTGAATGTTCCTAGCCTTCTCACAGAGTTTTTTTCCTCAGCTGTTACTAAAATGGACAAGGTTTTCTCAAACCGTGCTCAGCACTCTTGTTTCTGTAATGTCTGTAGAGAAGAAAGATGATGATAGCTGTGCATTGCAGCGATGAATTTAAATTCTAAATATAGCATTTGTGGTTTATGAGCAAGTTATACCTTCAGTGGAGGACCACCAGGCCATCGCTGTGGAAAGGAGACATTTTTGCAGGTTAGATGTCATGGATGCCGAGATATGTAACTATGTCTGAAAAAAGAAAGAGATGTCCTACCTCCTTGAGGTAGAAAAAACTTAAACATCCACATGGAATACGTACTAGCTAGGATAAAACATTAGAGCTATCATGCAGCAATATGCAATCATACTTTATGCCACCCCTTGAACAATAATTAGATTCAAATGATAATATTCAAGCCCAGTATTTCTTGGCTGGCTTTCTTCACTCCTTTCTCCTATGTGCTTTTTGGAGCAATGGATTAGAAATAAATCTGACTCACATGGAATTTGAATAGGAGGACTTTAAAATAAAGTGACATTGTGGGAATGGTAATTACATTGCTAATGGTTAATAATCTAACCGTGCCTCTTCCCAAGACAATGAAATAAGAGGATTTGGTGTCCTCTTTGAATCACAGATGAATTTCCAAATCCATCCAGTAGGACTAAAACATGCAGAACACAGAAAGCCAAAATCTCCATTTTATTTTAAAGAGGTCAAAATTGTCACCGTGTATCTTAAATAAAATTGACAAAAAAAGCGCTATTGATATGAAGTGAAATGGTACAAATGCAGCTGTACTTGTTGTACTAAAAAAATCATATAGCTATTTTACTTTCCTCCTCACCTTTCCATTTCTGCCCTACTACTTACTCTATCTAATAAGAGAGGCCAGTTAATGTTCTTGGCAATAGGAGACACATCTGGATAGTAACGGATTCCCAGGGAGCAGCACTTCTCAACTCCATCATCCCTTCACAGAATCTGTGAGGAAGTCAGTGCCCTACAAACTAGAGCAGTATATAATCTTTCCTTGTGCTGGTAGACTAAACGGGGAAAACCGAGTATTTTAAGTAAGCCCGAAGTGTCCTGAACTGGGAAAACAATACCATAAACTTACTGCTTGATATAAGTCTGTGTGACCTGCTAGAAAGAATGGAGGGAGGAAAAGAGAGAGTTTGGTCTCAGTGCAAAGAGAGGCCAGAGGTAAATCTGGCCAAATACATTCACAACTGCTTAAGAAGAAATTAGTCTCTCCAACCACCAAAAAACCCACCAAACCAAACCGCCAAAAAACTTTTGCAACAGCTTAACTGGCATAGCTTTTTAAGTTTCTAGGAAAAATTACAGTATGCCTGAAAGAATAACCCCTACTTTCTTCCAAATGGTAACCAATAAAGAAATCTCTATTGATATAAGAGGATGAAAAGTTTTCAGAACAAAGCCATCCTATTTCCAACATTGCCAAATACTAGGATAAGTTTGTTTTCCAAGGGAGCACATCCAAGACAACATTTTTTTCCTAGGAAAAATTATATTCTACTAACTTACGTCAACCAACAAGGAAAAATAACGAGTTCCTGAACCTTGAATACCAGGTCATAAAACTCAAAGGAGAAGAATAGTTTCCTCAAACCCAGAAGAAGCCGTGGCAGACTTTCTAGACTCTTTCTGCAGTGGCAGCTTGTGTGTTCAAGGCATGTTTGTACAATATGGGAATGACGCAAGAATAAACAAAGAAAAGTAGTGACTCCAGGGAAACCATTGTAGAAAATGTCTACCTTCTTCATAGTTCAACAAGGGAACCTGAGCTTTAGGAAAGCTGTGACAGGGAGCTGCGGCAGCACTCTATCTTACGAAGAAAACTTCACATACCTGAGCATTCAGAAGTGTACTCTGCGTGCTTTTCTGCATACCAATTCCTTACCGTTTACAGTTCAGGACTGAAGAAACTTCAGTATCTCATCCCAGCACGTTTCAGTGCAGTATGTAAACACAAGCAATGTGTTTTAATTGGCAGTCACCAGTGACCTGTGCTATGACAGTACAGGATGCAGCTGGACGTGTCATGAATACAGAGCAACAAGTTCAACACACATGCCATTGTGCAGAGACCACATGCTCAAACACAGAAATTTAAAATAGGCCTTGGATGTTTTGAAACCAGGCAGAACAAAATCTGGTCTTCACTTAACACGAGTGAACGCTGTTAGTGGAGAACAAATAGAGTATGCTTTTCCCACCTACTCCCATCCCAGGGAACCATCAAAAAGACTTCCAGCGTGACACTCTCCGAGTTCCAGGAAGGGGTTCTGACCTGGAAGTTAGCTTTGGAGGTCTGTCAGGCTCCTAATTCTGCCTCCAATGCCATGAATTAGCATTAGCAAATACATGCTAGCCTACTATTTGTTGTGGAAGAGGGAGAACATTTCATTTTCTATGCTTCCTTTAGCAAGCTTGCATTGCACCATTCCACCACTCCCACACCTTCAAACAGCAAAGAACCGCAAGCTTATAAAAATGCTCCTGTTTGCTTCCCTTTAACTATATCCACCTCCTGTGATTAATATCAATCTGCAAGGATAATTTTCCTGGAAGTACATTATTTTCAATACTAAAATAAAAATTAACATTTGATAAAGCACAGGCTGCTCTGTATAGGTCTACTCAAAAACAGAATTATGCAACTGTGTTCAAAAACATACTCCTGCTACGGAAAAGCATTCATGCTTTCATTATACTTAATTTACTATTCTTTACAAATGAAAGCAAAGAAAGAATGTGCATAGTTATTTGCTCCTTTTTTATGATATATTAAGTACCATGTTTACCATTGTTTTTGAAATAAGAGTTTTATTCCTTTTTTTGGTAGTGATTTTACTGGCAATTGTCAAGATGGCAGGAAAACTAACTGGAAAACAAGAAATCTATTTGAATTGAGATGGTAAAATACAAGCAGGTTTTTGTACAAATTACTTTTTTTTTTTGCTGAGGTTTTTGTTTTTCACTTTTTAAATAAAATCATGAAGAAAATAAAGGCAATTATTTTCCTGATGAGTTAATGCTTACAGATTTCCTATCTTATTGTCAAAGAAATCAGACAATTTCAGAAGGAATAACAAATTTTACTGAATAAGGTTGTTTCCATTAAAATACATTTATTTTTTTTTCTTCTCTTTCTGAACTAGTTTAACGTCATTTTCAAAATTTGACTGAACAAGGCCATGGGCAACCTGAAGTTAGACCTGCTTTGAGCAAGACTTTGAACTCTGATATTCTGAGGTCACTTACAACACAAATTTTACTACGAGTCTAAATAGCACAACTATTTCTGTTTCATTCTGTATTCAAATTAATTGGTTAAAAATATCCAATCAGGCCTGGTTCAGATTAAGGCTGAAACAGATACTTGCTCCCAATATCAGTACAACTATAATAACCTCCATATGATGCTGTATCTCATGCTGTGCTAATATCCTTGTTTTCTTTCCTGCCTCACCTTTATGTTTTAAATTAACACCTATTTAATTCAAATTCCTGGCAAGTCCTGGAAGAAAAGATTTCTTTGTGAAATATTAATTATCTGTATCTTCTCAGCTGAGGACTGAAAAAATGAACAGTGTAGGTTTTTTGGCACTTTCAACAAATTATTATGACCAACTACATTAACAGCAGCAATAGCTATTATTGATTACATTTATGAGATTAGTATCTGTTTCCACATTCTATATTGATTTATTGGTCTGAGAGCTTTCTTCCCAGTTTTGAAGTATCTAAGCTGTAGGAAACACTAGCATCCTAAAACTATAGATGTGGCCCAAAGCTAATTAAAGTACTGTATTTTGGATTTACAGATCTGGCAACTCACACATGCTTATGCTTTTACTGGCATACAATGGATACATGCCAGCATAGCTTGCCTTTTTTTTTTTTTATAAACACAGCTGTTTGCAATGAATCTGTTCTTATAATTTCCCAATTGACTCACAATGAAGGAGAGCCACCAGCTTTAAAGTACCAGTTGTTAATATCCTTTCTTAATCCAGGTTTGTGAGGCTACCTTTGCAACAACTGTATTTTGTGAAGGTGAAACTGGAAATGCATGTGTGCGTACACACACATGCATGTGTATTCTTTCTACAGAGAAAAAGAATTGCAAAATGCCACTGGGCATTTTATCCATGTCAATGAACCACCTCAAAGAGTGAGGTCCTGCCTTGGTCACACAGCAGTCCAGTCAATGTTATGTTGAACAAATCATCATGTTATGCTGTCCACAACATAGTCTGGATATAATTCAGATCCTAGGGATTTAAAAACTTGTTGAAAGTTGCATTCAATAATTATGCTGCTCAAAAAGTTTTTGGTTTATTTCCCAGTGAAGACAACCAGGAAACTCCTGATGCCACCAGAACAGATAGCAGCAAGACCATGATTTTTTTTGGAAGAAAAATTGCTTGGATAGTTCATAGCTATTTGACATCATTCCTATTTAGATCTTCCTGAGACCACGATAACAATCATGGGAACTGAAAATCTGAGTACCAGAAAAGAGGATATGTAAGATCAGTCTCAATTCTGCCTTTCATTTGGTTTAGTACAGACCATTGATATGTGGGCTTTAGTATTCAGCTGCAGATTGCTACTCTGACAGGGTTTTCTGCCTTGAGAAGTGAAGCTACTTCTGCTATATTTAACAGACAAAGCCAAAAGTTGATACTCTGGAATAGATTAAGCAATAGTAACAATACAACATTTTCTGAAGAACACTGATATTTTTTCCTGTGATTCAATAAAGCTTTTCTAAGGCCATCTATAGACAAGTGTTATATAATATATGCCGAAGGTTTTAACAGCTTAGACACCTAATTTTATGAAATACATACACAGATAGTACGTTCTATTTGAAGTACTAAAAAACGTACATCAGACAAAAGACACACGCGTGTGGTATCATCTTCATAGCAAAACTAGAACACAAAGGAGTTGCCTCCAGTCTTTGATCTTTTGCCTGTGGTTTCCCTTTGATGACCAGTGACTGATCATGTTTCCTGAAGAACTACATAGCAGGTCACTTAAAGAAACTTCATGAATCACATGCAGCAAATTGTAAACGTTGCTGCTTTGAAGCAGACAGAACTCTGAGAATCTCTCTTCTGACAAAGTTTGGATACCTGTTAATCACTTGTCTTGGTGTTTAATGATATGAAGACGAGACAAGTGAAAAAGATACTCAGAAAAAAAAAAAATGCAATAACTATCAGACTTTATCCACACTGCACGTCCAGATCACAGTGTGTAATGAATCTGTATTAGGCAAGGTAGATTTAGATTAGATATTAGGAAGAAATTTTTTACCCTAAGCGTGGTGAGACACTGGAACAGGTTTCCCAGAGAAGCTGTGGAGGCCCCATCCCTGCAAGTGTTCAAAACCAGATTGGGTGGGGTTTTGACCAACCTGGTCTAGTGGGAGGTGTCCCTGCCCATGGCAGGTGGGTTGGAACTAGATGATCTTTAAGGTCCCTTCCAACATAAACCATTCTATGACTACATATAGTCAATAATATTCTTTGTCCATTCTACTCGGGTGACTTTGTGGTGGACACAAGGACAACTAGCTTTGAACTAAGAGGTCTGTTGAAAGTCTAAGTGAGAAGAGTTGATAATACCCAGAATTAAGTGCAGTACATACTATAAGAAAAGTAATATATTTTTAACTACCTCAAGAATGGATATTTATTGCTAGCATTAGAAGTGCTATAAACAGGAGCAATACTGTGGGGGTTTGAATATATTTGCCTAATAACCATTTTTAATGTATAACACATGGCATATTTTTGTTTAGCTCTGTGAGAATCTGGTAATGTGTTTTCCAAGGAATGGCGATACACCTCCAGTGGTAAGCAGTACTCTGTAATGAAAAGGATTTACTGACAACACCAGTTTTGCTTCTATCTGCATGAATTGGGACATAATACAGAAACATGGCCCTGCAAAGAAAACCTATCAGTCAAGTCCCAGCATTCTTATGACAAAACAAGCCTTGAAGGTGGCAAAAATATGTGAAGACACTTTACACGTAGAAACGAATCTATGTTGGGTTGTGGGAATTCCTCTATGGAAATAATGTTTTGTTCAGGGGCTCTCAAGTAAGGGAAGATGGGGAAGATCCTTTATGTGCTATCACTTTCACAGATGGACCGGAACAGAAAGGAAGCCATCAGAGGCACAGGCAGGTCCCGTCTCTCACAATCGTTTTGACAAAACTCAGTGGTGAGAAATTACTTTATTAACTTCACATATTTTCAGTCAACAGTAATTTTGGCAACAGCCCATTAACAGGTGAACTGAGCTGTAATGCAGAATAAGAGGAAAAAAGTATATTCCAATGCTTCCTTTCTGATCGTATAATCCACATGAGATATGCAAAATTCCCTCTACAACCTCAGCTATTTTGTAGGGGCCAAGAAGGTGAAAAGTAGCCTAAGAGCTAAAAAGTGATTTTTTTAACAGGCAATAATATCTCATTATCTCAATGCTACAGTAATGTACAATGTCATGGAAAATAACATCTTCCTTCACGTGAAAACATAATCATATACATTGTAGTCTTCATTCAAGGACTTATTTGGGGAGAGGTAGGTGGTAGAGACCACAGTCATAAAACAGTTGTACAAAACCATAGATGTCTCCATAGATGCTTGCTTACATTGGATTTGCTTTCTTATATTTTAACATGGACTAATAGAAAACTGGAGTTGGAGGAGGGAAGAAAAGATAGACAGATAGATAGATAGATAGACAGACAATGATTAGTGGAACTTCCCTGAAGTAGAATTCTGTAAGAAAGGCATATCATATTAAGAAAAGCCATTATTCCCAAATCAACAGGAATCAATTAGCTGTGGATTATGTGGTTGGTTTGGTCATCAGCTGCTGTATCCGCATTATTATAGGTGTTTTTTCATAGCATGACTTACTTTAGCAAAAAAAACATGACATGAGGCAGTCTGAGTTTTATGACTTTGGAAGTACAAGGGTGAGACCTAAATTTCAGAAGGATCGCCTTTCTATGAGTTTGTTGAAGAACTTAAGCTCAGAAGACTAGCCTGACCAGCAAGAACATAAACTATTCATTTCAGTCCTGCAAGACTCCACTTAACTCCCCTTTCTGAACAGATGAGTGACTGCATGAATGATAACTTAAGTTCAGCTCTCAGCAGTCACACAGTTACAAGACCAGTAGAATTCACTTTTAGTATTATTTTATACAAGCAATATCATGGGCATTTAAAGGGAATGAGTCTTTTTCATGGTGATTTGATCTGCCTGACACACACTGTGCCTCGAGAAGCTGCAGGTTGCTCCTGTCAGTACGTGGGTTTTTAAGTCCTGCTTTCAAGAGCATTTCCATTGCTGGCACTTACAATCTTGCTGCAGTGGTTTCTGTAGCTCTAGGTACACTAGCACAGCTATGGGCTCAGAGACTCCTGTTGGACATGTGGCACTTGCTGACAGAGTTTTGCTGCCTGCAAAGCTATGCCACCTCCTACATGACAAACTAAGCTACTAAAAAACCTCCTCTGTAGTCATAAATGCATCCATGATTTTTCCTGCCATTGGAGATAGATGATCTTTCCCTGGTCCCAGCTAAGGATACAATGCCAGAATAACTTTACTTTATGCTGGCCCTACTGAAAACTGTCCCCGTCTCCTCCACAAGCTAGTGCAATTCTTGGAAGACACAGAGAGCAGGAACAACAGGCTTCTGTCTTTGCTTGATCTTTTAGGGGAGCTGTGAGCACTCAATAGGCTTTTATACACTACCAATGTAAACAAAGGAACTCCCTTACGTTTCTGCCAGAAAGAGAGGGATGCAAAGAGTAAGTTCGAAAAAATTGGATGAAGCTGAATCAGATTGAAATGTTTAAGACCCAGCTTCACATGCAGTATCCTGAATCTGTGTTATCCCAATATTGATCTGAAGCCTTACTTTTCACATTTAGTGGTAGATCTTGGTGAGAATTTTTATCAGACTGGATATTACAGCAATGATATGTTGGACAAGGACATGAAGCACTCTTTTGGGGTGTTTATTATTGTAGTGGGGATAAGGAGTAGCGGAATGTCAATAGGGTTTACTTTAAAGTACTGTGTTCTGTATCAAATGCAGTGATTTGCGAGACAAACCCACATATTAAAAGCCACAGCTCTACCAAACAAGTATTTTTCTAAGTCCAGTAATAATTCAAACCATATAACCAAATGTTCCAGTCCATTCTGATCTAGTTCTGTCAGACATTCCTAAGCCATACTGTAAAAAAAACCCCAAACCAACAAAAAAATAAAACAAAAACCCCAAAACCCTACCAAGAAACCTGAAGGTAATCACTTTGCAAACATTATTTATTTTGTTCTAAAGTAAGACTTTTGGAAAGCTTTCAAGATAATGCTTATTCTTGAATAAATGCCATTACAAACTTCACAAACATGTAGGATAGGCAAACCAATTTCTGAAGGGAGAATGAGCAAGCATCCAGCTGAACAAACCACAGTGCCCTGCTGCCCCACTCATGTCCCTTGCTCCACACAAAAGCCAGAAAACAAATTTCTTCTGGATAAAGTGAATGCTGACTGAGTGCATTTCTTAAAAAAAATTTGCCACCTTGACAAAACCTGCCCATTTGCTCTATTCCTACGTGCATCCAAGATTGCTTTTCTGAAACACTTTCAGATTCCAGTTACTGCCAGGATAACTAAATGTTTTATCTATTAGGCTTGAATCCCCCTGGCCATGACATTATTCAAATATTGCTGATACAATGATCTCCACATACAGCTGCTTCTGCTAACACATACCAGAAGAATTTTATTGTGACAGCTTATGAAGAAAATTACATAACCAAAAGAAATGTGGTAACACTTGATTTTAAGTGTCCAGTAACCCGTACTTCATCACAGCACAACACCTACAGGAAGTGCATATGACATCCACATGAGTACTAAATGAATCCATTAGGATTAGTGGTATTAAAATGAATACCAGATGCATTAACAAGGGACCGCATAAAACAAAATGCTGCACAAATGTTTGCATCCCAATCCCAGCTTTCAAATAACATCAGCATATTACCCTAAAATCATTACTTTGCTATTCTAGTTCCTTTCCTAGGGAGCTCTAATGATAGTTCTTGCCCTACAGTGAATTCATATTGCATCTGGCACAGGAAATTTGGCATTTCAATTTACATAACTGTTTTCAATTGCACAAATTTGCTGTTCCCTAATTCTCAGTGTACTTTGGACAACAGTTTTCAATGCCTGACTGAGAAAGAGCAAAACTCTGAGCCAAACAACTTTTCTTCTCCTCCCTCCTCTTCTGTCAGTAGGTTCTCATGCTTTTTTCAAATGAAGATAAAGGAAGGTTAAATGTTAGATTTCAAAGAACAGAAGTTGTCCATCATTTTGCCAATTTGGATAGCTGGGACTGATTGAAGGAGACTAGATCATGTATTCCAAGTGAGAACTGCAGTCTGGGTGAAAATCCAGACACCAAAAAGTACAACATTTCCCAAGAAATAGCATTCTCCTTTATGTCAGATCAAAAGATACAAAGATAAATGATAGTATTTCTATGAGACCAAACAAAATCAGTACAGCTTTGTTATTAACTGAGTTTCAGCTGCAGCTATGGAAGGCAGATAGAATTCTCCAAAATATGTACAACTCCAGCCTGTACACTGCTGAATGTTGAAGGAATAAATGAGTGAACAATGATTATACGCCACACAGAATCTGTGTGAAATATCACTGTGGGATTTAGAATGAAGACAACAAGGGATAAGAGGTGCGGGTGGACTGGAGAGGTAGGAAAGGGACACATAGAAATAAATCAAGTTCTAAGAAGCTGCAGACCCTCTCACTTTATCTAGTGGTATGTAAAGTCCATGGAGCGAGTGCTTGTAAATTGGGGGAAATGCCATTATAGTGCGACCCAGGGTTTCAACACACACACTGAAGCTATTTACATTTCTCGAGAGAGAAACAAAAAGCTGATATGGGGAAATTATAGAAAACTACAGCTGTGGAGAAGGAGAGGCAGGCTAAGCCTAGTGAATTTTGTTGCCAGTGTCTCCAGCATTAGGAACAGCAGCAATAAAATTATCTCTGCTTGCCATTGTCATCCCATGGTTTGCATATTTGTTGTTCAATTTTCCAACACTGGCTGCTGTGATATATTCAACGCCTGTCATTACCTACCTGTGGTAAGACACCTAGTTTTTATAGCAGCCCATTCTCCATGGCTCAGTCTGGCACCCGAGATGTGAAAAGGGACAACCCAGCTTCTGAACAGGGCATGTTCTAGGTAAAGGAGGCCAGCACCATCTTCATCTAGTACAGAGAAGTCTACTAATAGGATACGTAAAGCCATAAGGAATGGTCTCTCCTAGCAGCTCCCAATAAGATATGTGGTTCTCCTTGCTGAAGCAACACCATAAAATAGATAAGCAACAGAGCTCAAGGGAATAAAATTTGCCGGAACTACACTGTCTTGATGTGGAGCCACGTCGAGTGCTTCCTGGCCTTTTTAAAGATAGCAATGGCAGCCACAGCGTGGGCTGGGGACACAGAGACAGCAGGAATTTCCAAGTGGAGGATAGAGGAGGAGCTGAGCTCAATGAAGTGAAACACAATGCCAAATTTCTCAAGTACATCTCAGCCACAGAAAAGACAGGAACCACCGGTCTATGCAAATCCCTTCTGTCATGCTAAAACCTTCTTGGCAGCCTGACCCTTCTTTTTTTTGTTGTGCTTCCATCATTCCATCCACAACAGCTGTTCAGCCATCTTCTGCTGCCCACTCACTATTGTGTCCCAGTCCCTTCCTTCTCCTGGCCTTTGTTGCTATTTCCCACTGCCCAGAAGGAAAATACACCAATCTTGGGATCAGCAGGTCTGGGAAGAAATTAAAAGGGCAGATTTGACTTCTCAGCTATACAGTCTCTGTGACAGAATTAGATAGAAAACCACAGAAACACAAACTGCAACTATATGTAGCATAATTACAGCTTTCACAGATTTTACTGCCTGATTTTTCCCTGCTTGTCTAAAAATTCACTGCACGGAATAAATGACCTATTCCATCTGGAAGGTCAAGCAAAGTAAACAGTTTTAAGAGATCTTGAGACAGTAATTTCGAAGAAAAAGATACATTGTTTTATTTAAGCACCTTCCAAAAGCTGGTATGGTATAAACACATGTAGGTTTCTCGAGTTCCTAGTAATTGAATGTAGAGAGTGCACTCTGGAATACATAGATAGATGTATGTGTGTCCAGTGCTGTGGACTTCCTGTACTCTTTTTAAGTAAGTACAAGTTCCAGTTTACATCAGAGACGCCTTTCAATTATGAGGCGAGAGCAAAATATTCTGCCATTAAAGCAAAATACCACAGAGTGTGAAGGAATTGAAGCTGTATTAGTTGCTTTATCCCTGTAGTTAAAAACCAGAAAAATATATCCAAACCCCAGAGTCTGTGTTGAGTCTACTAATGTCACTGCCAATAAGAGTTAAAATTTCAGTTCCTATGTTTGTCTTCTTTGGATACATTTCAGACTACTTTTACAATATGTGCTCTGACAGGGAGGTCTAGAAGAGAGCTGCCAAACTCCTCTTCCCCTATACTCACAAAACTATGAATAGTCACCTCTTCCTTAACCCTTCCACTTTTTTGATCTTATGGAAGCAAAAATAAATTAACTAAGACAATTTTTAAAGAGAAAGGAACAGGACAGAAAAAAAAAACCAGTTTTCAAGTATTAAAATTTTCAGAACCACTAACAAAAAAATAAAACCAACAAACAGTTAAAAGAGCTGAAACAGTTTAAGTTGTGGTTCTGTAACTGAAATTCGGTTCCAAAGCTTTCTGTAACTCCAGTGAATTTGGATTAATTTTACACACTACATTTCTAAAACATATGAACAATCTACTGTTCAAAATGTTTTTATATGTTTTTATGATTTTAGTTTAAAGAAGCTTTAAGCTTGTAAAACTGGAAAAATGTGATTTACACTATTTCATTAGTTTATAGATGCTTTAGTTCTTTGGGATTATGCATCTCCATGTCACTTCATATTCAGTAAACACAATTCTGTACCTGATCAAATCCCGATTCAAAAATGGGACGGGGAGAATCTGCTTTGAAATACACAGAATCCCCCCAAAATTAGCATTTCAAAAAGAGACCTTGATTAAATAATGTATGTTTATACTAATATTTTGGGGTAGAAAGAGATAAGATTAAACAATCCAAAATTTTGTGTGCTAAAAAGCCTGTATATTTGCATTACTTACATAATGTGGTCATAAAAGTCATAGTCTGCCTTTAGATGTGAATTTAAATAGTTCACATCAACTTTAATGTAAGCTGTGTGCAGGCACTCACAGGCAGAATTGCAAGGGGAATGGTCCATTTTCCTTTTTATGACTTCTGAAAAGCAGGTACAAATCACAAAAAGCCCCAACATTTGAGTCTTTACATGGGCCTTATTCTCAGATCTGAAAGCTGAATATCAAAGAGAGTATTTCACAAGTCCCCACTGCATTGTCTGTTTCTTTCTCTGTAGAAAACAGCTGCTAATAGTTAATACATTTTGGTGTTACCATGTTGTCTTTTCTGCAGCTGTCATAAGGGCAGCATTTTCAAGATGCTTAAATAAATTGTTGGTTTTAGTAGGAAAAACAGGGTATAGTTTGAAGGGCACTAAACAAGTACCAAGCCAGTGAGAGACTATTTTCCAGTCCAGAGCCTAAAACAGACACTATCAAGTACTCTCCGTTTCTGGTTTTGTAATACTGAATAATTACAGCTTGAATCCTTCCAAATGGAAACAACAGCAAACATTTAATCCTGCCTTTAGAAAGTTTCTATAGTGCCTAGCAAAACCATTGAATTGTGCACACCTCACTGGAGCCTCATAAAAAGAAAAGAAAGAAACAGAAAGAAATTCCACAGTGCTTTCTAAGGTTATCCATTTTGCTTCTCATTTAATGTTCTATCATTCTCGCTATTATTATTTTCTCAATTCTTGTGTAAGCATTGTCTTCCCTACTTCCCACATTACACAGTTTATTATAACAAATTGTTGGCTGACTGTTGGAGATTTCCAAAGTTGACCCTAAACAGACGTCAGTGCATGACTCTTGAAAAGATTTTCAGCAGGCACATTCAGATGATCCTGGTGAAACAAAGTGGAAATTTTGACTAACCTTACCTAGAATGAACTGAAGTGCTTTCGTGAAAGATAAAAAGTGATCTTTTACTGGAGAACAATGGCACCCTGAAGGTCTGTGCAAGAGAGCACTCTGTTTATCATCTACATTCTTTTCAAGCTGAGCATTTCATTAAAGGAATGCTAAAAAAGAAGGTGTCGTTCTAAACAGAAGCAAAAACACCAGTCTGTTGAGGCACTGCTTGTTCTGGCTACTGTCTGCCATACCAACGCTGATATTTTAGGATGTCCATTCTGAGATATATTGAAGATAATCTGAAGTCTGAGAGAGCTCCTGGCAGGAAAGAGAGCTCTTCCAAGGAAGACTTAGTGCAAGGGAGAGTTTCAACCTTGTTTCCTTAAAGCTCTGTTCACTTATGTTTGATTATTCCTCCAGAACTTCTCTTCCCCTAAAACATAAATGACAGTCTTCAGGCTGCTGTAATCTGTGGTGGCTGACGTTGACCCAGCTAGAGTCTGCTGTAGTAGCCAGCTCTCACAGTCATGCCTGACCAGGAAATTCATCCCAGTGAAGGGTTCACACAACAGGAGCTGCTTCATTGTCCACTTCCTCATCGTTAACCATATATTGATTGCAGCTCCTGGACTCCTACACATTTCTATGGACAGGCCATCAAGAACAGAAGACAGATGTGAATGTGACCAAGGAAGGATATGATGGTCAACCCCATGTTTTGATCTGGAGCCAACTACATCAATGGACACAATGACTTCAGTGGCAGCCTATCGAATTCAATATACCTAATATTAGCAAATTTCATAAGCTTTTTATATTAAGCAGGCTAAATTGCTTCAATAGTTTTTCCCGACATACCATCAGTGGCTCAAGGACAATGCTAGAACTCGAAGCAGCAAAAAGAACAACGTAAAACTCAAATCCCAGCAACTGTTTTGAAAAAGGAAGATGGAAAAATCTTTACAACATTCTATCTCCCAGAACCCCTCCCAATCCCAATAGAGAATAAACGTCTTTTCCACACAAGATGATACACGCCAAAATGATTCAAAACAAAAAATCTTGTGTCATCTCTTGAATTATAAAAATGATATAGCTGCCAGTAGATGTAAGAATTAAAGAAAAATGAACAAAATGATTAGCAGCAGAAGGACACGCAGATACTAGCAGAACACAGTATCATGGTCAGTAGTACTGAAGTTCTAGTGCTAAAACTGCCAGAACTACAGCGATGCATCTACCAATAGACAGATGCATCTACCACTGTCTAGATAGCCATTTACTTTCTTAGCATGATCTCTTGCTTTTCCAGTCTACACCATCTTCAGCTTTCACTTCCCAAGAAATTTCAAGTGCAGGGGAAAAGGCATGTAGTAGTTCACATTAGGGCAACACCAATATCACAGAATCACAGGGGCTGGAAGGGACCTCTGGAGATCATCTAGTCCAACTCCCCTGTCAGAGCAGGTTCACCTAGAGCAGGTTGCACAGGATGGTGTCCAGGCGGCTTTTGAATGTCTCCGGAGTCGGAGACTCCACCACCGCTCTAGGCAGCCTGTTCCAGTGCTCTGCCACCCTCCGAGTAAAGAAGTTCCTCCTCATGTTTAGATGGAACTTCCTACTTTCAAGTTTGTGCCTCTTGCTTCTTGTCCTATCACTGGGCACCACTGAAAAAAAGACTGATCCCATCCTCCCTTTAAGTATTTGTAAGCACTCTTGAGATCTCCTCTCAGTCTTCTCTTCTCTAAGCTAAACAGACCCAGGTCTCTCAGACTTCCCTCATAAGAGAGGTGCTCCATTCCCTTGATCATCTTTGTAGCCCTCTGCTGTACCCTCTCCAACAAGTTCCCTGTCCTTCTTGAACCAGGGAGCCCAGAACCGGACACAGTACTCCAGGTGCAGCCTCACCAGGGCAGAGTAAAGGGGCAGGATAACCTCCCGCAACCTGCTTGCCACACTCTTCTTGATGCACCCCAGGACGCCACTGGCCTTCTTGGCCACAAGGGCACGTTGCTGGCTCATAGTCATCCTGTTGTCCACCAGGACTCCCAGGTCCCTTTCCACAGAGCTGCTTTCCAGCAGGTCAGTCCCTAACCTGTACTGGTGCATGGGATTATTCTTCCCCAGGTGCAGTACCCTACACTTGCCTCTCTTGAATTTCATTAGATTTCTCCCTGCCCAATAGTCATCGGATATCCAACAGAACAAAGTGATTTTGGTTCATTACCTTAGATTGACTTGACTTCTCAACCTGTGCTGTTTAAAACTGCTTCCAAAGGCTCATACTTTGCAACGAATAAGACCAAAATCTGTGTATCAGGATTAACATTGTAATTACTTGCTGACTGATTTTATCCTGGGCAAGGAGAGGCAATGATCCAGTATGGAGAATTCTTCTAAGATTTGCTGTTGTTCTTATTAAGTTCTACATTTTAAAGGATTGTCTATGTTTTTTTCCAACAGTAAACCGCAATTGCCTCATCCCTTGCACCTTGGTATTTATTTATTTATGTTAATCCTGGGGTGCTTCAGTTTTCTAGAAATAGATAGGAACTCTTTCAGTTCTTTACAGTTTTCGATTATTTTTTAAGTATCAAAAAGCTCCGCTATTTTCTAATTCTTTTTACCGTAAACAGTCATGTTCAAATATTGAATATTCTTTTGAGATTTTTTTGTCACTTGTGGTTTTCTACTCCAGCTTGTGAGCAGTTTTGCAGATGGTATTAATTTCGAAACTTAAGTGAGGTGATCTTTTATATTATTACTGTTCATGCTTGTTCATAACTGGCTTTCTTTCAACAAAATAGGGTATTTGTGTCCTCCATTCCACTAGTACATAATGTGCAAGAATTTTTCTTCGTAAGAGTCAGGAATCCCGGCCAACTTCAATCTCTCTATATAAACATTTGTCTGCACTGTTCTGTTGTTTGTCCCACTCAAAGAGGGATGAGGTGTTATCAGTGGGGGGAGAATATAAATAGCAGCATAAACTACTGCATATAGGTTAATTAGTCAAAAGAGACAGGAGTGGGTCATAGAGAGGGTGACAGTCAAGTGAGCATTTCTCACAGAAACATTGAAAAACCTATCTCCTCAAAACAAATAGTTTAGAGTAACAAATTACATAGGTGTTGTTGTTTTAAGTAAATCAGCAATTAAAAACCCAGTGAATCTATGGGTATACACAAAGTCAGCACTAGAAATTCAACATGTCCAAATTGAGAACAAACCTAGAAAAGCCAACACTGGCTACAGGTGTGGTCAACTTTAAGCCACCACAACCTTAAACCTTGAATTCCTTAGCCTTGGGGTTTGTCTTTTACCAATATGAAATACACATGCTAGGGAATACAATGTTCCTAAATTATTTGTCTTTTCTACAGTGAACCAACAATTAGACGTGAAAATGTTGAGGAAAATGGCTTTGTATCACTTTCTGGAAGTAGTCACGCAGCTATTTTACCTTTGAAAGCCAGAATTTCATAAGTGTGATACCTTTGTGGGAAACAGTTCACAAGTCTAGCAGCTGGAGTAAGAAATGCTTGTGTTTTGTCTCAAACCAGAGAAAGGCACACTGGGGAACTAATAAAGAATAAGAGGTGGGGCTCTAAAGATACCTCTCCAGGTGTAGTGATTATTGATTGCTGTGGAGATATGAATGTCATCTGGGAACTGCTAGGAGTACTGAATCTGCAAGACTTCTTTGTCGCTATAGTGGCCATTCAGTGTGCCCCTACTTTCCATAAGTCATCCCCATAAAGACAGTGTAAAATGAGCTGGACACTGAATGCTTGAGTGTCAGATTGAGAGGGACACTGAATGCACGAAAATATGATAAATGTTTTAGGTTTCTACTCCTTCTGACTCCAACCTCAGAATGTTAGTACAGCCAACATACCCAGTGACAGTTAAACATCACCGATCTTTTTTTTTTTTGTTCAGGATTAGGCTTCAGTTCTCCCAGAAACACTGAGCATGTGGAAATGCTGTAAAACCTCTCTGCAGATCTGAACACAGAGAAGTCTAACCAAATTTTGTCTATAGCCATTCTTCCACTTAATATCTCTCTATACTTTCAGTTGGAGGAGATATTTTCTACAGGCACTCTTGCCTTCGTGTTGCAAACCACCATTGTGCTCCACCCCAGATGTAGAAAGTAGACAAATCATGCTGGAAGTCCCTGAGTGAAAGGTAAGACATAAAATACCTGACAAAGTACTATTATTCAGTAGGAATGATCAACATGCCAAGAAGTACAGCATGTTTACTTCTCCTGTTAATCGGAGTTTCAGAAGCGATTGGAGAAAAAAAGACCTCCTGGGGAAACCGTTCAATTAACCTCGCACAACATGGTAAAAGCTGTCTGAATTTTTAATCTGTAACTTCTAAAAAATGTGGCTATATGAAAGCAGATTGTGTCAGCTCTAAAACGAAACAAATTTCAATGGAGTTCAAGATGTTGCAGTTTCCACTTCCTATTAGCCTGGCTGGTGAGGAGGATGTGTCTGCCTGCAGTACAGTCTGACAATCACGAGCGTTTTGCTATGGTTTAAAGAAACTTTTAAAACTTTTTTCCTGTATTTGATAGACTAGCAGCATGCCTATGATCCCATGTTCTATTTGAAATAAAGGAGGGAGTTTCCCTCCCTTTTGACATTGTGCATCTCATTCAGAATATAAGTCACTTTTTTTCATACTCCTGAACTTCTGTAGGTTTTCTTGTGTAGGCTTGCTTACATCACTGCCCTGTCATCAAAACATAATTTACACAGCACCTGCACCCATCCGCCTTATTTTGTCCTGAGACTGCATTGATACATAACAAGCATAAAAATAAAGCTCCAGTTAAAGTTCCAGTTTCTTGGTTGGTAGGTTACGTAAACACAGATTCTTTAAGATATCATTGAAATAGGTGGCAATAGAGCCTAGGAAGAACAGTGAAGTATAATATTGTGTGCCATTCATACATCAGTTCAGCGTACTTGCAATGATGGCAAAAAGTATAAGGACATGATTTGTTCATTTAAATTTTTTTAGAAGCAGCAGGAGACTTTGTTTTGGATTTTTACAGTTAAAGGTCATTTACTACATATCTTGTCATATACTTGATGTCTCGCATTTCATCATCTTGATCGTGACTCTCCCATAGCTAGCAGCCCCCCTTGTCAGAGAGTCATACTGTGAAGGAAACTGTCAAACTTGATTGCACCCAAGAGACAGGATGCAATTCATGATATTATGAACATCATTGTTGATGTCAACAGATAGAGTCACTGCTAAGATAAAGCTGGCAGATGGAAACCAGACAAATCAGAAATTGGAAAATACTACAGTTGGCCGCCAGTGTGAATTACTTTCAGGTGGTCAGGTTCATCCCTAATTAAGATGGCACCCTCAGCATGCAATCCTAATGAGCCCTCAGCAAAGGCATAATGAGTCCTAATTCTCAGCTTGCATAGCTGCATTTCTCAAAGTGGGTTGGTTACTATGCAACAAGTGAAGCATACCAAGTATCTTGCGTTTGCTAAGTGAAGTAGGAGTCAGATGAGATTAAGAATTTTATTAGTTCATTTGTGTGTGCCTGTTTTAAAAAAATATTGGAGGAAAACAAAGAAGGAAAGTTTGCAATTTATCCTACCAGTAAGCTGGGGAAGTTTTGTTGGTTTTGTGGAAAAGTTTATCTTAATAGCATTTGAGTAGAGATACAGTATGCATGATGTACAAAGCTTACTTGAAGTCTTTTGATTACTCAAAAGCAGATCTCAAAGTCTAGAGAAAAACTGGACTTCCAGCATGGTTGCCTTGTAGTTAAGTGAGATTTATAACAAAGCTTTAATAAGGAAAGTTGGCAAGGTAGTATAAAAGTTAGGTCTTTTGTAGGGATGCATGGCCAAGAAGTTACAGGACTATCAGGAAGAAGACCTGGCCATTCCTGGCTGAACCACAGAATTGTTCTTTAGACTCTCATCAGCTTTAGAAAAGCTATTTTCTCTGCTGCAAAGAGAACCAACTAAGTAAATATACATGTGCCGTCTCAGTTGCTGTTTTCCATCTATAACACCAAAATAGATTCCTTGTCTCGTGGGCATTTTATGACAGCTGTTGTTTACAACATCTTTAGCAAGCTGGCCTTCAAAGATGTTAGTTAGCATGATATGATTAATCACAGACAATTCTAAGGCACAAATGTTTGTCCAGAACCTATTTGACCTATTACTTTCAAAACAAAGAGCCATTTCGATTTCAAAACCTGTTTGATACCTGTAGATGCTACTGTATATGAATAAAGAATGAAATGAATTTTTTTAAGCTCTGTGGGTAAGAAGAACAATAGAAAGCTTACCTTCCCTGACAGCATAATTGAAAGTCACATAATGGTGGATGTAGCTATTTTACCTTATCACATAACAGAGGAGTCTAAGTAGCAACAAGTCTTTTAAATGTGGTGTCCTCCAAAATGTTTGTTCATAAGGCAAATAATGAGTTTTAGCAGGCATCTAGGCTACTATCTACTCAAAGCACTAGTAAGGCCCCACCTTGAACACTGTGTTCAGTTTTGGGCCCCTCACTACAAGAAAGACATTGAGGTGCTGGAGCACATCCAGAGAAGGGCAACGAAGCTGGTGAAGGGCTAGACCGCAAGTCTTACGAGGAGCAGCTGACGGAACTGGGGTTGTTTAGCTTGGAGAAAAGGAGGCTGAGGGCAGACCTTATCGCTCTCCACAACTACCTGAAAGGAGGTTGTAGACAGGTGGGGGCGACGATCTCTTCTCCCAAGTAACAAGCGACAGGACAAGAGGAAACTGCCTCCAGTTGTGCCAGGGGAGGTTTAGGATGGATATTAGGAAAAATTTCTTCACCAAAAGGGTTGTCAAGCATTGGAACAGGCTGCCCAGGGAAGTGGTGGGATTGCCATCCCTGGAGGTATTTAAAAGACTGGTAGATGCAGTGCTTACAGACTTGGTTTAGTGGTGGTTTTGGCAGCGTTAGGTACATGGTTGGATTCGATGATCTTAAAGGTCCCTTCCAACCTAGGTGATTCTATGGTTCTAAATTAACTCATATGGGAGTATCTGGATTATAGCTATAGTAAAAGATTTGCATGGCCTTCATGCTATATATAAACCTGTTTACATTGCTTGCTATGGTCATAAACTTGTTTACATTGCATTTTGTTAAACAGGTTTGCCTGCTTCTGGTTCTCACTAATTAATATTTTCTTACAGATACCAATACTTTGAGCATTTGGGAAAAGACAACTCAGTTTAGTGAAAAACATGAAGTGCCACATGTTCAGCTAATGTGAATCAATGTTGAAGAAAATGAGTCTGGCAAGGAAAGCTTTGTTACTACGGCCAGGCTGGTGCGTGTAAAGGTGCAGAACTCAGCATAATGGGGTATCAAATTCTATGGCAACTTAGGCTGAAAATAAACCGATTGATTTACAAGAAAAGGTTCCTCCTCCTTTTTCCCCCAGTGCCTCAAGAAGCTGCCAATGCAAGATATCAATACCACAAAGAGTTCCTGGTATTCACACTCTTCTGACCTAACACAGATATGCTGAATACTGATTTAAGACACTCTCATATCTTCTTTTGCCATAGACCAATCTGACAACTATTTCATCCTCATCTCCCCCTACGCAACTGCATGTTCATCTTCCTCTACATTCTTTTTCCTTAGTGTTAGACTTTTCCAGATACTAGCACGTGCTCTTCCAGGAATTTATACACTTTTAGAGCTGGTTGGGAATTTTCTGTGATTTTTTTATTTATTCATTAGGAAATATTACAGAAACTAAACAGGTCATGGAAAAGTTAATTTTGTAATGGAAGATCAAGTTTGATGTGTGTTACACAGTTGCAAAATCATCATCTCGTTTTGACATTTTCAAAAGAAAACAGTTTGTTTCCTTGGTCAAAATGACTCTTAGTTTTGAAATTAAGTTAATGTATGCCTCAAGTAAAGGTTTAGTAAAAACACCACAGGAGGAGGTTGGCTTGACATGAGTAGGGGGTAAGTGTTGCGGCACAAAAGAAAACCTTCCTGTGATTACCAGAAAGTACTGTGACAGTGCTATGCAGACATTGTTCAGTTTACGATAAAAGCATCAGACAGGAAAAATAATGCAAAATTGTTAGAAAAGTTTTGTATGGACACTGAGCCAAGAACTCAGATTCTTGTGATACTCCAGCTAGAACTGGAAGGCATCTTAGAGGCATCTTATCCTATCCCAAAGGCTAGATCCTGTGTGCTTAACTAGGCCCGAGAAGTGTTTCCTACCCTGCTCCTAAGAGCTGTCAATGGATGGCAGTTCTCCAGGGTCCCTAGTGATTCCCTTCCCATCTTCAAATGCCTCCAGCTTTACAGACATAGCTACCAGTAGAACCCTTTAGCTTTAGCAGACCTTGACCTTAAAAATTAGCCTCAGAAACACCGAGAAAGCCTCAGAATTGATGTCAGATGTCTTCTGAATCTATACTCAAACCTTGCACAGTCTGGAAGGTCCTAGAGCCACAAAATAGCTGCCAGAACAGGTCATGCATTGTTTTAGTACAATTTATAAAATTAACTAGGCCAAACGGATTTTATGTGTTGTTGCTAGTAACAGACTTCCTTCTGGTGAATGATACTAATGGAAAAGGTCAGTGGGGTGAGATGGCACAAGACCATACTTTTCTGTTACAACCAAATTTTGATAGAGGGCTCACCATCCTAACCAAGTTGTAAAGACTGCCTGTTAGGATTACGGTTTTTCCCCTCGATGAAAAGGGGGAAAACTATCTTTGCTCCTGGCAAAGACAGTTCCAGGTACAGACAAAATAAATAACTATCTAAGCAATAGGCAAGTAGCTTGCTATACAGTGAGGCTAGGAAAGGGTTGAAAGGATTGCTTGGATACAGAAGCAGCACCACGGAAAAAGCTTTGTCCTCTGCATTGCCTATACAGGATCACAAAAAGCAGAAGTAAAGCTGTTGCTTTTGCCAAAGGATTTTAGGATAAGTGGAGTAGCAGTTACTTCAGGGAGATGATATCCCACCTCAACAGCAGCTATTGTCGCTTGTGAGTCTTCTTACCCCATTTTCCTAACAGTTGGAACAGCAAACTTATTTTTTTCTCCCCGATCTGTAGCTCAAGTTCATCTTATAACCTGTCTCTAGCTATGACTGGAAGGACTTTGCCCTTCATCTTTATGGCAACAAAATTCAATTTTGCCTACACCACTGAAAGGCTCTGAGAAAGATCTGCTTTGGGAGTAAAGGAGAAACAGCATCAGGGTAAATAACATTAGCCAATCTCATTTTTCTATCAGTTTCAAATAAACTTAAAAAACAAGCTGTGATAACACCACTTTTCACAAGCAACTAAGTTACTGAATCCCATCCCATAAAATTAAAGTTATGTAAATAATTAGAAGTATTTATCTAAGCAAGCTGTATAGTTTTGAATGTTAGAGATGTTGCTGAACTTTACCATGTAGGTTCCAAAGATTAATATGTTTCTTCATGGACAGGATTCTTCTCCAAGGTAGACCTGAATTTTGCTGAATGACTAAGAATGATGCAGAAAAACCTCCAGCAGTCTTGAAATTCCAAAGTTCATAATAGAAAAAGGTTATTAGCATCCCCAAAATTGCTTTCTCCCAGCTGCATATTATAAACCAGTTTGTGAGTCACATAATTGTAATCTCAGTTATTCATAACAATTAACTGCATCGTTAAAAGGTTATTTAATGTTGGAATGATAGGCTTTATTACCACTCAATAATATATTTATTTATAAGTAGAGAGAGGTGAAGCCATAGGAGACTACACAGTCATTCTTTGTTTTGCCATCTCAGATCCCAAGCTATTCAGGAACAGGTAAAACACAAGCAGTTCCACTGGTTCCAGTTTTTGCTTATTGATCTATAAGCATTCTTCCCCTTTTAAAAACTGGGGGAGTGGGGGGTGTGTTCTAACCTTTAGGACTACAATTACAATAAAACCTAAAATTCCAGCCCTTGCCTCATAATAATGCAAGCTAGAGGATTCAAAGCATCAGTGTTGCAGAAATGTATATACAAAGAATGGCATGAGGTTTTGTAGTGCACATGGCAAATGCTCTCATCAATATTTCATTAGTTCCAGACTAGGAGAAATCAAGCAAGAGATGACTCCAATACACGATAGAAATATTAATTGCACACAAGGTCTAGTGTCCCACTACAACTCCTCAGTTTATACCAGATTAATTGGACCAGCTATTCACCTCATAAGGCTCAAGAGAGTTAAAGCAGCTTTTAAACTTCCCTGCTGAGGATCATAACCATCCTTCTCATATTTCTTTGGAAGTGGTTGTTTAAGAACAAACAAATGCAAGCTCAGATGGCACACAGGCACTAAGAGCTCTTACCAATCTATATCACTTAAACAGCACCAAACATTGTCTAAAGTAGAATCAACAACCCAATCAGTCCTGAGCAGCAGAACATGGAGAGCAACAACCCTCTGTGCTCCAAATTTCTGGCCCTGTGATAAGCACAGTTTAACTGTGGGGAGGAGCAAAACAACTATTCAACTGTGTCCTTAAAGTAAAGAGACTGGAAGTGTGGTACTGGTCAGGGTGGAAGAGTGTATAATACCCAGAGTATTACAACTACATGTTGCTCCACATTTCACTGCAGGTAAACATCCAGGGATATTTAATTCCACATAACCCTGAAAGGTTTGAAACTTAATTTATGCACCTATATAAAAGAATCATCTGGAGATTGTGCCACCACTCCAACGTGTTCACCTTGTAGCAGCCCTGACAGCAGTGAGGTTTCAACTGTAGCTTCTCCTCCAGATGAGCAAACTTTCAAAGCCTCAAAAGTTATTGTTGTAATAGGAGAGATCAAAGGCCTTGTAGCAGGTGGTTCAGCAGCTGTTCCTGTCCAATTTCTGCCCAAACAATTCACAGCTGGCTACAAAAGGGCCTGTAGAAGTTAAGGGAAGTCTTAGTTTCTCTGACTCAGGCACTTGGTTTGTTATGGAGGAAGTAGATTGTTATTACATGACATTTTCTATGTCATAGCACGAGGGAGAACTTTTCTGCTCAGCACCTGGTTAGCTAAGGACTTAGAGTCAACAGCTATGCTGAATTGTTCTGAAAGGCATCTTTCTGTCTGGCCAAAATGCATAGGGACACCTACCTCACAGGGACTGGAGCTAGGTTCAAAAGTAGGGAAGAGAGGGAAAGGGCCAAATCCTTTACACGGTGCAGGATGTTATAGCTCCGCTACAATCAAAAGAGATCCACTGACATCCTGATGTTACTGTAATGGCAATAAGTAACTATAGCAATAAGTAAACATATGCTGAGTACCAAATTTTGCCCGCTGCTTGCTAGTGTCTCTTAGCAAATTGGAAATGGTCCAAGAAACACCCACACAGAATGGAAAGTAAACCATACAACGGAAGGATGAAACTCAACTTTTCAGAACAAGGGGATTTATTAGTCCGTGGTTTATACTACATGGGCAAAAAATTTCTCATGATGAAGATGCACAAAATCCAAAGTGTTAAAACTGAAGCCAGACAGTTTGTGTTGGAAATACTGCACATATTTTTAGTACTGACAATAACTAAGAAATCCTTATTTAACACTGAGGGGAAATCTCCATTATTTGACATCTTTAAATAAAGTTGAGGGGTGGTTTAAGTTATGTGCTCCAGCTCCACCAGAAGATTTGGGGTGGTGGAAAGCATTGGGCTAAACTGCCTCAGGACGTGTAAACGGATGCACCGCTCACTTCCCATCTTGGAAAACTGTTTATACTGTGATCGGAAAACCACATAATTGGAGGATATGCGCAGTGCACACCTGCTGTCACAGCCATCCTTGGGAGACTTAAAGAGTGCCCCTGCTCGCTGTGGCTGGCAGAACAGCATTGTGTTGAGTAACTGAGTATTACCCCAGTACATAACAGACTCAATGGTTTAGTACACACCTATGTGATTAACATCCAACTTTGTGCTAGAGCTATAAAAAACCTAGAACTTCAATTATGGAAATAATTTTAGTAGTTAAATATTTGTTTATATTTCCATTTGGAAAAAAAAACAACAACCCACATCACAAAAAACAGGGGATTTTTCCTAACGGGATAGAATGTTCTTGGAATAGTGGGGTGCTGATCTAACGTTGCTTTCCATTTAAAAACTTTCATTTTGGCATAAACTTTGAAATATTTATACTAAAAACTGAAATACTGATTTGAAATGAAATATTAAATTATTTCATTCCCAGCAATGTCAGCACCACTGAAAGTGCTAGGTAGAGATTTTTCCAAAATGAAGTGTCATTGAAAGCTTTGACAGAAGGTTCTGATTTGACAAAGTTGCTTTTTCCAAACAGGAGACAAAAAAAGTGTTAGAAAAATTATTAACTCTGCTTTAAAACCTCTGGAGTCAAGCGGTGGTGCATAGCGTTTGACTGCAACTGAGGAAATTAAACACAGTCTACACTCTTTAAAAGGGAACATTTTATAAACTGCACTTTTTTTTTTTCCTTTAACTTTTATTTAAACAAATTTAGCACACCTGCAAAGAGTCAAGGGGACTGTCCTAGAAGCTGACCTCCTTTCGCTAGAGAACAATTTGAAAGCAAGGAAAAGCAGAGTTTGCTTCCTTTCACTTCCTCCCCCCCCCCCTAATTTTGAGCAAATCAACCCTCACCTAGGTAGACCATCCAAAGTTATGAAAAGACAGCTCAGTGTCCATCCCCTTTCAACTTCTTGGTCTACTTCCCAAGACACACAGTCAGTTTTTCATTTCCTTTAAATGCAGAACGTTAAGTGGGTACTAATTCAGGCATTTTAAAGCAAACAAGACAAGTTGGCAAAAAAAATAATGAAACCAACAGCAAAGAGATGTCTGCTGACCCAAACAATCCTAAATTAAGGAAGGACTGTAAGGGAGCCACCACAATCCCGCAGATGAATTCTAGGGTCAGGGATATGGATTCTATCCCAAAGAGCACAATTTCCTAACCATGCTACCGTAGCATTCCACTTAACCTCTGTGACTGAAATAATTTAGCTGCTTTTATAATACAGAGACCTACAGATTAAAGTAACTTTACATGTTATGCATTATTAATATAAAATATCAGATAATAGCCTGAGGTTTGCATGACTTAATGCAGTAGTTCTCCTCTTGGATTGCATGTCACCTACGCTGCATCTAACCAACAAACCCCAGGCAAACAATTTCAGGGAATTCACTCTTTGTCAAAGTGTTTTAAAAGTGTTGCTCTCTTCATGGGTTAAAAAAGAAACTATGAGTCAAGAAAGAATAACTATGATATCTGCTTCAAACAATGTAGAAAAATTACCTTTGGATTTAAGCCATATGTGCAAGGAATTTATATAAGGGTATATATAAATATATAAGTTCCTGGCACATTTGTATATTTGGAATAGCTCAGAGAGTTTTTGTAGTTTTACACATATAGACCACAGACTACTACTAACCATACCCCCATGTTGAATCAGAGAATCATTTAGGTTG
>VYXH01004197.1:0-27379 GCA_013397275.1 Burhinus bistriatus
AACCCCTGTGATTCTGTGTAATAGTTACCCTGTCTGCCATAAGGGATGCTTTCCTTGCTTTCCTAGCTCTGTAACTCAGATGTCAATAATGTTTAGTTTAATTTAATTTATTTTTTCCTGCATGAAATTGACTCTAAAACTGTGATTTCTAATTTACTTGAAAAGCTTTACTTGAAAAACAGAACCATTTTTTTCTTTAAAGCTGATCAGGTTTGGTCTGAAAGGATGACAGGGAGAAAGATCTGTTAAGAATTGTTCAACAAACTTAACCAGAACAGGACCTCTACCCTGGCTGAAGCTAGTTAGCATTTCTGTAAAGATCCAAATACAATGCAACTTTCTTTACAATGCCCTTTTGCAACACTTTGCCACTGTCTTTCTCTGCTGCATACTTCCAGACCAGGAGCAGCATGCATGGTCCGCTGTTGTTAAGTGGAGTCAGCCAGGAGTCAGTTCAACCTAAATTACAGTTGCGCTACATGCTTCTAATTCCTGTTTCTTTCACTCTTACAGATATGCTGGTTTCAAGCTGGCTTTTCCTATTTTCTTACTTAATTACAAGAACAAATGCTCCCAAATGCTTCAGGGAGAAAACCAGCCCTTTCCACAAGGCTCCAGAAAGAGCAAAAATACTTAGTCCCTGTTTTAGAAGTGCAAGAGTTGACAGGAACTGGTAAATTATTAGGTGTAAATAGGTTTTTATTTACATCTACATTCTGAAAGAGACATTTCTGCTAAAGCCAGGCATCATATTAAAAGAGGTGAGAAAAATAAGCATTTATAAGCCTGTCATAGGGCACACAAATGAGCCAATAGAACTCAAAGTTGACTTGGGATGAAGACATGTTAAGCAAGCAAAGATTGGACAGGTTTCTATATATTTTCTTGGTTTTCTGGGGGTTTGTTTGTTTTGAGGGGGACAAAAGAAGAACATCCTTTCAAAAGACAGGCTTTTCTCAGGCTGCTGTCCATTGTTGGGGCAACTTCTCTGGACAGCTGAAGCATCTTGGGGGTTGCTGAGATGTGTCCGGGCAGAGCGGGTTTGGTGAGTGGCAACAGCCACCAGAGACCACGTTAGCTGGGAGCAAAAGCTGCAGGGCAGCATGGTTGGGGGCAGTAGCTGGTGATGGATGGGACTAGCTGGAGGGGCCAGTGCCTGCCCTGTGGAGGGAAGCTGGAGGCAGCCTGGCTGATAGTCAGCTGCGCCTCCAGCAAGTCTTTGCCATGAAAAAGGGCCTGGTGTGGCATGGCAGTGGGGCACATTTTGGACAATACCTGCTGGGCTTCTCTGAACCTCAGGGGCTCAGAGCATAGGAGGGAAGCAGCACAGGCACTTGTGGCCTCAGGAGGAGGGAGGTGGCCAGGGCTGATTTCTTGCATGTGCTGGAAAGCAACAGCTCTTGTTCTGGAGCTCACGTGAGTTTTCCAAAGTAAGAATTGTTTTCTTTTCCTTTTTTCTCCTCTCCAGCAAAGTTCTGCTTGTTTAGGTCCATCTGCTTAAACGATAGTTTGCACAGGAGAGAACATTGTTCGTTGTGTGTTCAGACTCTTTTTCTTCCTCTGGGTGGATCTGGGTCTGATGATGTTTGTGTTTTTGACGAAGTCCATAAGAAATTGCATGTGGCCTTTTTCTTCTTGCAGTTAGTGCCTGGCAGAAGTACTGTACTTGTGAAATCTATGAACCCAGCATACCACACAGGAACTATAGGCCAGCTTGGCTGTACTTCCAGCCTAGCGGGCAATAACAATACATTTGTTGCGCTTCATCTATCCTTTGAATTTAAAATGATTGACAGCTTGTAGCTGCCATCTGTCAGTGGAAAATCCAGTTATTACAAGAAAGCAATTTACTCACAAAATTTAAAAGGAGATTGTACCCTGCTGCCTTCATTGTTAAGATGCAAAACACTGACATGATAAAAAAATGTGGTAGCCATCACTTCAGGATTTTCTTTTGTATCCCTTTATGGGATCATGTGTCTGCCCCAGGCGCTTGCACAGAACAGTTTGAAAACCACTGCTGCAAAGTTTCGTCCAATTGTTGAGGAATAGCATGAATGAAATTTCCTTTTAAAGCAAAGTGTGAAAGTGGGGGTGCTGACAGAAAAGTCCACTCTTGTGACTAATGTAATAAATTTTCTCCCCATCTATTCCTAATCAAGATGAAGACAGACTTGAAAGACCTGAAACATATGCTTTGGTAAAAGGTATTTTGATGTTAGCTCATATGGTCACCTAGATTAGGTACCTCTGGGTGAGTATGACTCTATACGTAGTTATGATGAACTCCTCTTCAAAGTGTAGACATGGCCACCAACTTTAGGAAGACTTACTGAAGTACTGGTGTTTTATCAAATCTGGGACTTGAGGAAGCCCTAGAACATCTTTGGCAGGTTGAGAGGTCAGAAAGTGAGCTCTGAAGTTAGACAACTTGTGTTTCTGTGTGCGCTGGCCAAGAGGATGAAATCAGGGACTATCTAGTGAATGGATAAACCAGCTACAATCCATTTTCAATTGTCCAGGGATCATAGTGAGGGTGGGAAGAACTAACCTGGATGAGACAGCATCAGATAAAAATAGCATAGTTGAGTTAGACCAAAGGAACCTACCTAGTATGTACCTCTTTGTTAAGAGCATCCTGGGAAGACCAGAGGCACCTTCAAACAGCAAAAAGCAGAGCGGTGCCTGTGGTGTGTGAGTGATGTTTGCCAGCTTCAGGTGGCAAAGGAGGAACCACAGCAGTGCTGCAGCCAGACGCTGTGAGGATGCTGGGAGCTGGTTATCCATTGTCTGAGAGTCCAGCCACTGATGATCAGTATTTGCTTGTCTTATCAGAAGCAGCATTTCAGGGCAAGATTACACGCAGGACTAGAAATGTTGCAGCTGAATGATTCCGTCCAAAATTACTGGTTTGTCAAAACTGACACACTTCATGAAGATTTGTCAGTTCACAGAAATGTGTTTTGAAGGGTAATGAGAAAACTTTGAAGAAATCAGGCAATTCTAATTGACTTTTTCAATATGGAACTTTCAAATTTTCTGTTTCAAACTAAGTTGGTTTCATTCCTTATTTTTCTATAGTGTG
Organism: Burhinus bistriatus; assembly: GCA_013397275.1. NCBI lineage: Eukaryota > Metazoa > Chordata > Aves > Charadriiformes > Burhinidae > Burhinus > Burhinus bistriatus. Next base: position 3,086 of record VYXH01004197.1, read on the forward strand.
TAGAATATGTGCTAGTTAGACTGAAAAATTTTAAATCAACAGAATATCTCTGAATGATTAATTCAAGCTTTTTGCTGGGGGCAGTCGCCTTTTTTTTTCTTTTCTTCTGTACCTCATTGTATTCCAAAATAGAGGAAATTTTAAAATTCCTGCAGTGTGTGTGGGGGGGTAGCCCAGCCAACATAGAGTTCATCTTTCCTTTAGCTCCAGATTACGATTGCCACAGACTTGACAGATGGCTCTTTCGCCTGCATTGATTTCCACCAAAAATACAGCTCATAGACATTTGAGAAAATGTGGCTAAGCAGACTGGTAATATTCCATGCTCTTCCTCTAACAGTAAATGTTCCACTCTGAAATACAGTTTGGTGTCTAAACCCCATTCTGTTATTAGAAATCTTGCAAGCAGAATTAATAAATGTCCATCCAGGTACCCCATTATTAACCCGGAGACAGCTAAAATGTCCTGTCAGCACTGTAATCTTTAATTCCAGAAGAAAATAATAGTAATATAATAAAAATGAAAGTAGAATGTAAAGGAAGAGCTGTTAGAGGTAGACCACCAAAACTGCTCACTGCTTTGCAGAGATGGGTCAAGGGATGGGAACTTCTTTCTGTCCAGGAGCAAAAGCAGTCAGATCAGCGCATAATCGTGTCTTCACTGAATGTAAATCTCTTTGGTATCCTACGTGTATTTTACAAGCAGGGAAATGATTCAAGGAATATGCTGACCTCGATTCAGGAGTATTAAGATTCAATCCAATTTTGGGGCTGTGCACGCCCAGGGGGTGCAGGAAACTGTATCAACTTTCTACAAAAGCTGTCTCAGGAGCTCTAGTAATAGCCACAACCTTTTACTTGGCATGATGCCACCCTAATTAACAAGAAAAGGCATTGGGAAGAAGCTCTGCAGAAAATAAAACTGAGGATGGAAATGGCAGTGTGGCAAGGAGAAAGACGCAGCACTACACACAATGCCTTAAAATTTCCTCTACTTCTGAAAACCATCTGTGTCTGAACTTGGCACAGCGCAGGAGTGGATTCTCACATGTGCCCGGTCCATTAGTAAATACTGGCAGGTGGTAGCTATCTAGTGAGCGCAAGCATCTAGAAAAACGTTTGCTCTACACTGATGTAAGCTTGCTCTTGTGCTAGCAGGATGCAAAAATGTAGGCATATTTTCTGCTCACTGCCATGGGACCCTCTGCAGAGGGAATCAAACCCCATTAGTTCCCTAAGCAATCTAGCAGCATGCCACAGCTGGAGTTACTGTGGGACTTTGAACCACCACCAAGCAACAAAATATTCAGCATTGCTAGCTGTGGAGTAATGGCATATACTTGCAGTTTTACCTTGCTTCTGTACCCTGCAACTTATGGTAGCCGCAGAAATGTCACAGGTGTCTTACTTCTCAGTGAAACAAATCATTGTACTGAATGTTTCACAATAGTATTTGGTTCCTTGCAAGAAAATTTACTTTGGCTAGGCTATAAAGTGGGAGGAGTTGTAGGTTACACCAGCTGAAAGTCTAGGCTAGAGTGCCTTTTAATTTAAAAAATGAACTGCTTCAGTCATTTTTTGCTCTGAAAGTGAACAATATTTTGAAAGATATTTTAAGCAATATTTGCAAAAGATAGCTTTTTCTTATTCGTGTTATGAAATGTTAAAATATGACATTATTGGTATTTATATTTTCAGTAGTAAAAGCAAATTTTCTTTCTAAATTGCTGGAAGTTTTCAGTATATTTTTGGTTTTATTTTTGAGAAAAGGCTGTGCTGCTTCTTGGAGAAAAAACAATTTGAAAGTAAAAACACTGATTCTTTTCATTCTGACCTCCTACGCCCTATTCTATTTTCTCAGTTATTCATCTACAAGTTTTGCCATCCTACTAGACAGGAAGAATAAGAAAGATGCTTTACCAATAACCTCAGTATTTTTGTAGGCCCATATTTTAATGCTTAGGTCCATTTTTGTGAACATTTCCCCATCTCAGGGGGTCATTTTTTCTGTGACCAACACAGTTCAGGCACAATTCCCCTCATGCCACGCTGTCAATGAAGATCCAAAACACTTGGCTTTGTTATTGCTGTGCTTTAAGTTTCTTTTCCAGGCAGTTAAGAAGACTCACAAAAATAGAAGAAAGATATCTAAGCAAAAATGGAAGAAAACAGCAGCGAAAGTAGCACTGAGATGTGGAAAGGCTGGGACCCTTTGTGCGACCAAAGAAAGTATGTCCTGTGTTTTCAGAAGCTCTTTAAGAAGTGACAAATAGAACGGAGTTAGCAAGGAAGAGGAATTGAACTTCGTGGGAAAACAAGACTAAGGAACGAGCACATAGTTGCACTAAGTTTGAAGGTTGCACAGGAGTGAAACAAAGTGCTTACCATATTCTTAATATGATATTACTATTAAAATATAACTGGGCATATTAGTGATGAGCATACTACACCCAAAGGTATTAAAGCAAACGGAGCAAGCCAGCTGAACCGGCTAAGAGCCTGATCCTGAGCATTCAAGCAAAAAGACCTCTGGGGGAGCAGTGGGAAGTGAATCGGCTTTGGGGGTAAAACGGACTGAGCTGTGAGATCAAGAACCTCATACAGCTGTGTGACTGGGAAAAAAAAAGGGATTTCCAGCCTCCAACAGTTCTGAGGTAGCTGGGCTTTGTTCAAATGTAAGGACACCACTGGAGTAATAAAATGCTCCAGGTGCTAGCAGTTGTGCTTGCTGCAGTCCTACTCTACTGAGTGTTGCATGCCTTAATTTGTTTTCATTTCTACTAATGAAAATAAATAGAAATGAGAGAACTCCAGGGAGGGTGGAAAGAAATGGCATTTATGTTTCAAAACTCTGCAGCCTGCTCTCTAGCGTGCAGTTGCAGCGCGAGGCAACGTTCATGCCTTGTTAAATAAAAAACAAAGAGTGAAAGAAGAAAACAGAGCTGTTTTACCAGAAACACAGATTCCATCTCCTATTCACCACTTTACAGATTCTTTGCAGTCTCTGGCCTGAGGCTACATGAACATGCATATCTGAATTTGAAATGCAATAGCTGAAACCTTTCTTTCCACCTTGAAAACACTGACAAAAGCATCACTAAATTCAGAGTCAAGTTGAAAGGTATGGAAACTTCCCTAAGAGGTACAGTCTGATGCCTGTTTAACAGAAACAGAAGAGCCATGGGGCCTGCTTTTCAGTTCCTATATCTCCAGTAGAGGATGAGAGCTTGAGCCCGGTGCTTTATTATGGAGGCCCTCAAGTCATTGAATAGGAGTAATCCAATGTATTCACCTGGCATCACTCCATCAGCTCTTCCAATTAGTCCCTGAAGAGGGGTCGCTGTGAAACCTCCACCTCTGTCCTTGCTGCTAAAGACTTCAAGAGAAGTGGTAATTAAAAATCTTTCGGTTAATCAGCACTCTGACTGCTGCTTGGTTTGCAGACAATAGTCAATCAATAGGACTTACAGGAGGCTGGCAAGCATGCATGGAGCACTGCCCCCCATGCAGCAGCTTGGATAAAATGGTGAGTGCCCTGACGGATGTCACACAAAAGCAGATGCTCAATAATTCAGCCCTGTGACAAGCATGTGTGGTTTAGCAGTGGAGCCAGCTGCCGCGCTTTCTCAAGCTGTGACCTCAGCAGATTTACGAAGTAAGCTGAACTGAGCCGAGTTTATATTTGGCTCGGAAACCTCTTTCAAGAAGCCAAAATAATGCAGGAAGTAGTGATGTGGATTCAACAGTGAACATGATTCATCTCCAATTTTGGACTAACATAGTGTTTCAACATGGAGCTAGGAAGCTACTGGTGGGCGCTGTCTTTCAGATAACATATTAGCTCTTTTTTGAGAAAATCCACACAAAACTTGAGCAAGAGAGAGGTGCACTGCAGCACTTTTAATATACAGTTGTCACTGATATACTCCAAAACAGAAAGAAAAGCAGAAACTGAACATGTCTTGTAGCAGCTGACTGCTCCACTCCCTTACCGCAAGTTACAGCATGACTTGTACAGCTAACGCTCTCCGCCTTTGCTCTGTATTCAGTCTGCGAAATACATTCTCTGCTTCAGTGACCCCCCCTCAGTCCTGCCTCAGTCCACACAGTCATTCTTTTAACACCATGTACTTTGATGTGAGAGAGAAGGTAAAGGTAAGGGGACCTGGCGTCCATCATTGTTTTATGTACTTGCATTCCTTCCACATTTGCTCCTTTGTGCTCTTTACTCTTTTCCTTCCCCATTTGCTTTCCTTCCCTTTACAGCACTGCCATTAGAGACAAGGTAACTCTTCACCTCTGGAGCAGAGTCAGTTCTTCAGAAGCCTTAAGACTCACCTTCTGCTTCCAGTTCTTCCACAGCTCTTGCAATGACATAAATGATGGTGCACTAGTGCGCCTCGGAGAAGGCTCTGGCCACAAGCCTCAATGTATTCCGCTTCTGCTGATGAATTTCCAAAGATGTAGTAACTAACCCAGCTTTCTAGATGAACAGTTGTTCTTCATGACAGCTGTTAAACCTGTTCTACATTTAGTAAACCAAATAGCTGCCCATAATATTAGGGTGTCCAGTTTCTCACCCAAATCATGGCATTTCATTTAGTATTAGCGGTGTGCTTAAGTCGTTCCTAGCTTACGTCTTTTCTTTCGTGCACACTGAGTGAAGCCTCCCACCTGTGAATACAGGACTACCTGGGAAATGTCCTTCCCATGGCTTGGAGCCATAAGGGGAGTAGGGGAATCAGTCAGCATTCACACCTCATGGACCTGGTGCTCTGTCCACTGGGACCTTTCAAAAGAATCAAAAGGGCTTTGGATGAGGCCCTAAGGCTGGGACCTGTTGGAGCATCCTAGGTCACAGTGACAAACCACAGGGAGTCAGAAAATCTTTAAACCTGAAGGTCTGGTGCAATCACACAACTTTCTGCCTCCGTCCTACAACAGGGAACTGAAGTTGCTTTTGGTGTGAAGAACACTCTATTCTTTTCTTTTGGACAGAGAAATACCTTTTTTCCTTTTTTTCATAACGTGCTGCCTCATGCACTATATGACAAATGAAGGCCGTGTTGTATAGGAGACAATGAGAGAAATAAAAATTGAATTTTAGTGCTTCCTTCTGTCTCACACAACTGGTTTCTGTACAAAATCAGAATTCCCAAAGTGACCTACAATCAACTCACACAGGAAACCATCACCTTGCCACTAATAACCAGCTGCGACAATGAAGAGCAAAAACACATGAAGGGAGCTTTCACTGGCATAAAGGAAGAGTTGCTGGCACGATAATAGCACTGAAGGCCGTGTGTCAGGAACTTCTCTCTCACTAGGTCCATGAGGCTCTGAGGTTGGTCCTCTCCAGAGCAGGCTGCAAGGTGCTGCATTTCCCTCAGCGTGCGAGAGCTGCTGGGTTTTGTTTTCAGGTTTGTAACGAAGCTTCATTATGCTAGTTGTGTGTTCAGAGGATAAGCTGTTAACATACATTATGAATCATGTATTTAAGAGTTTGTAAAATTTTTATAGGTGAGGTAGCCCCTCAGACTCTTCTGATATTAGAGTTAAAGAGAGACAGTGCTTGGGTGATTTTCTATGTTTAAGTAATTTAGATGAATCTCTCCCTAAAAGTGCCTGTATCTTGCCATAACATACAGGGGTCCAGAGAACCGTCTCACGTGTATCTTGCAGATATCCTACAGACTAGAATGGTTATTCTTATCTGGAGCTAATGCAAACTGCATTTAAATAGGCAAACAGACTGGGAAAAAGATAAATTCTTCAAGGATTTAAAAATCTGATATCTATCAGCCTACTGCCTTGGTAATTTATTTTTTTTTTCTTTGGAGCTAAAGTTTAGCATCCACTTTAATCAATACAGAGAAACACAAGAGACTTTCACGTTTGTTGTTCACCATCAGAGAAAAGCTGGCCTGTTTGGGAAGCTGAAACCATGTCCTCAGTGGAAGAAAATGGATACAGAAAAAGTAGCTGGGCATGAAATTCACAGCAGTGAAATCTTTTGCTACAATTCAGTGATCCATAGAAAGAGTTGCTGCAAAAATGGGTTTGCTCAGTACACACAAAGTTGAGATATTTGAAGCACTGAGTAGCCAAGGTTACCTTTAATGATACTCAGCCACTCTGTAATGACTCCTCTAGAATTCAGGAGCTCTTTGGAAGACCAGGTGAATGCAACCTATATAACCAGTAGACGGGTTTGGCACGAATTTTTGAGAAATTAATCTTTTCCAGATTTTAAGCCATTTTAAACTTTACATTCTTGATTAATTATACAAATTATATATATGTATGTATGTATATACACATATACTCACATGTACATACACATACATACATACAAATCAGTATAGCATTATAAGCTCCTGGAAACACCAATGTATTCACAGGTGCATTTTTGTTTTTTATCCTGAGATTAAAATTTCAGCAGGTGAAACAATTAATTATACAGAAATTGTTAAATCATTAATCATTTAACTCAAATTTGGGTTTCGAGTCAAATAAGGGGGTGGGTGGGAAGTGTCAAACTAGCTACTTCTCTGTTTTCGTATTTCTTTTACGTAAATACTTTACTCCAGAGGTTTTATGACAAGTTTCATTCTGGCAAAATGTTTACAACATATTTATTAACCCTTCAAACTGAAGAGGAGGGGAGAGATGATAGCCAGAAGATTAATGCATGAGCATCACAATTTATAACCCATTATCACATGGTGCCATTTCTTTCCAACAGTAAAGCTAAGACCCATCATGAAAATAACTTAGAGTGACAAAGAGGATCAGAGTGTAAAGCTACAAGATTGTTTTATTCTTTGAAATCTGTAGGAGAGAGATCCTAGTGACACACCATTATGTGAAGGCTGATTATTTTTATGACACAGAAAGCCAGTGATTGGAGATCTGACCTCTAGCAGAAAAACACCTGTCTGGGTAAATAATTCTACTCTCTTATAAAGAAAGAAGAAAGTGATGAGGTACTTTCAATCAATTTTTAATCGTACCCACAAAAATGGGTATCTATCATGGTGATGCGAGGGGAAGGACAAAGATCATCCTATCAAGTTTGTTCATTGGAGAAAATATATGCTTTTAAGTGGTGCTCCATCATTTCTTGCTGAGCCAGCCTGCCTTTAGTGGATGACTGACTGCTGTCCTTTGGAGGTGGAGCAATTGATTCTGGGCTGGCCCAGCTCCCGCAGCAACCACTGGTAGGCTTCTCACTAAGTTACACAGAGAACCAGAAACCCTGCTTTTAAATACATAGCCAAATGCTTAAGTGTGTTTGAAATGATAATTCTGCTATCTAATATTCTATTGAACTTCTGCATATCTTTTGTATCCTTTTGTGGGGTTTTTATGTTTTTGGTTACTTATGGTGGTGCAGCTAAATTTCAGCCTTTGCAGTGTAGGTCCTCACTGAAGTCAGACAGCCTGAACAGCCTTGGTAAGCCAAGATGAGAAACAGGCATTTTTATGGAACAATTCCTCTGACCAGTTTTAGACATCTGCATTAGGATGAGATGATTTTCATGTGAGAAGCAGTCATTTCTCTCCACTAAAACCACTAAGAAAGACTAGAAGGCATAGTTCAGACATCAAGATGTGCCTTAGTGATGCTCTCATTTGGCCAAATGAATTCTATGTCTTAAAAACAAACAAAAAATATACCAGGGTCTTTAATATAGCTTAGGTGTGCCTAGGACACAAGATTGCCGGGATCTGCAAACAGACGTAAGGTCACCTTCTGCCTTGCTGCTTCCCATGCCCCGTGTAATTAATTTGGTCAGGCAACGGAAGGAGACAAGCACAGAGAACCGATGAGGACTGTGAGATAAGGCTGTAGCAACACCCCAGCAGGAGCACTCATGGGGAATGCTGGACCAGCCCTTACGTACCCAGTACAAACTCAGCTGTGAAGTTGTCCATCATGCACTCTTGTCTGTCACTTCTCTTGATTTTCTCTGACGATGGCTATCCTTGAGCCAGCTTGGGTAATTTCTGTACTCATGTCAAACAGACCTGAACAGATGCTCTTCTCACAGAGGATGCTTGTGTTTATAAAGTTGCAGCTAGTTTCTTCAGAGTTTGAATTACTTTTGTTTTGGAAGTAAATCAAGGAGTTTTACTTTGGAAAAAGGCATGGAATGCTGTTTAGGCCCATTTTTTTTGCAGCTGCAGGTTAACAGTGGTCTTGTTCAAATACAGAGTGTTGTCTAGAGCATGGAGGAGAGGTAGCTGCAGAGAAAGGGAGAAAGGGAGAGTGATGGAGCAAATCATCTGACTTCATACTTTAATGATGATATGAGTTCTCTTCAACACTTTTCAAGTGTGTTTCATAAAGATTTTGGTATTTCTATTTAGTGCTGAGTGCTGAAATAAATCCATGTGGTTGAGGACTTTCTACTTTCTTCCTCAATTAATCCTCTCCCATTCCTCTTTTCTTTTCACTTTGAGTGGTTGTGTATTTTCTTCCTTTAATATTTTAGCCTCCTGGGAATTTAAAATACAAACACTTCCTTATTCCAGTCAACTGTTGCCTCCACTCCAAACCTCTTCCCTTTACAAGAGAACATACAAGGAGCTAATGACACATGATGTTTCTGTGGCATCAAATCTTATGTAAGGAGAGGATGCTGTCTTTAAGTAGGAGGGCACTTGTCTCCCAAGAGTGTCTGATGCTCTGGAAAACTAACATAGCTTGTTCAAATACTTGTTATTTCCACCTCTCTGAAATTACATTATCCTCAGTAAGTGGAAGGAAAATACAGCTAACTGATATTTTGTCTGATTTTACATATAAATTTTGACAAATTTAATAATACAATTTCTCTAAAAAGTTAACATAAGGCCTCTAGAAAAAGTAGTTGGGAAAGGATCAGAACAATTGATAAAATTAAATAACAAAAACATAGCAGAGCAGTGGGCTCAGGCATGTTTCATGGGCATAGCCAGGGGGCAGTCTCCAAACGAAAAGTTGCAGAGCCCATCTGGAAACTTCCATGGACCTCAGAGGCTGCTCCTCCGCTTGCTACACGGTCCAGGGTTCATTTTTCTCCCAACACTTGGTGGTCCTCCTGGGCAGGGCACAACAGGATGGGAATGGGGCAGGACTACAGCCACACTCCTTCCCGTCCCATTTGTGTCACCTTGTTCTGTGGACAAGGGAAAGATCACTATCCCAAGGAAAGGCCAGCTTTTATACCCAGAGGCCCATGCTTTTCCCTCCCTGTTATGTAAAATGAGAAATATTATCTTAATTTTTCACATTGGTCCATATTCTTCTGGGCAGGAAGTGTGCCCATTCATCTTGCAAAAGTTTCTTCTGAGCATCGTGAACAAATAAGAGTAAGAACTAGCAGTCCAGGTCTCTTACCCAACAGGTTTAAGCTACATTAAAAAAAGAAAAAAAAAGGGGAAAACTTTCGGATTGTTTCTTTCAAGTAGCAGATAAAAAAGAAAGGATGCTAATAACTGTGGAAATTTTCTGCACAATCCAAAAGAAGTTGGGGTTGAACTTGGTCTGTATTTTCGGTGGATCGTGATCTCATGAACTTAAATTCACTTGACCTTTTTCATACCTAAGGACATAAGTTTTTATTTTAAAAATGTCAAGGAAGTCCCACTGTAACAAAACACTTTACTGCATCCACATGTCCTCCTTGGGAGATGACAGAGACCAAACTATGCAGATGTTCGATGTGTTGCTTAATGAGGTGCTGGGGGGCACTTGGGCACAAAGGGTCTGTTGGAAGAACCTGGACAGAATAGAAGAGAACTTAGCGTGTGGTCAAGTGAGGAATCATGATGCAGATGCTCTCATGCAGCGAGCTACAACAAGGCTATAATATCAATAATCTGCATGTTAATGAGTCAGGAATCTTCAGATTAAAGCTTCCCCAAGTGAGCTGTGAGACAGCAGACCTTGACAGCTTTATTGCTGTCAAATAGGACAGCTTTCTTAATACTCATTGGTAGTTTTTTTCTCTATCACTTTCACGGCAAGTATAAGACCTCTGAATGAATCCTTCTGTTTCAGAAACAGAAAAAACATGCCTCTCATACATTTTTTTTGTTGTTGTTATAATATTTGCTATTATGAAGATTTTTGTATCTATAGGAATGCAAAAAAGCATACATAGAGCTAAATGGAGCTAAATCTTAAAGATAAATACTAAATTTTGAAGTTACTTTTAAGCTTCAAATTTTGTTTTTGTTTCATGCTGGGATGAACCAAAAACTTCTGGATGTTTTGAAAGAGAAAACTATGTCAAAATGTGGATTTTCTGTCTTAAAAGGTCAGGTTTAGTCTTCTTTCTAGTCTTTTTCTTATTAGAAATGACCAGAGAATCCTTAACTTCACAATCCAAGTCTCTGGGTGAGAACATCCTTCAGGATGTAGCAGGAAAATATTTCATCTTCAAAAACCACAGCATTCCTTAACAAAAACACATTTCATGAGTATACTCTAGGTAGGCTCACAGACTTGGATGCAGCACACACATAAATACAATAATCCATGCCCAAAGTGGTCTGAAACTCAATAGTCAATCTGCAGAAAGGGTATGTTCATTCCTTACCATAAAACGCTGCTAATGAAGTCTAGAAAGCAGACTTTGGGATTATTTCAACTAGAGACAGCCTGGGCTAAATTATATCTACCCTGAAGTTTCTGATAGCTGATTATTTTACCCCAAATTTAGGATACTGTAGTGTTAACTTACTGTCCCTGGGTGAACTGGTTTGGGTGCCTACCTCTAGAATGGCATTCGCTGCCCGAGGACTCCATATTGAGGGATACATTTGCTGTCATCTATCAGTAATATTCATGAGACCAACCGCTTACACCCATGTGTTCTCCTTCCCTCCTCAGCTGACTGGCTTCCAAAACTGCTTCCTGAAGCACTTGACAATGCACAGGTGCTCCATAAGGAGCACTAGCAGCACAACGCCACCCCGGGTAGGGAAAAAAAAAATCTGCTAGATGACAGACTGACTGCCTGGGGGTCAGATACTGTTTTGCTCAGCTGCATAACCGTGAAGTCCTGGCTATGATCGGGTATTGAATACATAACTGTCCTCTTTCTTAAGCACAGGGACTGGATTGGCACATCTCTCTCTTTTTTGACTCTGTATTCAAAGCAATTGAGAAAGAGCACAGTTAATTATTTTTTAAGGCTCATACAATAACAATTCCAATTCTTTTCAACGAGTAAGACAACTGAGGAGTGAACGCTGGAAATTCTCATTTTGTCTTATTCACAAAGCTCAAACTGCTTCCTTAGCAACCCTCTATGACCTGTGAACTGCAATCTTGGTACAACAATAGAAATTTAGCTCTGTTTTTTTATTGTTATAAGATTTCAAACCTGTGTGTGAGATTTTAACTGTACAGCCTCTGGTAAAATAAATTGGAGCCATGCAAGCCTTTGGAAATGGAGAAATTAGTAACATCTGGATAACTTGAATACAATGCAGTCTTCTACAAATTTTAGCGATCTACAGCATTTAATGGATTCTGTAACAATTTCTTCCTTCCCTGCAGTAATACATTGAAACTGCACAAGATCTGCCACATCTTACCTAAGCAGTTAAAAAAATCTCAGACATAATTAAGCAACAAAACCCTGTACTGGATGAAACAAGAAGGCTGCATCATAGAAAGAAGAAAACTTCAGCATGGGCCCAAATTTTCTCATGGAGGCAATTTGAGGAAGATCAAATATGAGATTAATTTAGATCATGCTCTGTGTTCCTTTAGTATTAGTCCAGAAGTACATACATATATAACCTAAGCAATATCAAAATAAAGCAAAACTGGCATTTTCCTATTTCCTTTATCAGTCTCTCAAAATGATTAGGTAATATATGCAAGCACATATTTATGAGAAAACTCTTTCTGTTATTAGCAAGAACAAGGAATCTACTCAGGCCATAACAAGTGGATAGAGCTACTTCATAGAAAAATCAGACCCTTCCTTCTAGCTCCTACCCATGAAAGCAGTTGCAGGATATCTTGGTGTATAGAGTGAGTTTCAACTGCATAATATTTGCTGCAGGTAAAGCAGTGGGGAGATCTGCAAGAGAAAGGTAGTGGTAGTTGTCTCTGTGGCGGTTCTCCACTTTAGGGTAGTTTTGGATGCCTCCATTCATATCTACTGCCATGGGCCAAACAAATCTATGTCATGCATTGGTTTTGGCTCTGCAAAGAAAGAGCACTGCCAGACATCGGTACCAGTTGCTGTGGGCGATGGAGCAGCTGAAGGTGAGCACTGAGCATCCATCCAGGTCAGCTGGTACCAATGCAAGTTTCATGTCAGCTAAGCCCATGTGAGACAGCAGTGTGAACTCGGATCTAGAAGCCCAGGAGCTCACTGAAATCGGGAGCTTCAAAATTTGTATGCAATCTGGAGATGAGGCAAATTTTCATGGAAGTGCAAGCATGGGCATGTACTGAAGGTGCCCTGAGTTCACTGGTCTGAGCTTCAGCTGGGTTACCCTCGCCTCCCACCACTTTTCTGGTGAAGGCCTGGGGGCAAGATATTTTTGTCCCTTGAAATGCAAAAGAAATTCTGGCTTGCCTATCTATGATCCCTCCTCATTTCCTGCCTGCTACTGCTACAATATTTGCCTGCAAAAGCATGCAAGGTAAAGCATGCCCCAGTGATTTAAAAGTCTTCAAACGGATGCTGTTGCCTTGGTCCAAAATAGTGTCAATGTCTTGATTTCCAGAGCACTTCTGCCCTCCAGCTCTTCCACTTGCTCAGGTTTTGGGGTAGGGGGGCCAGGAAGGGGAGATGAATGCCACTATCCTTTGAAATGAAACATCCAAACTATTTAATCCCTATGGTAGCGGGTTCTGTTACGCATGCCTTTTTACGATGTTGTCAAAGGCATCTAGCAGCAGGGGTAACTGCCTTCTTGTCAAGTGGGCTGACAAAGACATAAAGGTATAAAATAGGTTTTTCTCTTTCATTTTATGTGATAAAGGTAAATTCCCTTTGCTGAGAGCCCCCCTACCTGATCCGTATTGTTGCTAATTTACTATTTCTATCACAGTAATGTGTTGGCTCCGCAAGAGATTGATGTTCTGTACACAAAGTGCTCCTTGTAAATATAACAACAGAGACCTTCTGCAAGCACTTAAACTTTCTACTCCACACGTTACTTGCTACATTTTATTCACATTTATCTACCAGATTTCGGTTGCTAATGTCTCCAGCACTGAAAATGTTTAGGAATGATTTCCCCTGTATCTCCTCTTCTAAACCTTAGCAGCAAGCTCAGAAGTTTGACTTCTCCATTATCTAAAACTGCCTACACGGAAAGGAGAAGGTTCTGTCTGTGGTCTTAAGAACAGGGTGAAGATGCCCTGATTTCCCGTCCCATACATAGCAGGGCAAAAAAAGGCTGCCACTGTCTTAGTATTTTAAAAAATATCATCCTGCCCAAAAGGCTATAGTTGTTAACCTGTGAATTTTGGCACTTGAACAAACCTCCCTTCCCCAGCTTCAGACAATCCAAGTTTTAAAATGTTTTTAAAGATACTAAGGGCTAGAACGATCTGACATATGTGGAAACCCCAGGAACCTCTTTCAGAAACAACCATCAGCATAACTCAGGTTCCATTTTTTAAAACTAAATTAAGTCCTCCTCCTACTTTTGCTCAGTCCTTCTTTTTAAAGCTCAGTTTTGTAGTGTGTCTCGCCAACCTGAGAGCAAACAGAGCTCCTCTCCTCTGTCTGCATGGGCAATTTCTGCTTCAGCAGCCTCAGGTCACAAGCTAAGACCTCAGTAACTCTTCCTGGCTCTTTCATTCGCAAGGAGTTAACAAGGCCATATAGACTGCCTCCGTCTCCTGGCTTTTCCTCCTAAGCTATGGACTGGACACAGCCTTAATACGTGAGCTATGATTCATAAAGCCATTACCAAGTACTCATCACCTCAAGTACATGGCTGCTCTGTGGAAAGGGAAGGTATGGAAAATAAATGTGTGCTTTCCAAGAAAGCAAAGAAAAAAATAATTGCAAAGTTAATCACAGCATGGTTCAAACAAAGGGTACCTTTCTGTGTCTGGCTTTGAATTCGCTGCAGATACTAAGTTTGTTTTCACAACAAACCCTGAACTAAAGTAACCTTCTTTTGTGTAATTAAGGACATATGCTGTGATCAAAATGGAAGCAACAGCTACATAAATGCATAATATGAACAGTTTTTATCTACGTTGAGATTTATACAGAACAAACGGCGGCTAGAACAACGTACCAGCGATGCCAGGGCTGTGGTTTTAGAGTCCCTGAAGAAAGGATGTTTCTCTGTTTACAGGCTGGGAGACTGCTAGGACAAAGCCACCTACATGCCTGGCCTGACTGTATGTTTTTCCTTAGCCACCCCCTTACAGCCACTGCTGGAAACAGAATAATGAGCTACACAAACCTTTGCAATACCATGCAATGCCATCCTTCTGCGACCCTTCCCATGTGCGGCAGGGAGCACACCTACCATAGCCCAGGATTCAACCCTGGGTTTCAGGCAGTGAACTTTGCAGCAGCTAACTTTTAATCCTTTATTTGACTTGATCTTTGTTCAGTCATGTCTGTAGGGAGAAGCAGATGAAATAACTTGTAATACAATAGAGATAGAGACAGTTGTCAGTCAGTTCCCATTTCAAAAAAAAGATTTATCGTCTCTTGCTGCTAACAGCTCCATCACCTTGCCCACCATCCTATTGTGCAGTTTGTCAAACTACCCTGGCTGAAGTTCTCTACTGCAGTTATGATTTGCCAGACTTGGATCAGGATCTATCTAGTTGCAATGTGTGTGTCATTATGTTGTAGCATCCAGATTCTGTTTTTTTCACAAAAAGCATTATAATACAAATTTCAGAGAAAAATGCTCAAAGAGTTGTACTAAACCTAAACCTGAACTGAACATCAATCTGGAATGCTTCCTTTCTGACATCTCCCACACACACACCATTGAACTGGAACTGAACTTGAACTGTGGGGGTTTTGAAGTCTTTATTGATCCTGAGCTGGAACTGAGGAATTAGGGAAAGAATGAATTTCTGCTTACTGGTTCAGCAAAAAGAGCTAGTTAAAAACTAGCATTTCTACCAGTGTCTCTTGGGCTTGGAGACTGCCTGAACTGGGATCTGCAGAGCAGTGTAGTGTTGCAATTGGGCCACCCCCACACTCAAGTGTTTGGCACAAACCTTTGCCTCTGCACAAGAACAGCCCATACTGCTCCACAGATCCCAGGAGGGGACCTGTTCAGCATGGGGACTTCAAGTACCTTAATAAATAAAGCTCTGAGACAGAGCTGGGTCTACCTCTGCTTTCTGTTGCCCTATTCTTCCTATTCACTTCTCTAAGTCGAGGTGCCATCACCGGAGTACCTCACCACATAGGTAGGTGTTTAAACCCGAACATCTCTGACATGTGTGTGCCAAACTGGACTCACGGGGTTGCCTCTGCCACCCATCCTTTGGTTTCTTGCCCCAGTCCTGGCACTTCTTGCATTCCTACTATCTCTGCTCTGGCTTCCTCCCCCCACATGCCAGTTTTAGGGTGGTGAAGTGGTGGAGATGTGCTGGGAATATGAGATGGGTAACAGAGGCTAAAGTTTCTTGCCTTTTTCTACAGGCTTACTCCATCATATGATCCTGTCCATTTGTAAATATTGTATTTCTCAGTTTTGACTGGTTTCTAAACCCTGTTAGCTCTCAACCAGCTTCAGTTTTACCTCAGCCCATTGTGGCAGTGAGCAGGGAAATGTGGTAGTTTGTTTCCCTGGAAATGCTCTTTTGCTGTTCTCTTCAGGCATTAATATTATGTGTTACAGCTGTTTAAAAATTCAGTGGTAATTATGCACTCTAGCAGAGATGACTTCATCAGGATGAGGGTAAAATGCTCCTTTTTTAGCTCAGGTCAGGGTGGGGAGATCTCTCCCACGTTGCACCATTTATTCTGGGAACACAGCTGCACTGCGCCCCAGTGAAGCCAGGGCTGCACCTACGCACCTGGCCCTCAGCTCAAGACAACACTGGCCTTCATCAGTAGGGATGAATTGCAGTTCCTTCTCAAGCCCAAATGTAGTTTTGAATTTCAACAGTTCCAATTATAAATTCAGCAAGAGGACTACTAAATGGCCACAGTGGTCTTTTCTACCATAATTTCTTCAAAACTTCACTCACACAAGACCAGAATTGATGACATTGCAACATAGATCTCCAAATTTATAACCCTCTTATTAACTCCTAACTGCTGTAAAAGAAAGTGGTCCAAATTATTATGAGACAAGAGTTTTTTATTGGTTTTATAATAAAAAAGGCCATTAAACATCATAACAGAAAGACAGTCTTTCCCCTGTAGACATACCGGTGCGGTAGAGACAAAATGTAATGCCTGTAAAAAAAGCTAGTTCACTATCTAATCCTGGTCTTTAAGCAGCTTGCTGTGATTCATGAATTCACTCTTGCCTTCCAAAAGCCACTTGTTTCCTTTGTTTTCAAAAGTTTTGAAGGGCCTTTTCCTGTGCCAGCTAACTAACATTGCAGAGGAGCATTAATTTCCTCCCTGTTCATATTTGCAAGAAAGGTTGATTTAGTGTATGCACGAGTATTGTGTTGATGAAGCGGACAATGAGGTTTAGAGCTCTGGAGAAATAGAGGTCTTTAGCACAAAGAGCCTCCCAATGATAATAAAATGGTATTTTGGATAACTGTTGATACAAAACCCTTTCTAGCAAAGCGACACAACCAGTACTCCTGCCAGACAGGGTAGGTGCCCCATCTGTGCAAACACTATCCAATTTGAAGCAATCAAGAAGAACGCATTCACTGGCTGTCACATTTTCAACATGTTTTCTCAGTTATTCCATCAAACCCCAGCCAGTGGTGGTACATATTGGCAGACACCAATCAGTTACTGAATAATATCAACATTTTCCCTCACTTGCTGAACTTAAACACCCAGCTTCAGTGTCTGTTACCTTGCAACTCTCATCAGTGGAGTGAGAAAAATACATACATGCAGCTGCTGAAAATCTAATT
The DNA here is from genome assembly GCA_013397275.1 of Burhinus bistriatus. Taxonomy (NCBI): domain Eukaryota; kingdom Metazoa; phylum Chordata; class Aves; order Charadriiformes; family Burhinidae; genus Burhinus; species Burhinus bistriatus. The sequence goes on from VYXH01004197.1 coordinate 20,148, forward strand.
TAAATTGGCACCTCAGTGAACTTACCCAGCCTTTGCATCACCGCAGAGGCCCAGCCACAGTGCCCATTTTGAGGTCGTCACTCAGTGGAGCTCAAATGGACAAGCTCTTCTTCAGTACCCCAAAATGCATTTGCGAGGTACCCCCAGGCTTTGCAGTGTCCAGCCTCGGCATCCCCAAGCAGAGAGGGTGTTGGCCTGTATCGCAACAGAGACAGGAGGCGAGAGGATCAGCGAGTGAAGCCAGCCAGGCTCAGCTTAGGTTTAGGCTTAGGCTTAGGCTTAGGCTGCACTATTCTGCAGGAGGGCCATTAACAAATCAGCTATTTCACAAAGTGGAGGCAATCACAATAGTTATAATAACTTTGAAATCATTTGGGAAAGCTAATTGTGCCTGCAAGTGCCCCAGAGGAGCAGGCACTCTAAAACAACAGCTGCAGAAGCCTTGGACAAAAAGGTGTTCATGACTGTTGAGATCTCTTCTGGACAATGATGGCAGCATGTGTGTCCTGTTGGTTGCAATAATTATTTCTAGTATTTAAAATCAATAGAGCAGACTTAGGTTGCAGACAGGCAACTAGAGGCTTCTAGTCCAGCAGGCTGAACTGGGGGAAGTGATGGAGCCTTTGGTCTTGGCAGGAACAAATGGAGCAAGTTGCACATCCAGAAAAGTGGCAGCAGTCCACCTTACAACCAGTCCTGCACCGAATGCACAAAGGGGACTTCTCCAGAAAGGAGTGACCATTTGTCATTTGGCCATCCTGCTCAATCTGAAGAACCAGTTAAGATGCATAGAGACTGAACCTGTCTCTTCAGGTAGGTGGCCAAGGCTTTGGCAGAAACACTGTGGCAGTACAGCCCTTCCTCCCCTTGTGCGCCCACTGTCACCATACTTTTTTCCCCTCTCTGCTTGCTGGGCTCATGAATATCATTTTGATGATGAAAATAATTCGGTAGCTAGATAAAAAAGTATGCATATCAGAAATAAGCAGTGGGGCCACTAGGAAAAGTGAAGCAGGTGTAGGGCAGGCGAGGCTCTGTTGGGTTCCTTGTCCCTCCTACCCTCCACTTTGGTGCAGCAGAGCTGGCAGCTGGGACACAGCCTGGGTCTCTACCTCCAGACCTCCTGGCTGCCTGCAGGGTGCTGCAGAGCTGTAGCCAGCTGTGATTACAGCACCTCCTTTCAACAGCAGGTCTCTCTAGCGACTGAAGGTTATTTATCTCAGTCGTTTGTTATACTGGGCTTCACAGCCATATTAAATACAACACATGCCATGGACAGGAATGTGTTTTTTCTAAATGGAAGAGTAAAGCTGTTGGACTACATTTTTTGGAAGAAAACCGATCTAATCTTCCTCACTCATACTACGGATTTTTAATATTTTTAATACTGTGTTCAAATAAAAGAAGGTCTTAATTGGTACATTGGCATATATCTTCAATTTCTATTTACCCATGCCTGAAGCCCAATGAAATGCTAATGGCCTGAGACTTCTGCATATGCTTAATTTCAAACTTGCAGATGGATCCCTCAACATCCACAAAGTCCTGATAATCAACAATGCAGCCTGCTTTAAAATGCAGTGTCTGTTAATAATGTTGTGAGGACAAAGAAGGAGTTGGAAGTGGATGAAGCACGCTTGTTTAACCTGCCAGGTGTGTGTACTCTGCTCTCAGAATAAGACCAAGCAGAGGAAGTGTCAGGCCTGGAGAAGTCATTCGGATGTGTCAGCTCACTGAAAATATGGCATAAAATCCTGAAACTAGTGCAAATCGCCATGGCCAGGCCTTACTTTGGGATCCCACGTATAAACCTCTTATCTCTGACTGCAGCTTCAACACGATGTTATTCATAATGACCTCTGCAAACACAGGCGTACTAAAAGTTGTGAGACTCTCACCAAAGACAAGAGCTGAACAAAATGTGGTTTTCTTCTCCTATTTATAGAAAGAAAAGGTTCATATGCACAGATGGGAACTCTGCGAGTACCATAAATGTTCAGACTAAATTGTATTAAACCAAATTTTCATATTGTAAGTGACATTTTAAACATGCTTCTTCTGAAAAAATTTCAAGCAATGAATAATGGAGCTGAATCATATGGAGCACAAGGCATCTCATATCTAGCGAGTGCTCAAAAACCACTGACTCACTTCAGATCTTTATTTTTTTCTTTTTTGAATGCTTCACCTGCAATGAACGTGACCTAGTGAATTGAAGAAGCTAAAAGACAGGAAATGGGAGCAAATGGTTTATGAGCCATCCGCTGAAAAAAGATTTGTTAACATAAAACTTTCATTAAACAACTATGAATAATGAATTTGCTGGTGTTTACCCTGAACAATTTATTAGACACCCTTTTCCTTGCTGGCAAAAAGAACTTCCATTTTTACAAGAAAGCAAGAGAGCCAGTCCAAAGGGAGGTCCTGACACACGCTCCCTCTCCCCCTCCAGACTGATGTTGCCTCCTGGTTAGTGGAGAGAGTAAGGCTATGAGCTGGTTTCTGTTCCCAGTACTATGACTGAACCTAGAGAAAGTCCTGAAATAGGACCCCAAAGCCCACTTGCCCGGCCCCATGGTATAATATCAAGGCCACAGTCTTAGGTTTTTCATTGACGACTTTGCTTTCTGGCCCCCTAAGTACTTTGTTCTTGTCACACCATGCCATAACTTCAACAGGAAGTGTTCATTAAGTCTTGGTGCCTGCGAGGAGTCAAGGTTCTCAGCTGTCGCTGCTTCAATGCAGCTGCTGCCTGTTATTGCTGATGGTTCCCCTCTCTTTTGAGGGGGCAGGTGGGAAAGAGCCTGGGCTGAGTAAAGGGAGGTGATTCTGGACCATTGTGGTTTAGACCTTGCTGAGGAAGATGGAGGAATAAACTTTCTAGGGCTGAAGAGAAGATGGAAATTAGCCTCTTTCTCCGCAGAGTTCAGATTCATACACAAAAGAGGAAATGAACTTACCCAACAAATTTGCTTAAAGAAAACACCAGCTCCCTGCTTGCTCAGGAGCCCAGCCCTGGAAAAGGACTTGCCAAAGCATCCACTGTCCCTAATGCATAGTCTATCCAGAAAGCCTGAGCCCCTAAGACAGTTGGGAGAGGGGGATACATCCCTGTAAGGTGCTGCTTCCTCTTGCTTTGGTCCAAGAAGTTCCTTTCTCTGGGGAAGAGAATGAAAGGGAGCAGATCTGGACTGTGTTTTGGAGGAGATTACTTTCCTCTGTGGCTATAGACCCCACATGGCATGTCATCATCCCTCCCAATCACCCTAGGAGAGAAGCAGATAGGTAGCCTCTCTGAAAACAGGCATTCTTGAAAATGTCAAAGTATCTCGTTACTGAGCATTTCCTCATTTTGTTTATTTTCATGGAACTTCATTCAGGTTTCCTTCCACATAAAGGCATAATAAACGATCAGAGTGATGATATACCGACTCTGGATCAGGTTATTGTTACCGGTCCTCCAGTTGCCCAAGCTTTGATGGCATTCCAACTCCGCATTAGAAGAAACTCTAGTCTGTTCATTTCAAGGCAAGATAATCTAAATATGGCCTGTAAGGCCAGATATTATGGAGACCAGTTTTGAGTTTGAGTCAATTAAAATTCAAATTTACTTATTTCATTACCATGCACTGGCAACTCAGAGACCTATTGCGCTGCTGTTTTTGAGAAGGCAAAAATTATAGTATCTTTAAGCAACTCTGATGGTAAACTTAAGATAATAATAGACTTGTTTTTAGATTCAATCAAATCTTCAGTTAAAAGACCCCTAGTGCCTTTGTAGATATATTGGAGGAAAGTTTGGGTTCCTTTTAAGTCCTATGGGAGAATGGGGCTCATTTAGTTGATTGAGTTACCTCATTTAATCAGTTAGCTTAATTTCAGTGAGGCTGTTTTTCAGAAGCATTGAAACACCATGAAAAAGCAATTTCCTCTGTATTTCACATATTAAATCACACTGTTCCAAAACAGTAAGAGTCACTGCAATAGGGAAACAGTAAATTTTGAATATTTGTTAGCAGGATGGGGATTTTCACTAATGAATACATATACAAGTATCCTTTAGAAACTGTTTTGTTTTAGAGCAGGGAACAAACAAAAGACTGACTTGCCTGACTACATTCCAGTCAGAAAGGTTAATGCCAGGGTCAGCACCAAAGGGACTTTTCCTTACAAGCCACTGCGAAGAAAGATTATGAGACAAACCTTGACCCAAACTACTTTGTCGTGATCATAAGACTGTATATTTGGCTTAACTAGTGCTGACATATTTTAATTTTAAACTGTCAGCATTTGGAGAGAAGGATAATATATACTCACAGCCTGAAGGCTGGAGCTATAGAAGCACAGGGGTTATAACACTGAGCCTCTCACAGTAATGGTTTCCCAGGAGCAGAAAGCTGTGTTCCCAGAGTCAGATGCCTGGGATCCTTATGGAGCGAGGAGGAGAAGCTGGCCCTGAGGCACAGGGTACACTGATGATATGCTGAGAGCCACCTGTGCATCCCTGAGGAACACCAAGTTCCGGGGGGCAAGATGCAAGTGCTTGGAAAATCAAAGGGGAAGATGAGACCAGAATTTACTCACAGACTGTAAGGCACTTCACATGAGGCTCTTTCAGTCTCTCCTTTCCAGGTCATGTCTCATTGCATGAAATAATTAAACAAGCCCTCAACCAGGGAGAGAAAGGGATAACGGTTCCATAACCAGCAGCAAAAGATTTGGCAAGTGAAATGTAAAACCCCCTTAAGGTAGTTCAAGAAAAAATAATAGAGAAGGTTGTGAGAAGCAATTTGCTAAAGGTGTGAAACTTCGTAACAACAAAAACTTCAAAAGCATCAGAAGTAGGACACCTACCACACTCAGTGAGGTACAGAAGCAAACAACATACAAAAGCATCACACAGGGAAGACAAGGTCATTGCAAGAATGCTGAATGAGTGCTGGAGGGGATGAATCCCAATGTGAACAGGTATCTGCACAGCTGGTACCACATCTTCTGGCACAGGAAGGCATGAAGTAGCAGCAGCTGCTTCTGGTGGGAAGCAAACCTTTTGCTCCTCCTGGGAAAAGTAGTAATTGGATTTCTTTGTCTCTATGTTCTCCACAGAGAGGTGACGGAGAGACCTGAGATGCTACTGTTCTTTAGGGGGTACTTATCCAGGTAACATCTGTCTTAGCTGGACAAAACAGCGGACTAGGGTATGAAACAAATTAATAAATAACAATAAATAATTTCAAAGAACTGTAAAGGAGTTAAAGGCTTGGGTTTATTCTGAGCATAAGCAAAGTTTAGGCTCTAGATAGCAGAAAAAATGAAAGGTAACAAGTGTAACACTTTTTTTTTTTTTTTTAAACCAGGATTGCAAGACAGATGTGGGCAAATAAAGGCTGTGATGCCTGACTTTTGTACCAAGCAAACTCATAGAAACTTACTTAAAGAATAGATTTACTAGGCATGGGGAAAAAATTATTTACCGAGGAATAGTCAACACAGCTTTTACCAAGGCAAGTCATGACTCACAAATCTATGAGTGCTCTGTGAAGGTGTAAGGAAGTATATGAATAAAGGTGATTCAGTTGTTACAGTGTTTGAGGGTTTCCAGAAAGCTTTCAACAAAGTCCATCCCCAAAGGTTCTTAAAGAGTTGAAGCTGTCATTTGGAAAAGCCTCACGTGGATTAATAACTGGTTAAAGGACTGGAAACAAGGAAGAACAAATGATGAGTTCTTCATAGTAGAGAAATGTTAACTGTGCTGGGGCGTCACCATATTCTCAGAAGAAAGCTTGAAAAGGGGGCTAGGTGGCAAAGTTTGGTGGTAATATAAACTTATTTAGTACAGTCAAATTTAAAGCTGACTGTGAATGATTGCAGGAGATCTTCCTATACACTAACCAAAATTCAGCACTGATATGTGCAATATAATGCACCTGGGAAAAAAAAATATTTCTAGCCATGCATATACTGTTCTTGGCTCTAAATTAGCTGTTACCAGTCAAGAAGTAAATCTTGGAGTTGTTTCTGTAAGCTCATTGCTCAACAGCAGTCGAAAGGGCAAACGGGCTGTTAGGAATTATTAGGGAGAGGAATTGAGAGCCAAACTAAAACCACTTTTAACCACCTGTATAAATGCCTGATGCAGACATATTTTGAAGACTGCACGTATAGCAGTTCCTTCCATCATCTCATAAAAAGCAGCGCTGAAAGGGATACTAAAAAGTTTGATCACATAACAGCCTGCACAGAAGGAGAGACCAAACAGACCACCTTTGGCTTCAGAAAGAGGCAAAAGGGAAAGGCATATGCTAAAACAGAATAAAGTTATTATAGGGTTAGAGAAAGAGCATGAGGAAGGACTATTCCCCAATTAATGGGAATTAATGGGACTTCAATGCCAATGCATCAAGCAGCAATTTTAAAACAAACTGAAGAAGGTGTTTTTTCACACAGCTTGTAACTACAGAAGGCTTCCTGAGAGAAGCTGCAGAGGCAAAAATACAAATAGCTTCAGGAAGGGATTGGCTAAATTAAGACAGGTTCATTGGCACTCATTAAACAAGTCAGCCTCTGTATGACCTTCAGCTCAGGTCCTCTCTAAGGCACTGACTGCCTGAAGAGGTGCTCAGCTGAAGATCTGTCTGTACTTATTATGACCTTCCCCTGTGTATCTCCTGTTCGGTAGTTTGGGAAACAGGATTTGGGGCTAGTTTGGCCTGAACGAGGTTGGTCACTATTACATTCTTATGTTAACAAACTAAGAAATTAGTGCATTAGAATTAGCCAACTAGGGGAAGCGCCCTACTGGACCTACTGTTTGTTAACAGAGAAGGTCTTGTGGGGGATGTAAAGGTTGGAGGTCATCTTGGGCAGAGTGACCATGAAATGGTAGAGTTTTCAATTCTTGGAGAAGCAAGGCAGGGAGCCAGCAGAACTGCCACCTTGGACTTCCGAAGGGCAGACTTTAGCCTGTTGAGGAGCACGGTTGAGAGTGTCCCTTGGGAGACAGTCCTGAAGGGCAAAGGTGCCCAGGAAGGCTGGTCATACTTTAAGCAGGAACTCTTAAAAGCACAGGAGAAGGCCATCCCCATGTCCCGAAAAACGAGCCGACAGGGAAGAAGACCAGCCTGGCTAAATAGAGAGCTTTGGCTGGACCTCAGGAACAAAAGGAAAGTTTACATTCTTTGGAAAAGGGGGTTGGCAACTTATGAGGAATACCAAGATGTAGTGAAGCTATG
>VYXH01004198.1:0-39294 GCA_013397275.1 Burhinus bistriatus
GTAAGCTTTCCTTTTGTTCCTGACTGAACCCTGTGAAAATTAGCCAACAGTTGCACAGAAAGCCTGCTGTACCTGTCTTCATAGGTGATAGCAGAGCTTCCAAAAAGCCTAACTGAATCTGGACTGAAAACTTAATGTCCAAATACATTTAGTAAAATTTGTGAAAGCAATCACTTCAGAATATTTATTAGCTCAACTACTCCAAATCAGCAAAAGAAAAAAAAAAAAAAGAAAATGAAGCAAATCAAACCAATCACTCTGAACATTTTCAGTAAGCTATATAAAATCTAGAGTACATACATGCTGGACACTTTAGAATACATAAATGCTATACACATTAGGGTTAGACATTAAACAGAAAAAATAGAGATATCTATATGAACCCTATTGTTACTGTTTTAATTAATTTGAAGTGTTCTAAAAATGGATGAGAAGAAAATTATTGAAGACCTCAGAAGTTGACAAATAGCTGATAACTGTCACCAGAATAATTAATGGTCACTGATATGAAATGCAATACAAGCAGTTACCTGGACAAAACTCTGAACTGCTGAAGTCCACAGCTAACTTAAAAGAAGTAGCATTGTAATGTTTAGGGCTAATTAAACCAGTTTTCTTTTGGACTTGTGTCTCTTGCTTGGATTTCCTGGTACACGCAAGACAAAATATGAAGTAGCTTTCCCCACAGGTATGGCCAGTTGTACCCGTCTGGTACAAGATTTTCCGGTATCTAAAAAGGTGTGACTTCACTCATCTTCTGTTCCCTCAGTCAGAAAATCTTTGAGGGTCTATCTCTTCAACCTGGGCACCTATTTCACAGAACAGGTAGGGCCTTAAATTTCTCTTGTTAAAGTAAGGCAATTGCTCTTTTGTTCAAAATAGGAGATCAATACAGTGGCACAGTGTTTCAACAACATGATGGGACGGAAGTCCTCTCAGCAATTTGTAAGTAAAAACAAATTGAGGGTAGCTGTCACAACAGGCTAGAGGAGTGAGCTAGCAGGAACCTCATGAAATTTGGTGAAGGCAAATGCAGTCTTGTGCCTAGGATGGAGTAACACCAGCCTTATAGCTTGGGGTCCAACTAGCTAGGAAGCTGCTCTGTAGAAAAGTATCTAGCAGTCATGGCAGGCAACATTTTGGACATGTGTCAGCGATGCAGCCTTCTGGGGATGAGGGTTAATGACACACTGGACTTCATTAACAGGAACACATACAAGGAGTGGAGGGAAATGTTTTTCCACCTGTATTCAGCACTCACTAGGCTGCAACTGGAGAACTGTATCCGATTTTATGCCCAGAGTACAAGAAAGATATTGAAAAACTGCACCATGTCCTGAGGAAAGTCCCCAAGATGTGTAGAAGGTTGGAGCGAATGACATACAAGAAGAAGGTGGGAAGCCAGGTTTATTGTGTTTGGAAAAGAGAAAGTTAAAAGATATTAACATTGTCTTCAATAACCTAGTGGGGGTTGCAAGGAGGCACAGTCAGGCTGTACTTGGAGGCATACAACAGGACAAGAGACTTCAAGGGAAATTCTGATTCACTAGAAAAAACAAAACAAAACAAAACAAAACAAAACATTATGAGGGGGTTTAAATCCTGGACAGGTTTGCTGCAGAGATTGTGGAATCCCCATCCTTGGAAACATTCAAAACTCAGCTGTACAACGTGTTGAGCAATCTGATTTGACTCTAAAGTGAGATCTGATTTTGAGCATGGAGCTGGACCAGATGATCTCCACAGGTACTCTCCAATACAGATTGTGCTGTTCCTCTAAGGACAAAATGTTGACACACCAATTGCACACACATGCCCTCACATAGACAGATATGAATCATATTACCATAGGATATCACACACACAAAAAAGTGTAGAATTATTATCTGCTGATTTTCTTCATGACATGTTCATCTTATAAATAAAATCACTGGCAAAATAAAGTTATAATAGTTAACGTGAGGTTTCTTCCTTTAAAATGGTCTCAAAAGTCCAAACAGGATAATAGTTACTCCAGCAGTTTTGCCAAAGCAGCAAAATATGACAACCCTTGCACACAGAATGAAATGAGCTTGACCCATAAACACTTTGTGTCATGTAGAGCCATATATGTTGATGCAAAATAAGCAATAATTGCCTCTATTTTTTATCTAAGAGTGTTTTGAAATTGTATTTATGTTTAGGTTGCAAAAATGTAAGTGACAGCACAAAATAAAAATTAGTGGAGAGTTAGGATTACCTGACAGTAAGTAATTAGGATTTTATGTGTTGTGGTTTTCCATTTTCATATTAATCTTTCTGCTTGATGCCTTCTCTTAGGTTCATTTTTGACCTTCAAATTACCTAATATTTTGAGACTTTTGTTCTTTTTATTAATCCACAGGCATGCAGCAAGCACAGATGTAAGATTAAAAGTTTCTAAGTAATTCACACCAGAAGAAATCATAGAATCATAGAATGGTAAGAGTGGGAAGGGAGCTTAAAGATCATCTGGTTCCAACCCCCTTGTCATGGGCAGGGACACCTTCCACTAGACCAGGTTGCTCAAAGCCTCATCCAACCTGGCCCTGTGCACTTCCAAGGATGGGACCTCCACAGCTTCTCTGGGCAGCCTGTTCCAGTGTCTCACCACCCTCACAATAAAGAATTTCTTCCTAATATCTAATCTAAATCTACCTTCTTCCAGTTTAACACTCTTACCCCTCGTCTTATCACTACACTCCCTGATAAAGAGTACCTCTCCATCTTTTCTGTAGGTCCCCAGTGGAAGACTGCTATAAGGTCTCCCTGGAGCCTTCTCTTCTCCAGGCTGAACAACCCCAACACTCTCAGCCTGTCCTCATAGGAGAGGTGTTCCAGTCCTCTCATCATTTTTGTGGCCCTCCTCTGGACCTGCTCAAACAGGTCCATGTCCTTCTAATGTTGAGGGCCCCAGAGCTGGACACAGTCCTCCAGGTGGGGTCTCACCAGAGCAGAGCAGAGGGGCAGAATCCCTGCCCTTGACCTGCTGGCCACACATCTGCAGCCCAGGGTATGGTTGGCCTTCTGGGCTGCGAGTGCACGTTGCTGGGTCATGTTGAGCTTCTTATCAACCAACACTCCCGATTCCTTCTCCTCAGGGCTGCTTTCAATCCATTCTCTGCCTAGCCTGTGTTTGTGCTTGGGATTGCCCTGACCCACGTGCAGGACCTTGCACTTGACCTTGTTGAACTCCATGAGGTTGGCACTGGCCCAATTCTCAAGCCTGTCCAGGTGTCTCTCTGGGTGGCATTCCTTCCCTCCAGTGTATCAACCGCACCACACAATTTGGTGTCATCAGCAAACTTGCTCAGGATGTACTCAATTCCAACATCCTCCATGTTGCCAACAAAGATGTTGACAGCACCGGTCCCAGTACCGACCCTCAAGGAATGCCACTTGTCACTGGTTTCCACTTTGACATCTAGCCGCTGACTGCAACTCTTTGATTGCAGCCATGCAGCCAATTCCTTATCCACTGAGTGGTCCATCCATCAAATCCATGTCTCTCCAATTTAGAGATGAGGATGTTGTGCTGGACAGTGTCAAATGCTTTGCACAAGTCCAGGTAGATGACATAAGTTGCTCTTCCCTTACAAACCAATGCAAAATATAAGGCAAAACCACAAAAAACAACAACAATGAAGAAACTCAACCAAACAAAAAAAACAACGAAACAAAAGGATAACGGAGATACAAAATTATTTGCAAATGAAAAACTGTTTAGAATAACATTTTCTGCCAGTAAGCAATTAAATAATTCTGAGCACCCCCAGATGACCACACTTACATTAGCAAGCACTGCAGCTGATCCACTCCACAATGTGAACCTCCAAAGTTTAGTGGGTGGAGAAGATCAGGAGCTTCTTTTCAAAAGCACAGATCTTCCACCAAAAAAACCCCCAAACCAATCCCCAAACATTTATTCTAATGGCATTATTCAAAACACTAACGTTGATGAACCCTCTTTTGCTGGATAGAATGGACTTGAATGCTTTTCAGGATGATCTCTAGTACTAATGACACACATAAGAGAGAATAAGAGTTCTACTCCTCATCCCCACTTCAATAGATCTGAGGATTTAATTCATTGATTGCTGCTATATTAAGATTCAGTTTTTCAATGCACATAACTGACAGCTATTAGAATTCAAAATAAATGCAAAATACTGCAGCCCGTAGAAAGTATACAATCCTGATATAATTGTGTGAGTAGGAAGTAAAACATGAAAGGCCAGATATATTTTCTTTAATGAAAATCTAAAAATAACCTTTTGACTGCAAGGATGTTTTATAACAAAAAATTGTTTTACTAACATTCTAAGAAAATAAAAAGGCAGCCTCATCCAGAACCACAAAAACACCTAAATGCATAGTCTTATTGACTTCATAGCAAACATGTCCTTATGAACTGCTCTAATTTTAAGGTTATAATTCATTATATAAAAAGCAATTTTTTTTAAACACAACATGCTGTCTTTCATAATGGTGACTGTCAAAAGGATACCTTTTAAGGTAACTTTTTGGAAGTCTTTATGAAGAAAGCAGGAGAATTGTTTACTATTTGGAGGGGGAGAGGGGAATGTATTCATTTTATTCATTGTTTTTTCCATGGAAATTATCAACTCTGGTCTTCCCTGGTTACACTACATGTCACAGAGAATGCATAGTGTTATGTTTACTATCTAATCTAAGGGCTTTGTTGTCACATCATTAACAAGTACTTGCTTCAAAGTGTTAATTAAACAAAGATAAATTGCAGTTTGAAACTTGTAGTGAAAAAACCTTTCTCCTATTAATTGTACATACAATTGTTGAGTTGTTGAGTTTGGGGTGTTTTTTTTAGCTTTTGTTTTACCATAAACTTGGCTTACAGTTTGACTGATACTACTTCATTACAGACATGCTCCCAACAAAGACTGGAGTGGTGGAGATAAGGTATTCAGAGACCAAGAGGGAGTACCCAACTGTACCACTGAACACTGAAACTGGGCGTGCTCAAACTGGGTCTAGAAGACGCAAATATGTTTATGTCCATGCAAACTAGATACCTTTATTTATAAGATCTATACCAATGTTTCTGTGAAAAAAAGAAATGGAATTCTTAAACACAAGAATATTAAATCCCCTATAGTTGATTAAACATTTCCAAGAGTGAAAAAGCAAACAGCAATAAGAACCTCTATTGAAAAATTTTACTCCAGAAATCTCCTTTCAGGTTTTCTTTGTAAACTACGAAGGTGAAGAAGAAAAGGAACAAATCTATTCCCTGCCTTCTCAATTGCTTGTTAAAAAACAAACAAAGCATATTGTTCTCCATTCCACAGCAGCTCCTGGAGAAGCCAGGAAAGTTGGGATTCTGTTGACACTTGATAAGCTTTCGGTAGATGCAGTAATTCCAGAGGGCAGTTGTTGACTGATACACTATTGTTCACTGATCTGTAAGGCAGCAGTGTTCTTGGCACTGGCTATGTTAGTATAACAAGCAGACCCATTTGATGTAGCAGCAGTAAATATTGCATGAGGTAGATCATTAATGGGTCTTTTCAGTTCACGCTAGCAGAACTGTGACAGATCTCCCACGGTTCAGTAAGGTATTAGGCATTTTTCATATCACTTGTCCATTTAATCTGACTCATTTAAAAGTCAGAAATTTGAATTGCTGTTTGTATTTTGTAAAGCTTGATATTTTTGAGCTAACATAATGAGAAATGCTGTTACAGATCTGAATTACTACAGATTAAATGTCAGTATTTTCTGCTGTTTTTCAAACTGAAGAAGGAAGAAAATGTATCAGAGAATAACTTCTCTGGCAAATGAGTTATAGACTATCCACTGATGTATAAGTACGAAGAGAGATAGTTTAACCTGGTATTTTCCTGGTGTTCAGGAATTAAATTACTTATATAATATTACACATATATAATATTAGCAGGAAAAGATCCTGCTAATCACACCTCTGTGCTTCTCGTGTTTAATTTTATCTTTTTTGCAAGAGAATAAATATGTAGGGAATTATTTTTAACTACAACAATCAATATAAATTACAATTAAATTATTTTCACTTGCATAATGCCAAAAAATTTGAGAGGTCTTATTGGCCTAGATCCAATAAGAAGGTTGAGCTGGGTTTTGCTATTATCATGGTACTGAAAGCATTTTCATTAAAAAATAAGAAATATGGATTTAAATCATATCTATCTAAAAAGGCAATTGTTCCCAAGTTGCAGAAATCTCTTGCCTCCCACAATCCCCAGGCACAGAGGCAAAATACAAGTGCTTAGAAGCCTTCTTCCTAACTCACGATGAAATTGAAGGGTTTTGGCTGGGATAGAGTTAAACTTCTTCACAGTAGTTTGTATAGTGCTGTGTTTTTGATTTATAATGAAAAGAGTGTTGATAACACCGGGATGTTTTAGCTATTGATGAGCAGTGTTTACACAGTGTCAAGGCTTTTGGAATTCTCACCCAACCCCACCAGTGGGTAGGCTGGGGATGAACAAGAAGCTGGGAGGGGACACAGCTGGGACAGCTGACCCCAGCTGACCAAAGGGATATCCCATACCATATGATGTCATGCTCAGGAATAAAAGCTGGGGGAAGAAAGAGGAAGAGAGGACATTCGGAGACAGGGTGTTTGTCTTCCCAGGTAACCGTTACATGTGATAGAGCCCTGCTTTCCTGGAGATGGCTGAACATCTGCCTGCCAATGGGAAGTAGTGAATGAATTCCTTATTTTGCTTCACTCGCAAGGATGGCTTTTCTACTTTACCTATTAAATTATCTTTACCTCAACCCATGAGTTTTCTCACTTTTTCCCTTCTAATTCTCAACTCAACCCTTTGGGGAGAAGTGAGCAAGCAGTTATATGGGGCTTAACTGCTACTGGGATTAAACCACAACAGAGGAAAAGTGAGTACCTCGGTTGCCAGGCCTGGATGTCTAAGCATCATTATCTAAACCTAGGCACTTGAGAATTTTCAGAAAAAACATGGAGATGGCTTTGTGACTTTCTGAATCTCCAGTGCAGAATTTTTTTCTCTCTTGAAATAAAAGTGCTAAAAACAGCCTAATTCAGATTTTATCTGCCAAATATTTTATGTATCCTCCACTAAGTCTCTGTTTGAAGGAATTAAAAGTATATTAAAAAGGTTTTTTTAATTTAATCAATTTACATCCTTTATTCAAAATGTTATGGCTAGCTTAAACACATGGTTAAATGTTTTGCTGAATGAAGAACCATATGTTACATAAAAACAGAGTAAAGAACCAACAGTTTTTGGAGAATTTTAGTTTAATTATTTTTTAACCACACTCTTCCTATCTTGAATGACAGTTTAACTTCTGTTACAATTACAATTTATTCAGTTTTCCAGTTGGTGTAACAGATGTGTTTTCTACCTTAGAAAACTGTAGTTACTGGTACTAAAATTAGAGGTTAGTGTTACTGGCACCACTGCCATACTGGTGCCCACCTGTGATCCGCCTAGTCCAGCATGTTGCCCATGAGAAAGGCCAGCACCAGATCTTCCTGAAGCAGTTGACTAGAAACAGAAAAAACAGTAACTTGTAGAAAGACACCAAGTGTCTCCACGCGGTTTTTTTCTGTGAGCATTACTGTAGCAATGTGACTTTGTACCTACTTCACAAGTAACCTCCAGTTCCATCAACTGCAGCACAGTAGGTGGAGAGCTGACTGAGATGTTTGGCACATACCTTACTTAGATTATAAGCTGGGGTGGCAGCAAGGGTGAGGATGCAAGGAAAGACCAACTGAGAATGGCCCAGAAGGCCTGACTGCTGGAGGGATCCCATCCTCCCTTAACCTGCACAGACATAAAGCACGTATGGTTGGACTTCTCACTGGCGCATCCTGAGCCAAAACACTAAATACCTCCTGCAAAGTCCAGTTAAAAAGTCATTTTCAGCCCAGTGCTGCCACAGTTGTAACTTATGATGAGGCATATTATGTATGAAGGCATAAAGAGACAGCACTGAGAGAAATGTAGCTAACTGCTCCCACTTGCAGCCTTTCATGGTTTGGCTCCTGGCGTGTTGAGTTGTGCCATCTCTCTCGAGGTGAGAAGATGCAAGTCCCTCCAGCTCCTCTCCTGTCTCATGGCTATTCATTATCACGCCGTTGCTATGTGTACTGTCTCCACCAAAACTCCTTGCAAGCAGTTTGTTTCTGTCAAAATGAGCTGTTACCCTAAATAGTTGCATAGTCTTTGCAAAGCACCTCCCGAATGATAGCTACTACTTGTGTTTGAAAGCAACCATCCTTACCTGCTACACAGAAACTTCCATTTGCCCCTTCCATCACTGTTAGAAACTTTTTCAAAGGCAGCCCTGAAGTGTAAATGTTCTTTGTGAACATTAAAATGTCATTTCAGTGCTTGTCTGGGTATTATTGATTTCATCTAACAAGTAGGTGGAAGTCTCCAGGGAGCAGTGCTGTGTAATTGCTGCTGTGACACAGCCGGCCAACACCACCCTGGACAGAAGTTTTTTGATCATAATCGATACCAAGTCTACTTTCACACTCAAAGTTCCCCCAATAAAATATGGACATAGACGACATCAAACAGGCAGGTGGTATTATTTCCACTTTGACAGTCAGACCCTCATATCACCTCATTAGGAAGTTTGAAATGTGAAGTGACATGTACCTCTTTTCCTTTCCATCAATCAGCCTCATTTTTTTTACTCAGTGAAAGCTCTGTCTTTTACGCTGTGTATTTTTTTGATGTCCTAAATTGATTTTATTTTCCATTTCAGCAAATTCCTTGAGTTTCCATTTCCTATTTGGAAACAATGGGAGAATGCAGTTCCAACAGTAAAACACAAAACAGTGAAATCAGTGGTAGTCTGGCATCATTCCACAGAGAAGAATAAATGAAAGATTATGAATTTTACTTGTACTACACTAATTGATAATGGACTCACTTTAAATACAGATATCGATATGGAGGAGGTGGAGTAGTAAGAGGGTGTTTCTGAATTAGTCATATATCTTTATGAGTATAAGAAGGAGGAAAATTAAGTCTCCAACCTTTTTTCCAGTATAGATAGATTAGAGTAAAACTGGTACATATGATTGAGAACTTAATCCTGAATTTGCCTCAGTAAATGTCTGCTAAAATATTGTAAGTATTCAACAAGCCTTTTTTCTTAAGGATTTCCCATTATCTCTCCTGAGCCAAACTTTAAATTCAGGTATAAACACATTTGTTTCCAGGAAAGCTTTTGGGAGGAAGATTATGTCCCTGAAACAAAAGTAGTGAAATGACCCCATAACATCCTGCCTTTCCACTATCTGTCAGGAAGTCAAAGACTAGAAAACAACATGGCAGAATATATGACATGGCAAATTCTAAGCTCTTCTTCTAAAGCACTCATGCCAGATTGGTTGATGAATCATAGCTTTTGTCTCTGGATTCTGACCTTGGTGCCGAGGAAAGTTATGGATCAGATTATCCTAAGTACCATTACACAGCACATGCAGGACAACCAGGTGATCAGGCCCAGTCAGCATGGTTTCATGAAAAGCAGGTCCTGCTTGACTAATCTGATCTCCTTCTATGACAAGGTGACCCACTTACTGGATGAGGGAAAGGCTGTGGTTGTTGTCTACCTAGACTTTAGTAAAGCCTTTGACAATGTTTGCCACAGCATTCTCCTAGAGAAACTGGCTGTTCATGGCTTGGATGGGAGTAGTCTCTGCTGGGTCAAAAACTGGCTGGAAGACTGGGCCCAAAGAGTAGTGGTGAATGGGGTTAAATTCAGTTGGCAGCCGGTCACAAGTGGTGTTCCCCAGGGCTCGGTATTGGGGCCGGTTCTGTTTAATATCTTTATCAACAACCTGGACGAGTGGATCGAGTGCACCCTCAGTAAGTTTGCAGAGGACACCAAGTTAGGTGGAAGTGTTGACCTGCTTAAGAGTAGGATGGTTCTACAGAAGCATCTGGACAGGCTGGATCGAGGAGCCGAGGCCAGTGATATGAAGTTCAACAAGGCCAAGTGCTAGGTCCTGCACTTGGGTCACAACAACCCCATGCAGCACTACTACAGGCCTGCGGAAGAGTGGCTGGAAAGCTGCCCAGAGGAAAAGGACTTCGGGATGTTGGTTGACAGCTGGCTGAATATGAGCCAGCAGTGTCCCCAGGTGGCCAAAAAGGCCAACAACATCCTGGCTTGTATTAGGGATAGTCTGGCCAGCAGAACTAGGGAGGTGATCATCACCCTGTACTCAGCACTGGTGAGTCCCCACCTCGAATACTGTGTTCACTTTTGGGTGCCTCTCTACAACAACATTGAGGTCCTGTAGCATGTCCAAAGAAGGGCAACGAAGCTGGTGCAGAGTCTCAAGCAGAGCAGCTGAGGGAACTGGAGTTGCTTAGCCTGCAGAAAAGGAGGCTGAGGGGAGACCTTATCGCTCTCTACAGCTACCTGAAAAGAGGTTGTAGAGAGGTGGGGGTTGATCTCTTCTCCCAAGTAAAAAGCCATAGGATGAGAGGAAATGGCCTCAAGTTGCACCAGGGGAGGTTTAGATTGGATATTAGGAAAAATTTCTTCGCCAAAAAGGTTATCAAACATTGGAACAGGCTGCCCGGGGAAGTGGTTGAATCACCGTCCCTGGAGGTATTTAAAAGACATGTAGACATGTTGCTTAGGGACATGGTTTAGTGGTGGTTTTGGCAGTGTTAGGTTGATGGTTGGACTCTATGATCCTAAAGGTCCCTTCCAACCGAGACGATTCTATGATTCTATGAATCTCTGATTCATCCTGGGCATGTCTAAGGCTGAAGCCTAAAGTTAAGATTAACTTTAGCTCCCACACAGATCTCACTGAGAATGATGGAAATAGATATTGCTCCAAACAGATAACCATGACTCTTGACTGGTAAAGTAGCCTACGTTGACATTTACCCTACTTCAGGCAGGATGGGTGAATCTAGGTGCTTTTATTGCACCAATTGCAAATTGGGGGGGTGGCGTGTGGTGGTGGTGTGTGTCTGTAGGTCAGCCTTGTCAGGATCAGCTAAGCTTAAGAAAAATAAAATTAGCCATGAATTTACTCCCTCCTTCACCACACATGACTTCTAGCAGTTGAAGAACAGGGAGCAGATTCAAAGTCCTTCTCATGATCTGATCTTCCAGGCTACTTTATCTTAGCCATGAAAAATAACCTGTAAAAACACGTACATGTTACAGCGTCACATTTTGAAGAATAAAAAAGTTCCTTTCTACTACATTGCAACAGTTAAGCTATCAAAGTAAAAGGAAAATTACGTGACTTCTTCCTTAACTTCTTTTTGACACATACAAATGAGCTTAAAAAGCATCTTTTTTTTCTTTACTATTTTGCCCATTTTGTTACATAGCTAGGCAAGAATTAACACTTCTAAAAAGAGAGAAACTTTAATTCAAACAGAGAGAACCATAGCTTTCTGCAAGATTAGGTGAACATCCTACTGAAATAATACAATTTTTGTCAGCAATGAGAGGATCTCAACAATAGGCACTTATTTTCATGTTTTGTCTGGAACTTCAGTTTTTTCACTCTCTGTTTTATGACTCAAAGTCTGGCAAGATGCTAGGCTTGTGCTGGACTGCAGAGGAAGCCAATATTTAACCTATCAGTAGGATGTCCCTAATAATCCAATGTCATATTTAATGCTGAATTTCTGTGAATAGGTGCTGGATTAAAGCTATTCCTGCAGACACAGCATCCTATATATGAAGCACTTATTCCTTCTTAAAAAGAACATACAACAAGAAAAGAAAATTTGCATAATTTCTTTGAGAAATTCCAAGATTCTGACAGAATCTGTTAATGGATTATTTATGAACTTTTTCTTTTATCCATAAAACAATGAAATTGTGGCTTTAACTTGTCAAAGTTCCAACATTACAGACACTAATACCAATTTACTGTATGCATAGGAGACTATGATACTACCGAAAGTAATTTCTGATACTTACAATTCAGTAAACAGCCACAGTGGTTAGAAGGGCCTGGTTGCAATTCTTTTCTTTCATTCAATTTAGCTTATATCGTGGCATTTCTTTGTTCAGTATCAGCAAGAGGGAGAAATAACTGTATTGTCTCCTCTTCTCAAAAACTCCAGGGAAAGTGTCTTAGAAACTTCAAACTATGCATTGTGTTCTTACCCTCTTCAAATCTAACCCATCCAGCAATGGAATACTGCTCATAATTAAGTACTATTTAGTGCATTAATTCCATTGGGGATTGTTGATAATTATATCCCAGTATGATTTCCTCAAAGATATCATACAGGCCATTGATAAACAGCTGAGGAGAAAAATCAGGGGATTAACTGTAATTATAGCAAAGTGGTTTGCTATTAAACTTGAATTACTTGAATAAAAAGTAATTGGATTATGTATGATCTTCAGCAGCTCCTAGACTTTAAACTTTAATTAAATTATCATACTTCTCATTCAAAAATTGAGTGGTTGAACATTAGCTATTTTGACACTACCAAGGTAAGAGAAACAAAATGCAAAATATTTGTGTTGAAAGCAATGCTCAGCATTAGTATAGTACAGTAACAAAAGAATCTCTCTTGCCCAGTTCAGTCATTACATTGAACTTCTTAGTTTTCATTTACATTCTATTTAAGTATTAGTCCTTGATTGAAAAATTAATCATAACTGACAAAGGCTCTCTTCTTCTTAAACAATTAACCATATTACATTCATTAAGGAAGACCTGATTACCTTATTTGTCTGAAGGTTTTTCAAATGGAAATCTGTGTTATTTCCTAGTAGAGATTACATAAAGTGTATTGGACCAAATAGAATAAAAAAAAAGCTGATTGTTTTACTATTTTATTAGACTGTAAATGTACTAGAAATAAAATACTAATTTATTCTTTTAAAATGTACTATTATTAAAAATATATATATATTAATTCATTTTTCCCTAAAGAAATAATTTTTGGTGGGAAAAAAATGCTTTTTTGTTGTTAAATGGACGTGGAGGGTAGATGATATTCACTTCTTTTAAAAATTATATTTTTAAATATAATTAAAAAAAAAAAAAGTTGTTATTTGAGGTAAGATGAGTATTAAGCAAAATTCCTGAAAAAAAAAATACAAAATTTTTCCCTAAATGCGTTAAAATACCTTTAGAATAATAATAATTAAGAAAGTGAATGCATGATTAGTTCAAACTAAATGCTCCAAGAAACAATCCAATAAAAGGTAAAAAAAAAAATAAATCTCAAACAAACAATGGGCTTGAGTATTCAGAGGAGCAAATATTTTGTGTACATACCAAGGAGTTGTCTGTATGTATATGGGTACTGAGGTTTGCAGATATAACAGATGTTCTTTTGGGGATCGTTATACCTTCGTGCCATGCCTTGTGGTTATTCTTAAATGCTGAAGTGTGTATGCAGTGGGTTATTCTAGAAAGATCATAACCGTAGAAAATAACCGTCTTGCATAAAAACTCAATTTTTTTACATTATAGATGCTGTAAACTCTGATGTATAATCAATAAAGGCAAGGGTAAAGGTAATATTGTCAATGACACTGTCTAGCACAGTTAGACGGGGCCATTGAGGTACTGTTGGAAAACAGAATAAAAGATAAAACACAGTCAAAGCATTGCTCAAAGTTTAAATGTTGTAACCTGTGCGTGTGTGAAAGTCTTCAATAAGATAATGAACTGTCTTGGTTGAAGCAGTAAATAAAAACTGATGGAAGGTGGGGGCATTCAGCATTTTACTGGATTAGACATAACTGGAAGTGGAGGCAATTGGGATTTTTGGATTCAAAAAATTTTCATTGTCTCTGCCTTCCTGAGGGGAAAATCCTCTGTGAGGTGGCCTCCCGGTGGTTTAATTGGAGGTGAGGCAGCCAGAGCAAATGGCTTTCAACAGGAGTCAGCTGACTACCTTTAAAAATATCTTTTATTAGTCTAAAAGAAAACCTAGTAGATATGGTGTGCTCAGGTTCATATTCCACGCTTCTGTGGAGGCATAGCTAGCCCACAATCAACCTATCAACATTTCCATCACGTCTATTAAGTAGTATTAAAAAAATAATTAAAAGTGAAATGTCATACCAGATGATATAATGAATATAAATATTTAATTCACTTTGGCATTACTTTACCTTACTTGATCTGTATTTCTTCTTTTAATCTCTCTTTGGCAATTTCAGTACTGTAAGCCCAGCATTCAGAACTTTTCACCAGGCTCGAAGAAGTTCCCTAGGGAGGACCTGGTAGAAGTTGTCCCAAATAAGTGGGCAGACCACATCAAGTGGGTATGCTGAGCTTCTTAACCAGGATTCAGTGTCCTAACAGTCAACGTTTTTGACAGGTATAAATCCAGAGAGTTTTCAGATTTCAAGGGCCAGTAACATGCTTGTTTGTATTTACTAAATGGTGTGTGGTTTGGTCCATATTTTTATGGCACTTCATTTTATCACTGTAAAATGACAAAGTAATGTGAAATATAGATAAGGTTCTCTTAAAATAGAGATAAATAATTAATGTTGTCTGACAGAAACTTTATGCTGTGTTATTGCGACTTTCACACCAATGATTATGAGAGAATTTTGCATCAGGAATAACTACAAATTGGAACACAGAAAAAGTAGTCATTTCAAATGGATCAAAGATTAAAAAAAAAAAAAGATTCCTGATGATCTATATTCCAAACTCCCTGATGTCTGTGGATTTTCAGATGCAATATGTAGACTCACATTATAATAGCAGTCCCTAGTATAAAATTTAGTTCCAGTTGTAGGTTTTGTGCTGTAACTTTCAAACACGCTAGAGATTTGTTTATACCTATTTCAACTAAGCAATTCAAAACTCAAATTTCTAAACCTAGTTATCTATTTTTAATTTCTATTTTTTTCTTCAGAAAATAAATCTGACTCTAACATTTGTATGATTAGTATTTTGTCTTTTTACTTACCAGAATAAATTTTACTGCAAAATTCAAAGGATCCATTGTTCCACTTGAGATATCACCAAACATAATCTCACAATAGTTATGTGATTAGGGAAGGTGGAAACAGAAATCAATACTTCTACATGAACAATATTGGGCACTTATTAGTATCACATGCCATATATTGAAGTTTTATTTCCCTGTAACATAAGAGACTGCAATTGTGGACAGTCACTTTATTCATTAGGATATTTTAATTTTAGTTAGAAAAATCAGAACTAGTAATCAGATTTTTATAAATGCACAAATGGAGAAAGTGTTGACAATTCCATTAAATTTTCCCCTTTTTTGTCTAATAGGTAACAGCATACAGTGACAAAATAGCTTGACTATTAGGCTTTTTATTTAAAATAATCACTTTCCAAATATCCTTGACAGTCCTAAAGGGTAAATAAAGACAGAAAAAGGTGATGCAATCTGTTTCATCAGTTGCCTATACTCACAAATACATTTATTTAAGCCAGTATGTGCTAGAAAAACCTATCAAGTTACTTCATCACAGTACTCTCATCTTCTACCCTTAGACATAAGCCAAACATAAATGAAACAGAACAAATGGTCAACAAACAAAATTTAGAAATGTCTAAAGCATTATGTAAGCTGGTAAATGGATAATTTTATATTTAAAGTTGAGTCTTTTTCTTCTCCCTTTTTCTGCTGTCGCACTTTTCTCTTTACTGTCCTGTTTCTGTACCATGTAGTCAGTCTTCCTATGCTTTTTCACACTATAAGGAAGAGTATATGGCATCTAAAAATACTCCCAGTTTTTAACAAATAAATATATAGTTCTCTTTCTTCCCTCTTTTCCCTGCTCATCTTTATAAAAAATAGCAAATTTTCACATAGCTTCTATACTCTGAAAACAAACAGATCTATTAGCCTACAGTAGGAGAGGCCGTGCTAATCTTTCTCAGTGTGGGAATAAAATTTATAACAAGCCTAATTTGAGGTCAGGCTTGCTAAAAATAATTTTGTCAATAAATAGCAATTTATTTGTTAGAAATAGCCAAATAAAGATTGGCCAAATAATTGCCCACAGAAAGGTCAGGTATGCATTCAGCAGTGGAAGGGAGTGGCTAGAGCCTCCTCTGTATTTTCATTTCAGAGATGATGGAGCAGTGGCTACAAGGTGATACAACCCTTGTATACACCAGAGGAAACCAGCCTTTAAAGGTGTTTTATAGAGTGCCTGCAAGAGGTGTGGATAGACTGCCTTCAGAATTCAGCAGCGGATGAGGAAAGTATGCAGACCACAGTGTCTTGTAAATGTCTATTTGGGTGTTCTCCAAGCTTTCAGATGTCTTTGGGGATTCTAGTCAGTGTTCTTGTTAGCAATGGAAGGGTATAATATCCGTACTCCCCGCAGTCCACAATGAGTATTCAGATAAGCACCAAACTGAATTTCTCCTGTACAAGGAATCTGATAATGTGGTGGTAGGTTCACTACATCAAAATTTGTGTCCAAGTATGAACACCAGTGGTCCCCTCCCATTCAGAACTGCTTTTTATTTAGAAACCTATAAGTGATATTGAGAATAACAGGTGGACTTTTCTGCATGGCTCTGGAATTAAAATGTGGAACAATACCACAGTTATGAAAGACATCTGAAAAGTGATTAAATTAGAAAATGGAGAAGAAAGATAATTTTAAATTCCTAACTATATAATCCTGTTCTTTGTGAGCAAATATAAATATTTGTATAATTTCTATTATCTTCTTTAAATTGTCAAATATTTTGACCATTTAGAAAAACTGGCTTTCAGAACTGTGACCTTGCATGCCAAGTCTGAGCTTATAACACATTTACAGCTGAGTTATAACCCCTTGAAGACTGGCATTATAATGAAAGTGCTGACACAACCTTTACTATAGTAATGCTGCTGTAATAAAATTTATAAGGGGCAATCAAGTCTCTGGGATGTCTCAGGCACTGTCATCTCTTGATGCATTTCTTGGTACCAAAATGGATCAAAATATCAAAAGAGTGACAATTCAGATGATTATATTATTGTAATAGCTTATCAAAGCAGTGCTGGAAAGAAGACTGAAGTGATTGAACTTTGAACATCTTTTTGTTGTTCTTTTGAGAAATACAAAATTATGTAATTCTTGTTGAAAATAAAAGGTAAAGAATTGGACTGAGGAATGGTGATCCTTGTACGCTACAATTATCATTACCTCTTATTCTTACCAAAATGTGGCATGGTCTAACACATCACAAAAAGATCAAACCACCAATAGGTTCTTTAAAAAATAGTAATCAAAAGCGCATATAATACTGAATTTTGACTTAAAAGGAAATAGGTACTACTGCACAAAGCAGGGAGATGTTAATCATAAAGTGATAGACTATCCTCTCAAATACTTCATGCAATTCTTTCCAGAGAAAGAAGTAAGGAATACATCACTGGAAATACGAAAAACATGAAATGGGAAGGTAAACACCACGTCTTCCATTTGAAGAATGCTTGTTAGGAGTTGCAGACTGATCACTTAGTATGTACTTTGAATTAAAAAGCACTATAGCAATAAGTGCTAACTGAGAATCTTCCCATTTGCTGTTCATAATAAAAAATACTAGAATATGTATGAAAGACGTGTATGAGATGAACTTCTAGAGAAATGACCAGAAAAAGTTCTCTTTATTTGGAAGTCAACTCTTAACATATATTAGGTTCCTACTGGACACCATTTTGTGGAAATTAACATATACGCGTATGCATTCAGTTTGAAGCCCAGATTTGTGAATAAGAAGGCATAAAAATTGTAATGTCACAGATTTCATATGGCTGAAAACAAATGTCTCTACTACCATAACTAGTATTGGAAAGTTTTTTCTGTTTTATATTACTAAGAAAAAAAATTAGTTATTTTAAGTATAAGTAAAGCACTAAACCTCAGACTAAAATCTATGTTCAAATCTTTCAGTGCTTGAAGAAATTCAGGTTTCATCTGTGTCACTTGTCCCATATAGATGCAGGAGTGCCAATTTCACCAAGTTAAAAATGTTAAAAGAAATGAAACTTGAAAAGTTAATGAATGAAATCATAACCAGACAAGATCAGAATTCAGTTTATCTCAGGAATGTAGTGTTTTTAAACTGTAAAATGCAACGGGGTCTGTTCAAAGTCCTCTGACCTACTGAAAGCAAGTGCACATGTACATCTTGCTGAACATCCAATAGATTTAGAGACCTTCTATGATCCTTCTTTCTTCTGAGCATATCTAACATTGGTTAACACTGAAGATCTGATAAACCATCCACAGCTAAGCGCATCATGTCATACCACCATGTATACATACACACCATATACATGAACACCACAACACATTTTTTAGCATCATGTATACATATCTGCAATTTTATACCGTAATCAATGTCTAAACATCACTTAAAACAATTGCAACATAGCTCCAGACAAAGGGTCCATCTAGACCAATTTTCAGTGTGAAAGGGACACCATTTACACAAAGTTCATGCTGTCCTAGTTGGTCAACTCTGAAGACACATCCTTATAGGCACGTCTCTGTTACAGATGCTCAGGCTGAATAATCTAAAGAAATTGCTGAGCTTTATGTAACACCCTGAAAGGTCCGCAATATTCAGCCTCATGGTATGCTTCTTTGCTTTTATAACAGATCCCCACAAAGTACAAACAAGAAATACTGCTGCATTTTCTGAAATGCTTTTTCTGTCACATACTTTGTGGTTTTATATAAGTATACAGCTTTTAATCTAGTGTGTTGTGGTGCATGTTTTGGATATGTCTGCCTCATGAAGCTGCCAAGTATCAAGTAACTGTCATATAATTTATGATCTAAATCAGCATATTTCCATTTCTCATTACGCAAACCTTATCAAATTCCTAACCATGAAGTAAATCCTGAGGGAAAACTAAAACAGAACTGCACAAAAAACTTTGTATGTAACTAGCATGGTTGTTTGTTTCCTTTGATAAATCAATTTCTACAAATGTTGAAAGCCATCATGTTAGCAAATTATAAACATTCACCATGCCTAGAAGGTAAGAAGAAAATAAGAATGACAATTGTAGGGAAATAAAAAATGAACAAGCAAAAAAATATTCTCAAATATCAAAAGAAAAATAAGACCCATTGTGTGAAGCAGCCCAGATGAATTTTATTGATGGCTAGAATAATATAAGCATTACGGGTTGTTGGTTTTTTGCCATACACTGAGAAGGTAGGACAATAGTATGAATATTTTTTTTACTGAAGAAACAATGACACTTTTCTTAAATCGTGCATTTATTATGGTATTTGAATATTTTTTAATATTTCATTTTCTAAGGAGTGAATATGTGAGCAGTGTTAAGTAAGAAAAGGCAAAGTTTCAGGAGTAAAATTCTGAGACTAATACTATCCTAAACAGAACAATACCATAATTAGCTTTCTAACTTGAGCTAAAGCACTCCAGAATTTATGTATTTTATTTATTTTGTCAGGCGGAAGGACTGGCACAATCAATATTACAGCAATTCCAAAAACTGAATCTGAATGAGATTGTTGAACTGAGTAGAATTCCATTTATGAAAATAAAATCAGAGAACTGGCAGATGTAGGGGTACAAGATCTAAGCTTTGCCCATAGGTGTTCTGTCTGTTTTTCAAAGTTTAAAGATGAGTTAGAGTGACTTTTTTCAGCTAATAATGTACTTCAAGGTATAGCTGAGGTTTCACTTCAAAGTTAAAGACTCAACAAGCTCAACAGATTTAGGTAGCTGAAGAAACAAGGTTCAGAAAAAGAGACTAAGACACTTATACCTATTTGTCATCTTGGTGACCCTTAAAGTTCACATTTGGGAGAAACACTGCAGTAGGTAAGTTTTGTACTTGGACTTCTGCAGTCCCTGGGGACATGTCAGCATTTCCAGGCATGGAGACACAAAAGATAGAAACCACCTCTGATTCCAAAATCATTTAGAAATGCTAGTTTACTGGAAACACTCATGCACTAGCAGCTCCTAGAATGACCATGTGGGGACTCATTCCCTTTCAGCTCAGAGAATTAATAGCTCTAGCTTGCAACCATCTCACCATATAGACGTCCAGTGAGAGAGTGACTGACCTTGCATGTATTGCATGGTAGCTCATGGCCTTTTCTGTAAGACTGGAAGCACAGGTTACATTCTCCTTCCAAAGTTGAATGTGTGACAGTGAGAACAACATCAAGAGAGTACAGCCTGCCCTTTCCACAGAAAGAGATGATAGGGCCTCCATAGACTGGAACACAGACTATGTGTGGAAGCAGCTCAGTTGTATCACGTGTTTCAGGGAAAGCTAATACACAAAGTGTTTTGTGGGTTCTTTTGTTTGGGTTTTTCTTTTTTTTTTTTTTAATTTTTATTTTTTTTAGAAAGTTCCCTTTTGCCCTGTGTAAAGGATAAAACACCTTGAACACAAGTCACGAGAGCAGGACATCATATGGGGCTCAGCAGTAAGGAGTAAGCTACATTGTATTACTATCCAAAGGGCTTCAGAACAGAAAGTCTTTGTCTTTTGGGACCTTAAGTCTCTGGAGTTGAATATACTTTGTATCCCACTATCTGACAGGAGTTTTCCTGAGTCGACGCTCTCAGTCTCCTCCAGTGCTTTATACTAAAAGGGTCAACACATTCACATAGATTAAAACCACCTGGAGTTATATGAATTTAACCAACCTTTTCAGTTGGTTATGTGGCTTTAAATTAGAGAATTAAAAAATATTTAGTATTATGCATTTGTGAAAATTGTATTATAAACACTGAGAGATTCACCTCATCTTTTCTAACTTCATGTGTAGATTTGTTTCATATGTTACCTGCCAAGTAAGTCACCACTGATGGTGGCTTTAGATGAGCAGTTATCCATTTGAATCAATGCTGCTGATGACATCTGGTCAAAGGATTACCTAACAGTGTGCAAGCAAAAATCTTTTGTGTCTTGGATGAGGCGATTCCTGGTCTATATCCCTACACACAGAAGCACAACTGCAATCTCATTTCTGAGTCTCAGTCATCGATGTACACTTGTCTGTCCTGTTTCACAGTCCTCTAAAAGATATGAGAAAGCAGGCAGTAACAGTGGCCTACTAAGCAGTACATTTAATTTCTGGAGTTCTGAATTGGATTGGTACATGATGTTGTTTGATTCCTTTTTCTTCCTATTTAGCTAATACTCTTACAACAAAACTGCACTTTTGAAAAAAGGTCCTTAACATTTTGTGTGTTTCATCCTTATCACGTGTTTAAAAATTTCTTTCTAGTCTTTGTTCAGTTAATATTTAATAACCCCAAGCTCTCACGGACCCTGACATGGCAAGCAGAGAGTAAAGGTCCTGTCAGCCAAGAGTAACTCAAGAGCTTTCTGTATGTCCATGATTACTTTTTCTCTCCACATGCTTAGATAAGTTGACCTGAGGCTTTCACATGCATTAGAGTTAACATTTATTCTGTTTGCAGAGATGGACCAGAGGAAATCTGTACCAGACTGCCTGGAAGCAAGCCTCAGCTTTTCCTAGTATAGTAGAGCTGAATAACAGAGAACAGTTTAGTGTCAGTGTAGAGCTTCTAGTGTGTTTTACAAGTCTGTCATTCTCCGTACCTGTCCTGACAGCGTCCTAGGACTTAAGTCTTCATGGATGAGGCTGACTATCGCTCAGTGCATTAGCTGTTTCTTCATCTGGGTTATAGTTAAAATAAAAAGGAGGGGAAAAAAAAAAATCATAGTTGTAGGTTTGTGTGAGAAAAATGGACTGATTATTCATAGTAGAGTGATTTGAGAGAATGAAGTACATACAGCTTCCATATAGGAAAAGAAACCTAGTAATTATTCCTTGTGAATGGATGCAGTCTTATATATAAAAAATGAATTGAACGATTCAGATATAACCTGAAAAAGACTTTTCTGTGGCAGCTGTGTGTGGTTAACTGGTGTGTACAAATAAAGAATAAAATTGATGTGCGTGTGTGTATAGATCAGTATTCTTTTCTCCTAAATACTGCTAAACTTTAATGATAACTTCACAATAGAAAAACTATATATGCAATATATTAGAGTCCAGTAGAGTGTAAACTCTGAACAAAATGTATTGCAGCATTAGCAGTAGGAAAATAACAATAGTTACAAATAAAAATAGTTAAGATACAGAAAATAAATATAAGGGTAGCTTAATAATTCACTCTTCCATATGCTACTCCAGAGTCTTTCTAGGCAGCAGTTTGGCTACCTCTCTATCTTTCACTCCTTCTCCAATAACTTCTCTTGACGCATTGAAAACAAACCCAAGAAAGGCATTTAGGTGCCCTAATATATTAAATTCTCATACTTTCCTTTCACAGCACAGTGAAGGAAATTAAGTTACCTTTTCTTGGCCTGTTGGCTGCTCTGTCCAATAGCACAATTCTTCTGTGTGTTAGCAGGGAACTGTAGATTGTGTCATTTCAAAATAGTCAGCTGTGCAGGAAAAAGATACCTTGTTTGTCTTAGCTAAAGGGTGTGTGGTTCAAGTGGAGGAGATCCCTTGTGGAGGAGATGGTTCTTTCCCTGAGAGCCATGAATGGTGAGAACTGGCAAACCAGAAGTGTGCAGCATGACACAGACTGAGAGCAGACATCTGGTCTAACTTAACACTAGCAGAAAAGAGATGATTTTCCAAAAATCCAGACATGACTGCAAAATGGTTGCAACCATTTCCAAGAACTTTACAAGGACACGGTAGGAGATAGGAGGGTTTTTTCCAAAGCCTTTCTACCTTATCACAGCCTTTAAGTTATCCTTATTCAAAAGAGTTTCTTGTACTGATTGTGTTCAGATAAAACCTACTGTAACCTGGAACTCCTTTTAGTATCTTCAGCATGTTCTAAAAAAAGTGGCCACAGCAGCGATCTGAGTTCAAGCCATTGCAGCTGGTCAGATAGCATGTGTAACTCCGAATCAGTGGCACTTGACACGGAACCTCCTTCTATTTGCAAACCTGGCAGTGGATAAGTGCAGGAGAGACCTGAAGGTACTAGGAGCATTGTGGAGGAGCACAAAAATGGAGGGAATAAGAACCTGGGAGATGTTGGAGTTATCTGATCTTCATGACTAAGTCACCCAGCTCTAGAAACTAGCTATTGACTGATCCAATTTACACGACCTGATGATTACTCAAGATGGGGTTTTTTTTTGGCTAGGAAGGGACACACCTTCCTGTGTGTAGGCTCCTTTAAAAAAAAAATAAAACAAAAAACAAACAAACAAACAACCACCCCAAATCAAACTTACTCAGAAAGCTAGAGATGCACTCAAATATTTAGAAGTTCCCATTCTTCTTATTTCAGAGTGAAGGAAACATGAGTGTCCTGGATGTGTATTATCTAACCCCAACAATGTCCCTTTCTCCACTTGTTGACTTCAGAATGTCTATCAAAGACTTCTTCAGGAAAGATTTTGACCTAAAAGGAAGCACAGCAGTATTCACTTCCGAAATATATGACGTGATACTTAAGAATTGTGAATTAGGCCAGGGAGACTGTAGTTATCACTCAGCCCTCTTGTGCTACTGAGACTTCAAATAACAAAGGAAACCCAAGAGACCTTACACCCAATCTTTGGAAGTATATCGAAACTTGTAACTAACAGCCTTCAACCTGAGTCTGTGCATTTCAATTCCTTGTTTGGAGTGTTTTCCAGAGTGCTGAAAGGACAGTACGGTCCTCTCTTCCTTGTACAGAACCCACAGATTCCATTCAAATAAGAAAACAGCAGAAGAAGATTAAAAAAAAATATTTGTTTTTTTAATTACACATTACCATTGTCATTATTTTTAAAATAAAACAGAGGTGTCTTCAGGTCACTCTCAACCATGAAGTAATATGTATTTTTAAGTTTTTGCTGTATTTGTAGTAGATCAATTGGAAACTCACATGAAAAATAGCTTGAGAGCTGTACAAACTGTTTGATGTATTTCATATTTCTACACATAATGCTGCAGAAGGATTTGTCAACTGAGTCCTGACAGAACAACTGGCAGAACATCTGGAAAACTGCAATACACAACTTATTGGCTGGTCACACTCACAGAAAACAGATAAGTGGTAAATAATTATGATAATTATCTTTCCTTCCAGAAATGCATACATTTCTGCCTTGGGCCTGTGAGAACAATCAACACACAGGGAATAAAATGCCTCAATAAAGTATTAAGGAGAGAAATCATGTAGCCTGAAGTAGAGTTAACTAATAGCTCTTGTAG
Organism: Burhinus bistriatus; assembly: GCA_013397275.1. Lineage (NCBI taxonomy): Eukaryota > Metazoa > Chordata > Aves > Charadriiformes > Burhinidae > Burhinus > Burhinus bistriatus. Next base: position 24,253 of record VYXH01004198.1, read on the forward strand.
GGAAGTATGGTTAGTTGTACGTGCACAAGTTTGTTTGTACTTCACAAACAAATTTCATTTCACATAGAAGTGCTTCAGAGAAATAATAGCCAGCACAGCTCTGTAGGCTATTCTCAGCGCCTTTGACAAGGTGGCAAGATTGATAACAATTCACCTCACCTTGAAGAACGTTCCCTGCCTGTAATTCCCTTTTAGGCATCTCAGGGGAACTGCAGAGCTTCTATTTGAAGGTGTGTCCACAGGCAGTTTTTTGGATAAAAACTTGAGGTTTTCACCAGCCGATATAACAGCAATATTTAAGTACCCTCTGAATCCCTTTTTTTTTTCAGATATACTGGAAAATACAGTTATGATAAGATCTGTAGCCATTTCTTTCATATTCTGAATATAACCCGATGATCATCTAATAGCACATTCTTTACTTCTGGAATCCAATGGAAATCTTGTCACATTTTACTTCAGCAATATTCTTGTACTTAGGCCAGAATTGGACACTTTGAGTTATGTTTTGTCCCAGTCAACACAATCAATTTACAGGACTTTTACAACTCAAATTCTGCCTCTAACTCCTCTTTAATTGACAACCAATTCTTTCTACCAAGACACAGGATTTGACACTAGCTTTATTTCCAACAGCAAGCCCCTTGTTCATTCAATCTCATGACCTGACATTGCTATCAGGTCATTACCCTTTTTCTTTAGTTCCCCTTTTAACTCATGTCATTCAATCTATTGACACCAGCCTTCACCCTTGGAATTGTTCACAAATTCCAGGGCTTAAACTCCTGATCAAGTTACTGCAGCTTAACTTTGGCTGATACGCAGTAACAGTTCATTTGTACGTATTTTGTCTGAAGCAATGTAAGTTAATGCATTTAAGGAGCTGTAGTATTAATGTGGTTTGGTCCACTTTCATTGCAAGCTAAATTAAGATACTTTACTCCACACTGTCAGTGAACTAAAACTGTACAAGTATTGGTTGCATTCATCTGATGTATGACAAATTGTTATGTATAATAACTGGATCAAAACTTCATGCTTTATTAATTTATTTGAATTAAGTAGCTAATGACCTTAACCATCTCATTTAAATGGCAATCTATATCTCTCTTCAGACTCTAGTTCTGCCCCATAGGCAAACCTACTTTGGTCAGGAAGATGGAGTTCTGTAGGAGGGGGGCAAGATTCTCAGTCCCCAAGAACTCACCGTCATTTCCATTGTGATGAGCATAACTGAGATTGAACTTTATTGGGTTAGGCATTTGTCTTTGGATTACCTGAAGTTGACCTGAAGAAGTTACCATAAAAATTGACATCAGGATTTTCAGCAACATGAGAACAAAAATCCCTGTTTTATGAACAGTACTATTTTATGAATGGTAGTTCATGGTTGATCTGGCTTCTGACCTCCTGTTGTCCATTCCTGTCCATCCCTTACAGGTTCCCAAATGTACAGATCTATTTGTTAACCTCCCTTATCTCTCTGTCAAATATTGTCTTATAGAAAAGTAAAGCCATTCTTTTTAACTCTTTCTGCTCTTCTACTTTTATTAGCATTATAAGCCTTCTTGCTCTTATGCTAAACAGGCTTTCTGGCATGTCTCTGACAAGAAATGCAGCACCGCATTAAATCATTAAATTTCACATTAAATCATTTAATGTGTGATTTCAAAGTGCTGTTTTGATCATACATATCGGAGGTTAAAATACTAAAGAAAAGAACAAATAAGGGAAAAGAAGCTTTTTTGCCAGCTTTCAACATACACCTCACTTAGATGTCTCAACTTAAAGAAAAGAATTTGCTTTCCATCTGAACAGGCACGCAACTATAAATTATAGGCAACAAGCCTATATATGGTAAATAAAGTCCTTTTGAGAAAGGTTAATCTTAAATCAAAAGCCCCCCAGTTTCAAATCCTAAAAGTGGATTTTCACATTTTTATTTACCAAGGACATTAAAAGAACCAGTCTATACTTTTTCATCTATTTGAATATATGACATTGTTGAAAAAAATTGCACCATTAAGACACTGGAGAACTGCTATTTAAATCATGCTCGGATCTCTTATGACTCTTATTGCAAGAGTACTAAAAAAGTCCAGATTAAAACATACATATTCACATATGCATGCCCTATAGCAGGACATAATTTTTCTTTTCGTCTTTTGTAGAAGGAAAGTCTCCAATTCTACTTACACATAACAAATTTCAGCTCTATGATGGAGCATAACATGCAGGGTAAGGTATTTTTTTCTTGTCTCTGAATTTCTGGAAAGCAGATTCAGTTCTGCTTTCTGGCTAAAGTTACCACTGAACTCACTCACTAAAGTAACATTTGAAAACATTGACATTCAAATCTATTTTCAGTGTAGTATGTCTCCTAATTCCATTTCAATTTGAAAATTATTTAATAGGCCACTGTTTAGCAAGGTGTGTAATAATTCACTACTTTGCTTCTGGCCTATAGATACATTTCATACATTCATTTCTTTAACTACAGAACTCAAGTCACATAACTATATTTACAGGGGAAAAAAACATCCTTAGTGTTAATTAAATTTGCCACTTCTACAGACTGTTAATTAACTTGTGACCCACTTTGAGAATATCCAATGGCATTAGTTGGTTTCCAAAAATAACAAAACATTAAGCATTTTGGGACTAGAAAGATCCATAAAATGTCTGTCTTTACACAAATTGTCTGCTGTCATCTTATAATCAGAACTATTTACGGGAAATATATTGTCTGGAAAATCAATACAACCTTGTTATTATCCTAAATGTTTATTAGGTGTCATTATCATCATTACCTGGGAAATGGTCAGAATTATTCTTACACGTCTCACAGAAACTCTTGTTTAAGACACAAATTCTCTTTTGAAACACTATGGGCAGGATACTGTCCTAGGCAAAATTTATGAAATTTGCACATTTCCCAAGTTCTGTGTAAGGAGATATTCCTGGGACTGGATTCAAAAATGCTAAAAATGGTTAACATTCTACAGAAATAAAGCAATGGCACAAATGGAAGAAAAGAAATAACCAAGGAATTTTTCTTACCATAACTACAATTATTACCTTAATTTGTATAGACTGTGGATAGAGCTGAATGTAAAAATGTACTAAAAAAATTTAATCTCCTAGTGTTGAATATGAAAAAATTCAATTGGTTTCAGTGTCTTAAAGCACCTCAGCAATTTGTAGTTGTGTTTCTAAAGGATGTCTTAAGATCTTAACTTGGACCAAATCTGCAACTAGCAGGTTATCCACTGAATCCATTGAAATAAACATTTACATTTTAATCTTACAACTATAAATTACTTCTTGATTTTTGAGACTATCTTCTTTCCTTTAAGGTCTTATGTTTAGTTCACAGACTTGCCTTATGATCCCTTTATCTAGAGGGCAGGAGGAAAGAGATGCTATGGAGTCCTCGTGGTTATACCAAAGCTGACTATGGAGTAATTTAATGTCGGAAGCAGCCACTGGATACCCTGTGATACTCACTCAGGTCTTTTTAATCATGTATTTCTAAAGAGGCACAAGTGATGGACATGTTGTTTTCTCCATGTCCATTTCTTCACACGTTTGCCTACATTACCTTTGGGAGGTGTTAGGAGGATATCCTCAGCAGAATAATTATTGCTGGTGACTGTTGAGACTGTTCACAAAATTTCATTCCTACAAGAGAGACCAAATATTTCATGCCAAATAATTTTGTTTCTTACTGCTTTCTCCTAATTATTCAGTATTTGGAGAAAAGTTTATCGGGGTGTGGTCCAAAAGATCTAGTGTAAGAAGATTAGCAAAAAAGCAATTTTACAGCACAAAGGAACATTCACAACAGATGATAGTGCTAGATGTGTGTTATTTACTTCAAGAGAGCCTTGTGAATCTGGAGAGGAAAGAATATATATAGGAAAAAAAAAAGGTAAGAGCAGTCGCTGAATCACTGTCTTTTCTTTTCTAACTAGCAGAATGCACATTCCACAGAGAATCTTACATGAAGGACCAGAGGGGATCATTTTAGGAACTTGTGTTCTCGCCTTCTTGTGTTCTTCATCCCATCTGCCTCTTTTTAGAGGGCTTGCATCCCTTGGATGTAGTATCAGAAAATACAATAAAACAATAAGCAGCATCTTTTAAAACATGGTTGTTTCACTGTGGCATAAAGGGTGAATCATTCTCAAGTACATGAGTACTAGTTGATCACGTGTGCTAAATCTCAGCAGAAGTTGTATTGTGAAGTATCTTATACTTATTCACCCTTCAGAATGGCACTATCTCAGCTCAAAAATGTTATCCAACCTGCAAAAGAATGTCATGCTCTTCAGATTTTAGAATCATATAATAGTTTGGATTGGAAGGGACCTCTAAAGTTCATCTAGTCCAATCTCCCTTGCAATGAGCAGGGACAGCTTCAAATAGATCAGGTTGCTCAGAGCCCCGTCCAACCTCAACTTGAATGTTCCCAGGGATGGGGCATCTACCACCTCTCTGGGCAACCTGTTCCAGTGTTTCACAACCCTTGTTGTAAAAAATTTCTTCCTTATATCTAGCCTAAATCTTCCCTCTTTTAGTTTAAAGCCACTACCCCTTGTCCACTTGCAATAGGCCCTGCTAAAAAGTTTGTCCTCATCTTTCCTATAGGCACCCTTTAAGTACTGAAAAGCCACTATAAGGTCTCCCCAGAGCCTTCTCTTCTCCAGGCTGAACAACCCCAACTCTCTCAGCCTGCCTTCATAGGAGAGGTGCTCCAGCCCTCTGATCATTTTTGTGGCCCTCCTCTGGACCCATTCCAACAGGTCCATATCTTTCCTGTGCTGAGGGCTCCAGAGCTGGACACAGTCCTCCAGGTGGGGTCTCACCAGAGCAGAGTAAAGGGGCAGAATCACCTCCCTTGACCTGCTGGCCATGCTTCTTTTGATGCAGCCAAGGATACGGTTGGCTTTCTGGGCTGCGAGCACACGTTGTCAGCTCATGTTCAGCCTTTCATCCACCAGTACCCCCAAGTCCTTCTCAGCAGGGCTTCTCTCCCTCCGTCTCCCAGCCTGTATTGATATCAGGGGTTGCCCTGACCCATGTGCAGGACCCTGCACTTGGCCTTGTTGAACTTCATGAGGTTCACACAGGCCCACTTCTTGAGCCTGTCCAGGTCCCTCTGGATGTCATCCCATCCCTCCGGTGTGTCAACTGCACCACTCAGCTTGGGGTCATCAGCAAGCTTGCTGAGTTGACTTTAGATCAACTGCACAGAAATGCCATGTCATGCTACCTTTTGTAAACCCCCAAAATTTTCTCAGGTCTTTGCCAACAAATTAACTAGTATTTCTAGTATAGATCATTAAAATAATTGCCTTGCAACCACTACAGAAATTGGTCTAAAAAACCTGCACAGAGAGTCATTGTACTGTATCCTAAGTTCCAAATAATGCCACATATCTGAAAAATGAAAAGGGTCCTGGTAGTGATATTTCACCCAACTCCATGCCTATTATTGCATATGGCAGTAGAGATTTTCAAACCAGTTTATGGGAATCATAAAATTCCTTCATTTTCTTAGTAAACATCTAGACATGACAATGGTATGCTATTATTTCAATAACTGGGCAACCTTTGGGGATAAAAACAGGAATTATTCAAGATTTTGTTCATACAGATATGCTCACATGAAATGATGTATGTCTATGCTTTTCTACCTTTTCTATTCCCAAAGTTTTACAGCAGGTGTGATTCACTACTGCATATGACAATTCATGTTATTGCAACTCTTTGTAAATCAGTGTGGGATCCATGTGCAGCCAACGTCAAATCAGTGTTAAATCTGGTCTTATCGGGGCAATTCTTCTGTAGAGATATATGCAGTTATAATGACAATGCTCTTATATTCATGTTCAGTGACTAAGATATCCTCGCATGCATTGTATATATCCCGAAGCAACTTGGAATATATGAAATAAACTAGATCCTAGATAATGCCTTTTAATGAAAAATTTGTGCATATTTTGATAAAACCTGTAGAGTCACTTGAAAAAATTAAAAAGGGAAATCAACCAACAGGCTTGCTAGATGTTTTATGGACACAATGAGCACTTTTCTAGAAATACGGTCATCAAACAAAAAGTCTGCATTGCTAAATCTGTTTCAGAACTGCATCATATTACTTGTATATGTTATCCACCTGATCAGCTGGAAAGTAAACTCATGATACACAGAAAGCAGTTTCAGATAAAAAAAAGTAATTGCCTTTTATGAAACATAAAGCTTTACAATACTTAGAGAGTAGGTAGACACCAGCACCAGTGTCCCCAAAGCACTCTCTGCCCCAGTTTAGTGGTTTCTGGAAACCAATTAAGCCCATTGGACCACTCTAAGACCTCAAACCATTATCTTAGTTCTTCTTATAACATGGTAACCTTATAAATTTCATTTTTACCTGCTGAGAACAAAACAAAGAAACAAAAAAACCAACTGAACAACAAGTTTGGAAATAGGTTATTTCTCTGTAGATTAATTTTGTGGTTTGGGATAGGAAATTTCTCTGTAAATTAACCTTGGAGGGATGTTTCAGATAACTATCCTGGGACCCTGTAACCTCTCTGAGGAGTGTGCAGGCTGACTGGCCTCCCAACCCAACAGCCTGCTGCCTCCATGCAAACTTACGTGCTTTGATATAGCTCTGTTGTCCCTCTCTCAATTTGTACGTAAAAAGTAAAACAGCTTTCAGCTAAGTCTCCCCAAAGTCACAGTAGAGAAAGAATGATTGAATAATGTCACAACTGCAAAACCATTCTTTGTAGATATATTGATAGAAGGATGGATTTTTTTTTATATTTCACACAGACTTGTTGCACAACTTCATTTACCAGAGGAGTGACATTCCCATTGTAATAATTTTAAGTCCTTGTGAATACCATAAACGGTCTATTTCTCCAATTATGCCCAAAACAAGAATGAAACTTTTTCAGTATTATTACTTCCTTTTTAAATATAACAGTGTTTTAAAGCCATTCTTAACAAAATTATATAAAACATCAAGTGAGTTGTCATGTAAAGTAAAATGGATAGCAGAGCAATTTCAGGCTTTGGTAGTTTTCCCTGCGTAAAGCCTTTCCTCTATGGCTCTGTCTAGCCACTCATGCCAAAAGAGAAGGGATGCAAAAATCTGTTTTTCCTAGATTTTAATGTTTAAATCCACACAGACAGAAAAACTCACAAACCCTTTTTTGCTTGGCAAAGAGGAAGGGAAACAAATATGATTACAGCTACTTTCTGTGATGATATTGCTGGTAAATTGAGAAAAAATTGAATGGGCACAGAGGTTATTCTCACTGCTGGATGCTCTGATCAAAGCAAGGCTGAGGCCCACTGGAGGAATGACAACAGGCCCTGTGGATTTGGGGCAGATTCCTTGCAGGTCATTTTGGGACCTTGGGACACTTAGCTCTAGAAAAAGAACTCCACAAACTCAAACACATCTGTGTTCCTTAGTTCTAAATTCACCAACAAGAACGAATTTTTTCATCACGTGGATCCAGAACTATTTTCTACAAAAATGGTAGGATTTTCAGATGTGCTATTTTATGGTCCTTAAAATGTACCTAATGTATGGTGTGCGCTATCTCTGCAATTCTTACAGGAGTGCAAGTCAACAAATGGGAAAAGTAGGTATTCTATTTCCCATATATTCCTGCTTCCAACAAATTGCCATTTCTCTGTCTCTTCAGGAAATAATGTTTGCTACCATTTCAAGGTGATGCTATAAAGCATTTATTCCTTTCATCCTGTGGCTTTTCACAGGTTTGGTTGTTGTTGGGGTTTTTTTTCCCTTTTTTAAGCCTATATGGTATAATAAATCATATCTAGAGCTGGTGATTAATAATGAGACACTTCATACCGAAGCCTCTGCAAAGAAGGAAATTGCGCAAGCAAGCAGAGTTATCTGTCACCACATGACAAAGTTCAAGTTTAAGAAGCTGCCTGTCAAATACAATCGACTGAACGAGTGATAGATTAGATCTTAATAGCAGTAAAAGTAAGCTATAAACCATTGCCTTCTCTTACAATACAAAAGCCTCTCCTTTTAAACACCCTATGATGAAATGCAGTAAAACAAAATAAAAAATGGTAGTGGGAGAACCAGTGATGTTTCTTCCTTACCCAGAACACAGTGAACTGTGTTAATATTTTTAATGCTCAGTTCCTGTCAAGGTCAATTTAATTTTGTCGTTGTTGTTGTTGTGAAAAAGGAACCTAGACAAAAATACATCTAGCCACTTTCATGATTTCTGTAAGGTTACTAATGTTTCAAAATCTCTCTTTAATTCTGCAGCCTGTAAGCAGCTTTGACAATAATTACTTGACACATTTTTCAGTTAGGCTTTTTAAACGTTTCTGTGTTTCTCCTCAGTGGCATAAAATATATTATCTTCCAGGCGAAAAATGAAGAATACAGTTCCATAACTGAATGGTGACTTTAGAGAAGAATTGGATTTCCATTGTTTAGGAAACACACATATTTTTAGTTTATGTCCATTCTGAAATGTAAGCAATCTTTTTCTTCAGTTCTTCAGAAAAAAAAAATCCCCGAAACACGAGATATCAAATTGGGCAAAATATTTCATTTGAAACCTCAAAAAGTTCCTTTTTATTTGCATACATTACTATTTATCATAAATAGCATGTAATAAATAAATATATTGTTGGGTTACGATGTACTGGAAAAATTCTTGAGTGGTCATGTAGTCCATTTTATTTCCCCAAGTCATCTTTGGTATGCACTTCAAAGGGCACTGCTGAAACGTTACGTAAGTATGAGTTCACAGAAGGTATCTCAACTTCACCTTATTCCATTAATATTGTTATGATTACCTCACAAGATTTATTGGTGGTGTTATATTATTTACACTGTTTCCACCATTATTCTTTGATTTCACTGAAACCTGAAGCTCCTACTTTTTCATACATTTACCACTATCTGAAAGAAGAATCAACTGCACTATAGATGCCCCAAATTTAAGTTTTCAGGAAGATTTTGTAGCCTAATGTGCCCTTTTGCACTTCAGTGTAGCTGTGTAATACCTTCTTTTAGAAATTAAGGCTAGGAAAACATCTCTAGGATCTGGCAAAATGCTTGGTCCTTCAAAATGATCTTTGCAAAATGCAAGACGTTGCCTAATTTCATTCTTCAGTATTGTAGAATACTGTTATTTTGCGGATAAGTATAAATAATGTATGAACTCAAACTGTTAAAGACAGTTCTGTCTGAAGACTGGGGTGCCAGACGAGCACTCCTGGTAACTATTCACAGTTTTGCTATGGATCTGCTGTGTGATGTTGAACAAGCCATTTTCTCGTGTTCCTGCTGCCTTTACATTAAAAAAAAAAAAAGTATGAAGTAACAGCTGCCCCCTTTGAGAAGCACTCTGAAATTACTGGCTATCAGTTCCAAAATTAGCTTGAATAGAGCGGAAGACTTGGGGATTGGTTCTTTTCCAAGGCTTTCTTGAACTTTATAAAAGTTGGCTATACATCTGGTCAAGCTTTATAACCTCTGCAGTTGTCAGACCTGCCCTCCCGAGCACTGATGTTCTGAGTGATACAGAAAGACCTGTACAAGCTCTGAAGGACCATCACAGAGACAGTGCAGGAAGTTGCAGGTAGACTGCTGGAATTAAAACTGGAGCAGAAATAAAAATAATTGAAGAGGACTATCATCAGAATTTAATTTGAATGTGCCTTACATAGACTAGAGTGTTTGCTTGTAAAATTTTACCAGTATCAATATTTGTTAAACTATATATGCCATTACATTTTAATGTTTGATATTGATATTTCTGGGAAGGTTTAAGGACCTTTAAAAAGAAAAAGTGGGACAAGAGCTCACAGTCAAAAACATAATTATTACCAGATTGCTTCTTTTGTAAAGGTATGGGAATCCTACACCTCCACTATACCTCAAGGAACGAACTTCTTTTAAGTCCTTATTAGGAATACAGGACAAAAACAACCTTATAGATCACCAGATACTGTCCCTTCCATTTGCGTGATAAAATTTCAAATAAACTTTTTATACAATAAACAAGTGTCATTTTAAAACTGGTCAAGCTTCTTCTACAACCCTCTATAGATTAATACCCATAAGTTTATTTACATGCTAAATGAATTTATTTCCAGCTTATATTTATTTTTTTACACCAGTATTGTTCTTGAGTATTGAGTTCTGCTGTATCTCCAGCCATTATTTCCAGTTAGTAAAGCATAATTACATTCCTGCTCATCTTCGTTTTGCTGCACCATATGAGTTTTCAGTTCCCTTTGAGAGAGTGTCCTAAAATTGTCTCCCTGAAATTACTTTTGAACACATGCTGAAGGTTAACTTTCTCCTTTTTTGAACATTTACTACCTGTCAGGTAAACAGTAGCTCAGGTGAGCTCTTATCACTCCTTCCTGCAATAGCATTGATGTTTTCATTCACTAAGAAGTATTTGCTTGGTAACTCCTCACACTACATTTCCCTTTTTCATGGCATCTTTACAGTGGCAACAGAACGTTAGCCATCCCTCTCTGTCATATCTTATTGATGTATCCACAGTTTCAGCTTTTTGTTTTCCTGGATTTTTTGATTTTGGGGTAGTTTGTTTTTTTTGTTTTGCTTCTTGTTGGTTTTGGGTTTTTTTTTTTCTATTTGTTCACAGATACTTCATCTTGTGCATTATAGTCTTAAATTTCATTTGTTTCACAGATTTTCTTTAGGCGTTAGAACTACCAATAATTATATGGACAAGACAATACTTTTTGGAATGCCAGGAAAAAAACATTCAGGCTCCAAGCTCCTGAGAGTTCATAAAAATCCAGGTTTACTCAGTCTGAAACCAGCAACAATTTGTGTTCTTAAGAACCTGTGAGCAGTCTTCAGAGCTTTATAAATGTATAAATATATTACAAAATGGAGACAAGGCCTATGTTATGCTATTATCTTTTAGATATATTTCCTGACGATCCAAGAAATCGCCCTGAACTCCGTTTAGAATGTGTATCATTTTGCATCCAATATAGAATATATTTCACCCTTACCAGGAACCACATAGTAAGGAACATCCTGTTATTTCTGATTCTCCTTTGCTATATTTCTAGGAACATGTCTCATTTCAGTTTTAGAGTACCCTAGTAATATTCCATTAGACTGTCGAGGCAATAGTTCAGCTGATCCAGTTTCACCTGTTCACCTTTCTAACTTCTGTATCCCATTTCAGACCATTCTCATAAACATACATTGCCTCCAGTATGTTTAAGAAATGTTGCTTATAAAGTTCATGTTTACAACGAAAGACAGCAGAACTACTGCAATTTCTGCACACAAGAAAAGGCTTCCAGTCAAATGTGTTCCTGAATTTCTGTACTCTTTCTTTGATGTACCTTGCTTATTATTTTTTAGATCTTCACAAAGTAACTAGAAAATTCTAAGTGATCTTCACGCCATCAGTTAGGTATGGTGACTTTCTCAATTCAACATCCAGATTACTCTGCAAACAAACAAAATATACCAAAAAGAAATCCTGCATCTTTGAGGGTGCTTGCGTCCTTTCACATAAACTTTGAATGTCCATCAGTGCATGAATCTAAAGTATTTAAAATTTTTGTTCATAACATAGAAATTAGATAAAACAAACATGCAGTGCCAAATAGAACATATTTCCTAAGTGGGATAACCAACTTGAAATACACAGGTTCTCCTTAAAATAAATAAATAAATAAATCTGGACTTGCCGTAGACAGACTTTATTAACAGCCACTGAATCACCTTCCAATTTAAGGACAATGTATTTTCTGTTATTCCACAAAAGTAAGATTCCTAAATGATCTCAGTGCATTTATCCCCCCACAGGCAACTTTTGCTTTCTTGGGATTTAAGCACACCAAATAGAGGAAAACAAACTTTTTTCCCCTTCCCATGCATTCCCTTTCTAACTTGTACATCAAAACTCCCTTTTAATGACTATAATAACGTTCACTAACAAAGCAGAAGAGATTTATTCTCACATGATGGAGATTACCGTGAAAACTGGGTCACTGAACTATTATTCCATATCTATACCTATTGACAAGATCTTGTCAGAAAAATGTCAGGAAGAAGTTCAGGAAGAACACAGAGGGAGGTGAAAAGCCATGTTATTTGACTCCTAACTGAATTTATTTTTGTATTACAAGATGCCACAAAAGAGCTACTGTAGGCTACCTAATGATATTCCTACCACATTCCATTGAAACTTACTAGGGCAAGTTCTCGAGCCAATAAAGCTTCGTGGCTCTCCTTTGGAAACAAAGCAAACAGTTGTTATGTTCTTGGATTTCTGGCACGCATTTTATTAAATTAGCTTTAGGCTCAGTACCACCATTAGTGGAATATACATGGAGAAGGTCCCAAAAAGAAATAACTACTTGAGTTTCAGTGATTTTGGCGCTTTGAGTTAAGCTTTTAAATGAACTCACAGTCCTGTCCTTTTTCCCCACTGCTATAGAATCTTCTAGCTTCTAGGCTTTGCACCACAGAAATGCCTGCATTTTATGCCATCGCAGAGCACAGCTAGAGTCACATCTGACCACTTCTGCTGAAAAAGCTGAATCAGAATGCAGAAAGTTCATATAAAAACCTGACAACTTTCTTAAACAGTGGTGAGGATTGCCAATTTGTGTGAAAGCCTTTTTCCCTGCCAGACTGGGAGGTAAGCTACCAAAATTGTTAAAGAAATTGCCAAAGTAGGTAAGTGCTGAGCTACCTTGTACTGGATTTACAGAGGTCCTGTATAGGCTGGAGTTGCTACATATGAGCAGATCAATTGCAACACCAGGGACGTTGTCCTGACAACTCCCAGACCTACCAGTGGTAACATGTCTATGTGTACGTTCACTACCGTTATCCCTAAAACACATCTCAGGGAACTGTACTGATTGGGTGCTGTTTCTTTGACTGTTTCGTTTCTGGGAACACAGGGAGACAAAAGTTGACGGTGTAGAAAATCTCGCTCTAGATTAATAAATAAATAGAGAAACAAAGAAAGAATTTTCTATATATATTGCAACAGGAAGAGAAGTCAGTGAATGCCTGCAGGGTAAACAGGCAAAATCAAACCACTCCTTTCAGCAGTTAAGAGCACGTTAATCAGGAAGGGTTTCAGCACAGAGCAACAGCATGCATGGAAATAGTTCATACTCTTTTCAGCTGTGAACATTTTCACTACAGTCTTTTCTTATCACATCAGCTGGTAAGAGTATTTGGGCTTTTGACCCAATAGGAATGCCATCTGGGTCACAAGCTTCCAATTTCTCACTGCTTTAAATCTGTTCATTCCGGTAAAGAGAGTTTCCTGGAGGCAATTATGAGTAAAAACATGGATGGATTAGTCTCTCATATGCATAACTAGACTTTGATAGAAATAGGACAAAGTGTGTGAATCTGATGTGTGCTAAAAAGAAATCTGTACCTAGAACATCTATTATGGTTAGATTCTTCTTTGGTGTAAAAAAAAAACAATAAACAAAACCAGAATAAAACTGTGAGAGGAAATTAAAAAAAAAAATCCAGAATAGCTGGTAATAGGAATAAGAATAAATTGAAGCTACTCTTCAGATATGATTAAAACTTTTAAAAATTTCTTCCTTTTCTGTCAGAGGGGAATGGGAACTTAGAACACTGTCTCTTCATGGCATCCTTTGTGAGATTCACAAGAAAGTTGCCATAATATCCCACTGCTGGTGTTTCAGGAAAAGAGGCAGCTGCAGGTAGATGCATTAAATTCAAGTTGCCAAGGTAATGGTTTCATATGTTAGAATGTCAAGACCTTGCACTACAGGCAAGCGAACGCATAGTAGATCAATGACATCTAAATTGCCAATTGCAAGTAATTGCAATGTTTTTTCCCAGGCTTTTTTTTCTCTTATAATAATGAACATGCTCGTGATTTGTAAATATTACAAAATAGCTTAGTAGTTTCTATCTTGGAAATTTTCCTCAAATCGTCGCCTTTATAGAGTGATTTAGTGTGAGTTCAGGATTTGATTATGTCAGAAAGGGTATTGCTACTGGGGTAGATAAAATATGCAAGAACAACCCCTCTGTTTGCACTACCTTCTTATACCAGACAGACTCTGACAGAATCATCACTCCATTCAATATTTTCTAGTCAGCTTCTGAGCTCTCCAGCAGACGTAACCTTTTAAAAAAACCCAGTGGAGTAATTCAACAGCTGGTGCTTAGCCCTTTCAGAAAGGTTGTCTCATCAGTGTTTCAGCACTGGCTTTTGCAGCACCCCAGAACATGATGAGACTGAGAGGAGACCTGGGCAGGAGAAGTCAGGTGCAACAGATAAAGTGACTCTACATGTGCAAAGAGAAAATTATTAGCTAGCAAGGCTGCAAAAGTGATTAAAATGATCAGAAAACAAAGAAAAATATGGCTAAATATATGTCAGAGCAAAGACAGTGATGTCCCATATGAACTGCAGGCTTTCTGTATTTTTGACTAATCAGAGAAATAGCCTTTTGGTACCTCTATTAGAGTTTCTAATTAAAAAAAACCAACCAAACAAACAAACAAACCCCACCTCATTTAAGAGGAATCTAATAAGCAGGGGCACCAGCAACATAGCCCAGTGATGAACACCCTGAGCAGTACTTGCAGAAAAATGATGCAAGTCATTCACTTTGGGATTTTCACAACCAGTCTCCCCCAACCTGAACACCTCCTTCTCCAGCATGTGGAAATGGTATGTCAAAGGTCTAAAAAACATTTGAAATATTATCTGGGAAGGGAGAACATTGAAATGGAATATATATCTTGTTAAAAATTCTTTCTGAATTAAAACTGAGCTATTTTTTTCATTATTTTGCCATCCACATCCTAGAGCTGGCAGGCCCCTGCAGATATTAAGTTCTATCCAAATCTCCATGTAAAAGATAGAGAGGTCTGGGAATCTAGACAGGCCAAGAATTGCTAATTGTTTTTATATTTGAATAAACAGTATTCAGAAAAACAGCAGGGGG
>VYXH01004198.1:39971-51006 GCA_013397275.1 Burhinus bistriatus
GGGGGGGGTGTATGTGTGTGTGTAAAAACTTATTTGGTCACTGCATTAACCACCGGTCACTACTTTTACAAATCTAGAGATACAGGTCTTATTCACCTAACCTGAACATGCAGTAACCACAGCAAGTACAAGCATAGAAAATGGATAATCTCAATGAATCTTGGGATGGGTTTCCACCATAAAAGCTAGACTGAAAACCAAGCAGCAAAGGGCTCTTAAAGAAGTCAAAAGGTATCACATGTACTGTCAATAAATGTCTTCTTACTTACCAGCCAGTCTCAGGGGATGATAGAGGTGAAAGGGCTTCAGAAAGGAGAGGAAATGAAGGACATGAATAAGTGTACAGGCACAGAAAAAGAAGAAACAAAACATATGGTGAAGCAAGGAAAATAAATCCACACTGTCAAATAACACCTAAAGAAAACAGACAGCTGCGAAGAAAGGAGAACGTAAATACGATATTCAAGAGGAAAAAAACCTCTCTAAAAGAAAAAATGTTTAAATGCTGTTTAAAAAAAAAAAAAATCAGCTTCAAGCCTGTTTAAGTCTAGTTTGTTCAATAGGGTACGGTGGTTAGGGTATGCCAGTTTCTCCAGCCAATGCTACCCAAATTAGTGATGTAATTAGGNATTCAACAGCTGGTGCTTAGCCCTTTCAGAAAGGTTGTCTCATCAGTGTTTCAGCACTGGCTTTTGCAGCACCCCAGAACATGATGAGACTGAGAGGAGACCTGGGCAGGAGAAGTCAGGTGCAACAGATAAAGTGACTCTACATGTGCAAAGAGAAAATTATTAGCTAGCAAGGCTGCAAAAGTGATTAAAATGATCAGAAAACAAAGAAAAATATGGCTAAATATATGTCAGAGCAAAGACAGTGATGTCCCATATGAACTGCAGGCTTTCTGTATTTTTGACTAATCAGAGAAATAGCCTTTTGGTACCTCTATTAGAGTTTCTAATTAAAAAAAACCAACCAAACAAACAAACAAACCCCACCTCATTTAAGAGGAATCTAATAAGCAGGGGCACCAGCAACATAGCCCAGTGATGAACACCCTGAGCAGTACTTGCAGAAAAATGATGCAAGTCATTCACTTTGGGATTTTCACAACCAGTCTCCCCCAACCTGAACACCTCCTTCTCCAGCATGTGGAAATGGTATGTCAAAGGTCTAAAAAACATTTGAAATATTATCTGGGAAGGGAGAACATTGAAATGGAATATATATCTTGTTAAAAATTCTTTCTGAATTAAAACTGAGCTATTTTTTTCATTATTTTGCCATCCACATCCTAGAGCTGGCAGGCCCCTGCAGATATTAAGTTCTATCCAAATCTCCATGTAAAAGATAGAGAGGTCTGGGAATCTAGACAGGCCAAGAATTGCTAATTGTTTTTATATTTGAATAAACAGTATTCAGAAAAACAGCAGGGGGNAAACCTCTCTAAAAGAAAAAATGTTTAAATGCTGTTTAAAAAAAAAAAAAATCAGCTTCAAGCCTGTTTAAGTCTAGTTTGTTCAATAGGGTACGGTGGTTAGGGTATGCCAGTTTCTCCAGCCAATGCTACCCAAATTAGTGATGTAATTAGGGTTAAGTGTCTGAGTTAGGAAGCTATCTGACTAGGAATCCATTCACATCTGGGAGCTGGAAAGAAAGTCTGAATAAGACAAATAGACATTTTGAAAACATTTTTTAAACAGCAGCTGTGAAACAATATTATCTTATAAATACAATAAAGGGCACGAATACTGCAAAATATTGTCATTTAATATAAGGTATTTGATCATTTAGTCTCCACATGATTTGTAAATGGCAGCATTGTTTTACATAAGTTGATAAAGAGGATTCATGTTGAAAAATTTTATATTTGGTGTTTAATGCATGTTATTAACAGAGGGAAAAAAGTATATAAATGAAAGGAGAAAATATTTAGAGGAAAATGTAAGAAAGATACCAAAGTCCAAATATAGAGTGCACTTCCAGAATGAAGATCTATGAAGTTCTAATAAGATATATTTAATAACAAATCTTAACATTTATATCTGTATGCCTAGACTATTATTCTATTAAATGGGATCAATAAGAAATGTTCTTTTATTACACAGTCCATGAATTTCACCTTTGCCTCTGAAGTCTGCTATTTGATAAGTTAAGTGCAAGGATGTTCATCTTTTTTTCCTGTGATAATACCTGTCTCACACATCATGATCAGGTTGACCCTTGCCTTAATTCTAGAAAAGAGTGGTTGGCTAAAACAGTAACATACACAGCAGCTTAAAGAAATCAGCCAGCCAGGGAAATAAATTGGAAAAAAAACAGATTACTATGAGCTGAGCCTCCAGCTGAGATCCTTGTAAAGATGTATTTCACTTCTTTGTTTGTATAATTTATCACAGGAGACTACAATAATGAAGAAATTCTGAGGTTTCCCATGAATTCTCTCTAAATGGGTGAATCCTCTATAGTCTTCAGGGTGTTATTTACTGACACGGAAACGCCAGTATGATATTTGCCATTTTTAGAATCTGAGAAACTTAATATACTAAATCATACACACATGTCCAAATGTTAGTCTCTGAAAGCACTTCCTGAAAACCCACAGAATGAATCACAGCAAAGTTTAAAGAGACAAGGTGTAGGAGGGTTCCTGAGAAGAACATTGTGGAATAAAGACATCAGTAACAGAGCAAAACTAGCCTACAGCTTTTCCTGTTGTTTTCCTGCTTTGCTGGGCATAATGACTGAAATACAGCAACAAATAATATTTTTTCTTATACACAGAATAATTCACCATCTTTCTTTGCTTTATTTTGCAATCATGGAGTGCACACAGTTCTTCAAGTTCGAAGAAGTTAAGTTATTTTGTTATGACTGCTGTGAGATATGAAAGACTGTGAAAGTCACATTCAATCAGAAAACCGGACACTGATATAAGTATGTCTGAAAACTTTATTTCTTGACAGTTTGGAAGGTGTGAGAAGTAATCAAGAGAACCTAAGTTATTTTACCACATGTAAATGTGGTAAAATGATTCATTGATATGTTGTTGATATGCCATTGATAAAATATTATACTATATGATAGCATAGTCATATATTATTTACGGTGATATATAACTGGCATATAGTTATACCTATATAAAAACACACTATATAATATTGTGATCTATAAATAATGCAAAATATATATTGCAAACAGTATATCAAAAGAGCTGTTTACAAGAGTAACATAAACCCACGTTAGTCTCAAATATATATTGAGAAAAAATACAATGAAAATTATTTGTAGCAGCATTTTTATTTTGGCTCCGTTTGACATCAGTAATTAAGTACTTACATTGATAAATAAGTATAGAAGACCATAGTAACACAAGAGCTGGAGTGGCAGACAAGCCTCAGAAAAGGCTAATTAAGACAGGCCTCCAAGACATCAGCACATTCCCAGGATCTCTAGTGTTTCCCTGGGAGAAAAAGCCAACACTTTGTAGACGTTTCCTTGGCCTCGTGGTCTCCCATCACTGTGGCTGCAGGCAGATGTATTTGGCTGTCCTCCCACAGATGAGAAATACTTCCGAAGAGAGGCATATTTCCCTCTCAAGCACAGACTGACTTCACCTACTCCTTCCTTCAGCCTCATCCAGAAAATTACTTGTTTAGAGGGAGGTGTTTCATGTTTAGCTGTCTAAAAGTTAGGCATTTAGTCTAATATAGCCAGGTAGGCTCCCTGGGCAGTCGAGCCACAGAGAAGGGCAGCTTCAGCACCTTCGAGCATAGTTGCCACAGCAGGGACAACATTGGAGGTCACTCATTCTCTTCCTCTCTCTCTCTTTATTTTCTTACTGACACTAGAGGGAAGCTGGCTGGTTAGCTTATAACAGGCATGCAAAACAGCCCTCCTTTCTCACACTTACCACTTCCTTCCTCAAATTAACAGAACCGAACATGGTATCCGCATACCATTACTATAGAAATAAAAATGTTTCCAAATATGTTTCATACAAAATACTCATTATTAGCCCCAATTTCTGACTAGGACAATATTTCTAGATATTAGACCATCCCACAGGATGTGAATACCATTTTCTTGCCAGTAATACTTACTTATAATGTGTTGCATGATGTCCAGATATAAAAATTCAGGTGGGAATGCATAAGACGAACTCAAAAGGATTACAGTAGTAGACAAACAAAAATATTTATCTCTTTATCATAAAATATCACAGACAACATTTCTGATTGTCAGTTGTACTACAGTGTTCTGAATAGATTGCTGTGCCAATCGCTTTATCTTGAAGAAAGAGAAAGAGGGAAAAAGAATTACCTGATAAAATAGAACGGAAAGTTAACCTGACATCCAGTTGATTGCTTACCTGAAAAAAATGGTATCCACAGATATATAAAAAGCTACATATCTATCCTTTTTTTTCTTTTTCAGTGTCCTTCTTTAATACAATTCATTTTGGCTCTTTATTAAGATGGCAGTGAAAAGAAGGTTACCAACAATTACTTAACACTGATGCAACTGAAGGTTTGGTAACACAAAATACTTAAAAGTATGATAGAAAATTAATTATCATTCAAGGAGAAATAGTTTGCTCCAACTTTACTACTGAAAAAAAAAGATAATCACTAGGTGCCTTTATTGTACTCTCTATGCATGTAAGTTATTTTCTTTGACCGGAACAATCAATTGGTCCTCACTGGAGGTGCTAGAGTGCACCATATACACAGAAAAGTATCAGTAAATCATCAGAATGTAACAAACTCAGGGGGGTGGGGGGAAACAAAAGCCCAAACCCAAAGAAAAAGATTACTGGTAGATTGGAAGTCTTAAGATGTGGATGAAAAGTTCAGACTATTCCCTGAATAAAATGCTGACTTTTGACTGAAATATATAGGCAAGTAAGAGGTTTCACATTGCATGACAGCATACCTTGTATTGTGCACGTGTATGCATGTCTAAACATAGAATTGTATGTTTATACGTATATCTTCCTAATACTGATATTTTCTCAGGCTGGGAGAATTTTTCAGAACAGCAGTTATAATCCATACTATTCGTAGCTATTAAACATATATTCGTAATTGGTAAACAGCATACTTTTAAAATACTGCTAGTGAACTAACAAGGACAGACTGGCTGATGAAATGCGTAATTTTGTGTCTTATCCCATTGTGCAGTTTCTATTTATATATTTTATCATAAACACTGAAAGATGTGTGGTAAGTTTCAAACACTTTCTTTCAGAAAGCCAGTACTACCACTGTTGATCATAGAAGTCTGAATATCTAACCTTATCAGAGAGATTCTGTTTTCTTTGAAATAGGAACTTTCCAGGCGCTGGCATTTCAGACACAAGCCAACATCTATTCTCAGCTAGCACTGCGAAGCTGCAGGCTAGGCAGGACCGGAGTAATGACTCCTGTGATTGGCACTGTTAATGACTTTTTCCTCCAAGTTCTTGTTCTGGCTAGTATTCACTCCTTTGCTCTGTAGTCCCTGGCTTTTTGCACATGATGCTGCATCAGTGAAAAAAAAAAAAAAAAAAAAAAAAAAAAAACAAAACCAACAACAAAATGTTGAATTGCAGAACTCTACTTTTAATCTGACAAATTTCTCTAAATAAGTTGCTTTATCAAGCCATGGAATTTATTTTCTAAGCAAGCCTGCCAACTACACAAAGAAGTGTCTTGGTATGGGACTAGAGGCAGTACGTGAAGTCTAAACTCCATAGGAAAGCTGAGAACATCTTTCTTTTTTTTTTTTTTTTTTTAATGAGCAAGCATTTATGGAAAATGAAAGATCTAGAGATATTAGTATCTCTCTAGTGATATACATACACAGTTAGTTTAAATTGTACTTGAATGTTACAAAACTCCTTCTGAAATCATTATAGTTATGTATACATGTGACAGATGCACCTGCCCTGACAAAGTCCTGACAAAGCCGTGACAAAGACCTTACAAAGACCTTACAAAGACCCAATAAAAGCCTGTGAAAACTTCCCACCGCGGCTCTTGCCACACCCACATGGTGGTGGTCAGCACATACATATTTTGGGCCAGAAGGTGAGGAAGTTGGGATCCTCAGCCAGTGAGGGGGCTGCATGATTCAGCTAGGGTATAAACAGAGCCCCATGGGACAGCTGTTTTGAGATGGTCCTCCTCAGAGCAGCGGGTCTGTGGCCCTTGGGTCAGGACACCGTCCAAGGAAACTCCTCAAGGTTAAGAGTCCTCCCTTATTGTGTGAGTGATTGTGCATTTTGGGTCATCGACCATAAACCTTAAGAATTCTTAAGTTGGTGGTGTAGGATTAACTCCCAAACAACATTCTGAACTTGTGGATTGTTAATGTATGCCTGAGTCACAAAACAGTTTCGGTTAGAGCAAAACTTAGTTTGATTTTATTACCATCTTGTAAAAATAAATCCCATTTTCAGTTTGTTAGCCAGTCTGACTTGGTTTTGTGAGGTTCCGTGACAATATGAAAGGTGGAGTGTCATTACAAGTAAGTCATCATTTTATCTACTTCTAGCCATTTAATAGGCATTCAGTCTCTGCTTGTAATCCAGACAATTCATGGAGTCAGTGGGAAGGGCCAAACACTTCCAGAGGGGGAGTCAGCCCTCCTGTGTAGATATATAACAGGAGGGATAAATTACCAACTGGAGATGCCTTGCTGTTTCGAATCACAAGAGCAAGACATAAGTTAAAAAGCTTAGACCAGATGCCAAATCTTAGACCACTAAAGTCAAGTAAATCTCACACTGAGTACCTGTACTAAATAGGAAAAATTAAGTTGAAGAATCAGTGCTTCTATGACCAAATTTGCTTAAATTTAGTGAGAGTTTTTTTCCACTCCCACATATCTCAAATGATGAAAAGATGAACATCACTTTTGTTGCATTGTGCACTTTCTGTTTCATCCATTACTTCTAATAACAATAAAGTTAGAATTATATAGTTACGTGGAGAGTCTGTTTTGAGAGTTGTCCACATTTCTTCACTGAGAAAATCAGATTTCGCTTTGGCCATGCAACCTCCTTTGTTATTCACTAATCTTATTCACACATTAGGCAGGGTTTTGCAAAAGCCCAGCATTACACTTCAGAACTGTAGAGAGAAGTCTGGAGGCTTTGAAGATTTGAAGGATCTTTGAAAACGTGGTCTGGTGACCCCTTTCCAGAGCCCACTGGGGTCACTGGAAATCTTTGCATGTACTTCAAAAGGCTCTGGATCAAATCACACATACTCCACCTCTCATATACATAACTATGCTCATTTCAAAAAGACCTTTGTAATATCAGAATTGAAGGAAAATTTAAACTGACTGCACAGAGATAATAAATCTCCCCAGACCTTCTGCTTAAACTGAGAATATATGAGCTCCACCATGTTTCTATATTGAAATTGGCTTTGCTATTCCATCCTAGAAGAAAATGTATGTTTAACATTCTGCAGCTGCCTATGCAATGCTGATCTGCAGCCAGAATGAATAATTCTAAAAGGCTGATGTTTGAACACATACTACAGCACAGCAGAATTAAAGGTGAAAGTTCAAGTGCTGCAATTTCAAACTATTGATCAATGGTAATTTTTGGCACCCTTGGGTTAGTCATGCTGGCGTATGGCAAGCAAGCAAACCACAAAGGTTAAATATGAATCATCGGTACCAATGTAACTCACCTCTCCTAGTTTTCTTAGATTTACAAAACTGTGGCTGTTAGGTTGTCTTTCTCCTACGTCCTCGCTATGTGCATCACAGCAAGGCATATCTTGAAGATTAAGTTTTCTGAACACATCAAATGAGAGAGAATATTGAAAAGGAAAGCTGCTTGTCTCTGTTCTTACCAATTTGTTGGATAGCCTGAAAAAAATTATGCACGTATTACTCCTATATTTTATTACATCAGGGAAGCCTCAGATTATCTTTCATCTACCTTCAACCTTTCAAAATTGTCACCAAAAGATCCCCTTATCCCACAGGTTTTTTTTCTTGTTACACCTTGAAGTTATAGAAAGAACACGATCTCATCAGCTGCATACTTACCAGACCTTGTTTATTAAACATACTTTGATTAATACTCATTTGACAAGGTTTCGAAAGTATATTGAGTATGTTATACCAAACGGTGTTGCTATGTCACTTTATTATTCAGCACCGATCCATTCACCACGATGATTTTTAGGATTACTCCTTTCTGCAAGATTCCTGTCCTTTTGGACAGCATATAAGATCTGGGTTGGATTCATTTGTAAGAATTTCAAGCATGATTCTACTGTTTTCAAAAACGAACATATTAGGAGGAAAAAAAATATTTTGCCTTTATATAGTCCCTCTATAGTTTCATTACAAGTGGTTATTTTATTCACTTTGTAGTCTAAATGATCTATGTACATTGTAGGACAGTTACTGATTTGTATGCCAAAACCAGATACCATTCATTTTGTAACAGTATAACCTGTAATAAAGTATTATCATAGCTAATAACAGGCCATAAGCTTTGTACTGAATTTGTTAAGGCTCCAGGACTGTGATTTGTCGGGCTTTCTCTGTCTAAAATTTTCCTGACCTGCCTGCAGCTTTATTTTACTTGGTTTACCTGTGATTGTAGTTTCTCTAATTCAGCAGGCATCTATGGTTAATTTGTTTTACTTTTGTTTATCTTTGCATGGTACAATCATAGTTTTATATAGATAGCAGTAACAAGCAGTTATTCCATGTATAAGCAGTATTTATGACTCTCACATGATATTAGAGTGTAGAGAAATACACATCTGGATACTAGGAGCCTTAAGAAGTGGAGACACAGGATGAGGCACAGAGGAATACAACCATGGGATGGTAAGAGACGGGCACAGGCTGGCACTGGAGACCCCACAGCTATAAACAACTCAGCCTTGGTCAGTTAAAGAAATGCAGACCTGGAACTGCACAAAACTGTATTTAGGAGTTGTAAGGAGAACACAAAAGTAATGACAAACATACTAAAAGTCACCATATATGGTAAATCTGGATATAGACTGGAGCTGCAGACTAAATAAGGAAGAGCAAGGTGTGAAAGTATGTGGGCAAACATACAAAAATGACCCCAAGTGAACCCTAGAGTGAGGAAGGGGTAATGAGCAACAAGAATACCACATTCCTCCTGCTGAAAGACTCCAGGTGCCAACGATTCCCTGAAAAACCCCACAACCAGAATTAAACCTCCAACCTTACAGCCCAGAGGAGAAGGGGAAGGGTGAGCTCACCAGGAAAAGAGGCAAAAGCTAAATGTCTGCGTAAGAACTTTAAGTACAGTATTAGTGTTTCTTTGTTCCATAACAATTCAGTCTGGACTAAGAATGATTAGATTCGTAAGATTTCCATTATATGAACAATAAATTATTGTCTCCACTTAAATATATGTAAGGTGTGCTGCCTCTTTGCCTATAAAGAAAAATTTGTGGATAAAACAAAGCCTTTACTAAAGCTGAAAACAAATACCTTCCTACTTACACATGAATAAAAAAATAATGGAATATATGTACATTAGTTGTGTGATTTGGTTTCTAGCGGATTCTTTTCACCTTAGAAATATCTCAGTGACGCTTTGATAATTTTTTCCCTTGTTTTACAACTGTCATGCTTTAGAGAAAAGATATGCTGTCTTAACACAAGTATCTGAACTTTCTGAGAGAAAAGTATCTTTAAATATATATTGAGTGACTTTACTTCAGAGCTGCAAATAAAAATGGGAAGTTTTCATTTCACCTAAAGAAGAGAGATGCACAGTTTATAATTACAAAGCCACACAAGCAGGTTTAATATGTGTCTAGGAGAACTTTTCAGCTAGAGTTTATATTTCAAATCCCACCTGGAAGCTTTAGGGGAGTTTGTTGTTGTTTCAGTTCTTTCTTAAAGCATTTTGTATGACATCAAGAAAAAACAGTTATTGACGAAAGCTGTGAATGAAACCTGGGATAAAAAACACTATGTATGGAAAATGAAAATAAGAATGTTTTGCCTTTACGTAGTTCCATCAGGGAGGGGAGAAGGAAAAAAAAGGGAGAGAGAAAAAGGAAAAGCAAGTCCCTTTCCATATACACAAATAGACCTTTCTCATACAGTCTTTGCACTTTAAGTAAAACAGCACTAATGGTAGCAAAGAGTGGATTTTTACTGGATAAAAGTTACAGTTGTTCATGTAATGGGCAAAGTGTGGACATCAGAAAGTCAAAACTCAAACTAATTTTTTCAAAGAGCCGATACATTCATCATACTTGCATGACTATTGAAGTCTTTGTTGTCACGTGTGCAGTACCTTAACAATGTTCTTTTCTACATCAAGATATCAATATTTCTCATATGTATAGCTTAAGTCTGAATTTCCTTAACTTACATGCTCAGTTTGAGAATAATCACAACAGCTCTGTGGTGCATTTAGGTAATGAATGTGCTGACCTAGCACTGATGGGATACAGATTTATCTGAAAAAATAAAATAAAATAAAATAAAATAAAATCCAAAAAAATCTCCAAAACATTGAAAGGACTGTATCCTTTCCTTGCCAGAATTCCAAAGAGATATACCTAATGTAATACATTCACTGACCTTTATCATAGGCATAGAGAAGAAGTAAATTAGAAGATATTTTTCATCTCTATGGAGTTGTTCAAGATAATATTCTCCTAGCTCTTGGGAAAAAGTTCCTAACAATTTTCTTTTTCTGCTTTAACCCTTTTGCCATTTGAAGGAAGAATTTATTTTTCTTTTTCCTTTCATTAAAATCTTTATCCTTCAGGGATTCGGCACCACAGTTCTGTTCTCTTTGAAGGGTGTCTTCATTACCAGGTTGTTAAACTCTCTGAGCAGAGGCTATGGACTGAGGAAATGTCTGTTCCTACATCACTACACATTCCACAATCAAGCGTGCAATGGGGATAAAACTAAACCCAGATAATTAACATTAACATTGTGAATGACAATATGTTGAGTGTTTATGGATAAGATTCAAGGGCAAGGCCAAAAAAGCAGACATTGTGGTGGGGGTTTG
>VYXH01004199.1:0-11662 GCA_013397275.1 Burhinus bistriatus
TAACCCTATCCCTGCTGGAACCACGACAATTACACAAGTTTATTAAAAGGGACAGAAGGAAAAATAATTTCAGATACAGATTATCCCTGATAATTTCTTATTCCTTAGGGAAGAATGAGTCTATTTTAGACTGTAAACGTACTGCTATTTATATGACAGACCACCTACTTTTTTTTACACGCATACATTTCACAAGATAAAGTAGAACAAATCAGAGCTACTGAGATCACCATACCTGCACAGCTGTGAACCAAACAGACCCTAGAACTTTAATTTAGTACATGCTGTTCTCGTCTCCTTGAATCCCTGATCTGAGGATTCAAAGAAAGCATTTTTCCCCACTCACTTAATTTGCTTCTAATTTAACTGTCCAAAAATTAAGATTTCACCTTGCTGTTGACCATGAACTTCATTGGAGAAAAAGAAAACACAATTTTATGGAAAGAAAGGCCCTCTTCTTATGATAAATACTAGGATACACGTTCAAAAGAACAGAGTTTAATCCCTTACAGAAAATATCTTTGTTTTTACAGGCTGCAATCAAAACATCTACAGCCAACATCTCAGCCTTCAATCTCAAATTAATCTTAATTTAGCAGGCAAAAAGAGTTTGCTACGAGATATTACCAACAGCCTGCACCAAAACGTTTGCAGTCCGAGAATGAGGACCCTGCCTGGGCTTCATGATCCGTGCTTTGTCATGAAAAGGATGCAGTCAGCAATGCAAACCTGTTTCTCTCTCAACCTCATGCAGCTGGGTGAAGAGAAAGTGGTAAAGAGGCAAATAGGATGAAGGAGCACAGAAGGAGGCTTTGCCTGGGTGCTCCTTTCTAAGAAGTAGAAAAGCGCTCTCATTTACCAGTGCATAACATATTCTGATGCACATGGGGAGGAAGGTAAGGTCTGAAGGCACCCTGAATATTAATTGTATGTAGATATTCCGATGCTAAAAACAAACCGCAACAAGGAAGCACTGACACCACCAAGGTAGTACCAAACAGCAACATCCAAGGAATAGTAGGAAACAAACAAAAGATTCACTTCCCTCCTTGAGGAGCAAAGGTGTAAGGAGCCACTTGGGAGGAGAGGAGGGACAAGCAGGGAAGCGCCCAGCTGCACTGACAGAGACTCTCTCTCCTCCTCCCCAACACTAATTAGCCCATCGCCAGGAGCTCTCAGAAAAGACGCCTTGGGATATTCCCAACAAGGTGATTTTCTCACAGGCTCGGATAGCCTTAGTAGATAATCCCCACAACCCCTTTCTGTCTTTGTAATCTCCAAAGAATAACTGCAAGCTATAAAGTGAACGTTATGACACAGCGTTCAATAAGAAACCTTATTTCAGTTACTGTCCCATGATTGCAGGCTACTACTACCATCTTCTAAAGATTTAGCTTAAAATGTTTTCAGTTATTTTATTTAACCTGTGTTGCAGATGCACATTTATGGACTTTATTGTCAGTTTCAAATGCGAGCACTTTAACAGTAACTACAAATGTGCTTTGCAGACCCTTGAGTGGGCAACAGATGATGATGGTGAGTGCTTATGTACATATTATAATTCATATTATTTTACACGTACATCTTAATATCCAGTTTTAGACACTTTCCTTGCAGCATTAAATACTGGCAGTGACCTATGAAGCAGAGGTGAAAAGAGTAAGACATATAGTAATGTCTGCACGCTCATACACCATTTTGTCTCAGTTGTCACCACTCATTCATTATTCCCAGTGACTTCTTAGCTAATTTCTTGGAATTGTCACAGATGCTGTGTCATCTGGACCACAGGAGAAAGTAGGTTGTAGCCAAGATTTTAAGGAGAGCAATTCAAGACTTTGAGGATTACTTCCCTGTATAAAAGACAATAGAGGAAAAACCCCAAATGAACCCAAAGTATTAAAGTACCGATGAATGAAAACAGAAGCCTATTCATTTGACTTAATTTTTGTTTCACTGGAAACTTTTTTTCTGATTTGGTATTAGAACATGTCCAAGTAATACATGAGAAAGGATTCACAACTGCTGATAGGTAGGCTTGTCAGTGCATTACTGAACATA
This sequence comes from Burhinus bistriatus, assembly GCA_013397275.1. Taxonomy (NCBI): domain Eukaryota; kingdom Metazoa; phylum Chordata; class Aves; order Charadriiformes; family Burhinidae; genus Burhinus; species Burhinus bistriatus. The sequence continues at coordinate 2,062 of VYXH01004199.1, forward strand.
TAATTTCTTCCAAATTTCTCATTACTGCTTCACTTTTTATAGACTCTGCAATGCACTGTCAACCTGCAGATGCATCAGACATAAAATTTATGTGTATATCATGACATGTCACGGCACATTCGGACTCCAGCTCTTTCACATTTTGCCTTTAGTTCAGTAAGCGTCATCTCTAGCGGTACTGAAACACTTTGTGAAAATTAGGATAACTCATTAAAAATTGTGCCCAATCATCATAACACTCTACTAGGGGTTGCAGTGTTCTCAAGCTGTACTCGGTCTAATAAATTTGGTAGATGCCAGAATAAAACTACACTTCAGCATGTTTTACCACATTATTACTATGGGACCTAGAATTTGAATCTAGTGTTCTTGCAATCATGACAGATTTACAATAGTTTTCACATAATAAACTAGATGGGTATGATAGCATCTGTATAGCTGCTAGAGCTATACTGCATTAACTGTACTTTAACCATAGCTTTATGATTTAAAAAATATGGATTTCGGCCAGTGCTTTATTGGGTTGCCTTGCTCAAACGTGCTCTCCATGGCAAAACAGTCATTTTTTTTCTGTTCCAGCTCCTGGAACTGTAACACAAACGGGAAATACTACATTCATTTACAACCACACAGGGCAATATGCCAGAACTTTGTCTGTTCTCTTTCCCTGGAGTCCAGTCCACTGAAAGGTGAATCTGCTTATCTTACATACGGTCCAGACGGCCACAGTTGCCGGCAAAATTCAGTGATGCTTAATGAGTGAGCTGTGCTTCCAAGAAACAGACAACGGCTGAGAGCCTGGAACTGGCCAGTTTTCAGGTCTCTCACAGTGTTGCATCATCCTAAAGAAACCCTGCAGCAGAAATGGGATTAGAGACTGTGCATGAGAGTTCCCATCTGCCAAAACTACAATGAAAATATACAGTCTTGGAGAAAACATTTTAACCTATTAAAACCAGATGTTCCCATTCACCCTTCAGGCCTATGCATTGTTCCACCCGTGTCTCAAGGTGAAGGAGATAATTCTGCTCCTTTTCTCTACTTTTCTCATTTATATGGATATCTGTTTTCCAGCCTGAAGGGCCTATTCAGGCTTCCCTCCAACACTCTGTATTAAGATGTGCAGTTACATGAATATCAGATTGGTGGTCCAGTCATGTAAGATTTCACAGACAAGCAAGAGGTGAGCTACGATTTGATGAGCAACAGAAAAGTGGAAAGGCATGACTGTAAGTTAAATTAGCTTTATCTTTTGCACCCCATGAGATGAATGGCACACTCACAGTGGTGTTTCTGGGACCAAGTGGAATCCCACTAAGAAGTCCTTTCTGACTGGGCTACTTATGGGCATAAAATGAAGTTGGAATCTTTTTCCTGCCCTTTAGCAAGAGATGGTTTGATAGACAAGGAAAGCATCATAACCAACCAGAGGAAAGTGCGTGCCTTTAATGTTAGGACAGAACTGAAACTTGGGGGAAAAAAAAGGGTCTGGTAATTAAACTTTCTCCTAGACTTTTGAAAACCAAAGCTCAGTTTCCTGCTCCATCCCAGATTTCCTGCATGATCCTTAGCACATCATTTGGTTCAGATCAACAAGCACCAAGCTGTGCATCCATTTCTATGAACTTCAGCTCCCGTATCTATTCATCAATTTTATTACGAGCAGAAGAGTAAGAGTGAAAGTAAGGACTGGCACCTGAAGTCTCTCCCTTTCTTCCCACCTAGTGCCAACACCACCAGGCTGCCTTTGCTGTTCTCCTTCCAGCTCCTTGCAGCTAGCACTGCCCATCACAACACCGGGGGCATCGAGATGTAGCACCCTAGCTGTGATTGCAGTCTGAAGGCAAAACCAACTCCTGAGCAGTAACGCAATGTTGCAATCCAGTTAAAGAAAATACTTCAGCACTGTCACGTTTGTTAAGAGAACTGTGTCTCCTGCCACTCAGCAGAAATGCCTGCTGTGCTTTCTTCTTCTTGCTTGGCTCTAAACAAAGCCACCTGCACGATTTGGTGGGGTTTAAAACCAGAAGTAAATTCTGCAGCAAGTCTGGCCCTAGAGTTTTTGTACATGAGCAGCAAATACAACATTGACCCAGCCTGTGGGAATGCTGCTCTACGGGTCATCTGAACCAGCCCCAGGAATATTAGGAAATCATGGACAGCTAAGATATTGATGTGTTGAGAATGTGTTTTATGTTGTAATACATCCCTCTTCTGAAAAATAAATACATGAATAAAAAAAGGAAACGTAAATAGCTTCTGTGTAGTTGCCTTCAGATCAGAAATCCTGACTTGAAAGATGACCACATCAAGAGATAGTTAGATGCAATTTTTTGTATTTTTCAATAGGTAATTTTTTTCAAAATGTATTCCCAGTTCATATCATGGCTTTTCAAGATATTTGTGCTAGTTTCTAACTATCTGTACAAGATTTTCTTCATTTTTTCTCACTTCCAACAGATATTTGAGGAAAAATTGAATTAGATATAAAAAAGATAAAATTAATTGTCTAATTTGAAATACCTTTGAGTGTTATTTTACTGAATTCCAAACACAATGTTTTACTTAATACACTTCTAACTGACATCAGCGTTGCCAGATAACATTAAAAAAGTGTGAATGATAGATGGATGTTGCCTTTTTTTTCTTATGTCTGCCACTCCGAGCTTTCCCTCCCCAAACCTTCTGTAGAGATTTGAAACAACTAACCTAGCCACTGCTGCCCATCTGAAAATCACTCAAGGACCTTCATTTGCTAGCCAGTTTCTGAGGTGTCCTCTTGATCTTTGTCTGGATTCTCTTGGAGCTGGATATCTGATCTGACCTGCAATTAAATGCATCACTGATCCAGGCCAGTCCAGAGCTCACAGTTTAAACTGGCCAGAATGAATCCTGGAGATGTACTCTAGTGTATGTATTTCATGCATGTTCCTCCACTAGGATTATTTTTGTACATAGCTGGATAGTCTGAACAGACACTTGAAGGGATACTTTGTGTGCACACTGAAAGACAGTCCAACCTCTGCAGGCAAGCTACTCCTGAGGTTCCTACAAGGGGAAAACTGTGGATGATTGTTTTTGAATTGGTGGACATCAGGAACTGAACTCCAAAAACCTGTTCAGAAGTGGTAAGAGGCGCCTCCCAGGTAGAACAAGAAGTTGGCATGAAGCTTAAAGCAGTGGTTACATCAGTAGACTAATGGCACCTTCCTGATGGGTCCCGCGATTCTTTTAGTGTGGCCCTGAGTCTTCTGCTCTCCCAGTGCTCTAGTAAATCTACTGATCAAGTTTGGCTAGGAGGGCTTACCCAGCCTAAAGGAGATCTTTGAGATCATTTCATGAACTATGAATTGCCAGTTAAGCACTGGCTGTTATTTTGCACTACTTAGGGGCTCTGAAATGGGATCTTTCCCCACTCCCCTTTTAGTGAACAGAGGGTTGATACACAACAATTTGCACTTCAGCAAACCAAAATTTTATCATTTGCATTTTTGATACGGTAATACTGCTGAGACAAATTCACCCTTGAGAGAAGACTGGAGAATACTTTCCAGTTGATTTAGATATCACCTTGTGGACTTTGTCTAAACAATCACAATAGAACATAAAAATGTACCAAAAGAAAACATTAAAAAGGAGAGGAATCTATTTCAGAGTTTGAGAACATAACTCAGTCTTGAAAAAAACCCAGGGTAAAATACTGGCCTCTGTGAAATTGATGACAAACCTCTCCCTGCTACACTCCCCTCACTTGTGTTCTAATGTTTCAAAGGAAAATTGATTTTCCTAGCTTCTCTATTGACATAATGCTGATAGAGTAATAAGGAACTATTCACATCTGCCATACATACTCACACTGTGCTCACCACACTCTGTGTCAGAACTGCCTTTCACAAGTAGAGGGAGGGAGAAAGTGGCAATTGTTAATAAATTTCCTGGACAGATTTATTTTACCTGTTGACATTTTGAGAAGCAACTCAATCCTCATACTTTAAAAGCCAACTGTGCCTGTGGGACATGACCAATTTGCATTAAATCATGAAGCCCTGTTCTGACTAGAAGAGGATAATCACAATTTGTGTTTATGAAAATTAGTAAAGTCATTTGGGTTATTAGTAGCAAATGTTTAACAATTCCAGCTTTTCAAAGACCCTTCTGTATTCTCTCTAGGAAGGTTTCAGTTTGTACTGCCACTGTGCCTTAAGGAAAAACTGTGTATATCATATACAATACTATACTATTCCTGACCTGTGTCCCACTTGTAAACTCAAGTGCTTTCTCATACTCTGTGCTCTGCACTCAAACTTTCTGTTTTCAGTATGGGGCTTCTTACGTTTGTAATTTTAAATCAGCTCAGTACAAAGGCGAAGTGTTTCTGTTAAAGAAGCAATCAGGCTCCCTAATGAACCACAGTCTCCATAAAATAAATCCAACATTGCCACACAGTAATGCTGACCATACAACAGTTATTTCCTATACCACTTACAGGGGAAAATATGCTGTCTCAAGTCATGCTGTGAAATTGCAATTATTGCCAGTTATTAATTTCTTGACGTAAGTCACAGTACATATATTGCGTTGTCTCAGTATTTTATGGGATATTTACAAAACTTTACAAAATCTTTATCATCAACAAAAGTAAATCAAAAAGGGGATGTCAAAAAGCTGCCTTCCCCCAGACTCTGAAGAAGTATTACATCATGCAGGACCGTGATGATTTGAACTGTAGAACTGCCACCCAATGTGGCATTTGGTCCAAGGGATCAAAATCAAACATTGTAGTGGGAGGATTATGCTTGCATCTAAGGGCTGGGAGGTCCGTCGCAGCAATTTCAACAAGAAAGCAGTGGGCATCTAAATGGGCACATTCCCTCTCAGGTAAGTCCAAAACAGAAACACAGTGGACCTTTTTGATAGGCTTCACATCATAGATTATATTTCATCTGCAATTGAACTAAAACGAAGCTTGGTTTTGATTCACTGTTTTGTTTAATCTATCTAGCCAATCCACAATTAATAAATTTCTCATCAATAAAGCTATAAATTATAGTTTATATTTCACTGATGTAATGGGTCTTTCCGCTGTCTGTAGCCTAATGTTGTAACAAAAGAGTGGCAGGAGGTGCAGACAGCTGTTCTCTTTGAGTAGAAGTCCGCAAAGAGATCTGAGAGATCAGTAAACATTTTCTTTCAAGTTATTTTCAATGTTTTTACAACCAGTGTTGGGAAAGAGAAAAAAAATCTTTCTTTATAAATTTGAGGGACAAAATATATTGACGGTGTCTTTTCATGTGCTACTACTACCCTGGCCTGATGTGGGGGAGGGCAAAACATTCTGGCACCTTGTTCTAATAAATCTTCTTCAGTTTTCTCATGGACACAGCACATTGTAATTTAGAAACTTGGCAGGGAGGAAGCCCAAGTGCAACATCTTCAAAAGACTGTGGCTTTAGTGAAAATATAAGTGAATTAACTTGGCTTTAGTACAAATAAGAAATGCATTCCTGGACTGAAGAGCTGCAGCATTAGCTTAACCTTAACACCAATTCTGCTTGTCCAGAAGTCAGAAGAGTTTTGTTTTGTTTTAATGTATAAGATCAAAAACACAAATAAATTGCGTTCCCCACCAGTGGATGGAAATAATATCTCAAGCAGCTTTGCTCCCAATGTAAAATTACTGCACTGTTACACTTTTCCAGGTTTAGTGAGTTGAAATTCAGGACCTGTGGTGGGTCTGCGAGACCATACGAGGTCTACTTTATGAGGCTTTTATCTATACATCTGCAGCACTACGCTCTAGCTTTATTGCCTGTTTTTTCCTATGTGTTTTTTTGTCCTGTTAGTGCCACTGTTGTTTTTCACAGGGACGACTTTGCCAGTGGACGGACACTTGGGGCCAAAACCATAATAAAGACTTTCGGTTATAAATGGTTGCTGCCTTTATGAAGAAGACAGGAGAAAAACACACTCCATAAACGGCTTTTACCACAGTGTTTGCCTTCCCTCCTCCATCCTCTTACACCAGAGAACCTTGGTAAAAACTAGGATGTATGCACATAGGCACTGCGAATTAACTCATCGCCTTCCCCACCCCACCCTGCCACTGGCTCAGCCTTTGCTCTTCCAGTCCTTTTGCACTGTGTGATGATTTTAGTGGATTTTGCTGTGGCTTCTAAGGACTTGTTTGAAGCAATCACACTTATGTCAGTTTTGACCACAATCTGAAAGAACTCCACAATTCAACAGCCACACGTTCCGTTTCTCAATAAAATGCCAAAATTAATAATTAAAAAAATGAGCCTTTGGAAGACTCCAAATGTCTGTTCCCTCCAGAAAGTGTCAAATCTGGGAATGCAAAACCTTAAATGAAGCTGTGAACACATTCAGTATCTGAATTCACCACAAAACTGAGTTACATGTGCCAAGTTACAGTTACAGGTTTTAATCTTTGCATCCTACCTCACACTTGGTGCGTATCATTGAAGAGACAAAGAAAGTACTTAATGTGAAATAGCTATAATGATTATTTTAATATTATTTCATACTGACAGGCAAGCAGTAGTTTACCAAGTGCTGGACCCATATGGTACTCTCAATTCTTGTTCTTAAAGGCATAAAAACTGCCTGCAAATTCTTTAGGGCATCTCTTCCATAAAGGGTTAAATGGGGAATAGTTCTTCAGCTGGGTTATGCCATCCCCCAGACGAAAACTCCCAGAGGCTTTGTGCTTGATGTGGTCAAGAGAAGCACAGCTGTTTTACCATAAAAAGCGAAAATATGAACTTACCCACCTTGTACCTGGGAGAGAAAGGCAGTATTTTAATGGGTTTTTTTAATGTTATTCTTTGTTCCCTCCCTGTATAAGGACCTGATAACACCCTCATCTCTAGGCTGCACCAAATTTCTGGACACAATACCATGGGATAAAATTCCCATTTAGTTTAATAGAGTTAAGATTTGACATTTGGATGTTAGCTATTGTTCCTGGCACCATCCCTCTTTTTTTTTTTTTTTTCCCCAGTACACTCCGAGACTGGTGTATCTAGTGGCACCAAACATTAAAAGACTGTTTTCCACCTTATTGAACAAAAATCCCTTATGGTAATGGAGTCACCTCAGGGAACCAAGTGCTAGTTTCAGCAGCACAGATTACAACCATGCTGAATTCCTGTTGGTCTGGGATTGTGCATGTGTCAGTGGGAATAAACCGTTGACCAGCTGGCTCTTCCATAGGAAATCTTCTCTACTTAAGCCCTGCATACCAAATAAAAGTGTTGCTAAGCAGTTCCAGTTCCGAAGTTCTCTATAGTGTTCTGTGATGCTCGTTCTATTTCTTTTGAGAAATTTATGTTATTGAAATATTCATTGTACCTGTTGTTGGTCACTGGCCCACAAGTTACTGTTCCAGTTGCAACCATTGAGCTACTGTGGAAACCTAGACGTTCTGAGCTATGTGGAGTCTTGTCTAACAGCTTAATATCAGACATATATCACAGTGTTTTTGTGACACCAAATATTCTCATGATGTACATCAGTGGATCATTTACATTACAGACTTTTCACTTCAGGCGTGATTGTGCCAGAAATTTGCAGACAGTTGATTATATGTGTTTTGCTTTCCATTATTTTTTTTCCTTTTTCCTTTTAGAGCCTTATCTCAGAAAGACCTGAACAGAAATAAAACTCAAGGCACTGCAGGATCAGACTGAGTAACTATTAACTTGATGAGTTAGATTGCTTGGAGGAGGTTGTTATTACTAGGGCTCAAATTGACATCTGCCAGGTCTCTCCTCCTCCCCCTCCTTGGATCAGCTTCAAACAGCAGTTTTCCCTGTGTCTAAGAAATCAAGCATTTTAAGATTAAAAAGCTTAAAAATTGCCTCCAGCGCAGGCTTACCCTGCTAAATCAGCACAGGTTTAAATGGACAGACTAACTATTGAACTTTATACAGGACTTCCCATCCTACAGAGAACTGCTGAGCATCTTTGGCCATTGGTTAGCACCTTGCAGGATTGGATCAAAAAGGATTACAATGATTAAGGAAAGACATGTTTGAGCAGCTTATATTAAAGTAACTCAGGTGGAGGTAGTCTGAGTAAATAAACTGAAATATTATTCCCACCACACACTGAAAATCAGGCATCTTTTCTTTTTGCTTTTTCCCAATATCACCATATTTTTATGGTCTTCGAGGGTTTTTGCAGTTGCCCTCAGCTTGCTACAGTCCTAAAACCAGCAACTGGGTATATGTTGCCCAGGGTGGTGATTTCCCATTTAGATGACAGAGAAAGGTGCTGCTTTTCATTCTCTTCAGCCTTTCACAGGGTCTCATTTCCCTTTCCAGGAACAGTGAGAGAACCTCTCCTGCTTTCTCTCTGCAGAGTAACAAATGGTTAGTTATCTCTGCTTCGTTTTTGCAATCCAACAGAGATGTGAGGGGGCTTGAGTAAGGTCCTTCTCATCTGCCCTGTAACTGTAAGGGTGTGGCAACCAGGAGTGTACAATTGAGGGAAGGGAGGAAAGACCTGTACAAGATGAGGTTCTTGATGCTGATTTTGTGATCACAAATGTCATCAGAGACTGATCACAGGAAATGTGGATCCCTCTAAGTTCTGGGATGTGAGGGATGTGAAGTCTGGATGCTTGGTTATTCTTACATCACATATTCTGAAAGAGACAGATGCTTACCACAATATGACATATAAACATCATTCTCCATTTTATTCCTTAGGTTTTCTGTTGAAGTGAACACGTTTAGTAAGATACACTTGTTTTCAGTATATACATGAAAGATGTGATCCTAACATTTTATTGGTATGGCTAATTGCAAAATATATCTGAATACGTAGCAGACTTTCAAGCATATTACTGTCTGCAGTTGTAAAGATCATTATTCACAAATCTGACAGTTGCTTGTTTGCCTGATTCTCTGTTATTCAGCCTGATGTGGACAATAAGCTTGCCTTGATCTTCCAGGTTCAGAGTGTACGCAGTCACCTGATTCCTTTGTTTAAAAAATGTTCTGTACCGGAACTGTTTTCCTGTGCTACTAGTAAAAACAAGGAATTGTGCAAACATGAAGATAAGAGTGTGTGGTAAAACTGACAAGACAACATAAGTTCTAAATTAAAAAGGAAATTAAAAAGTTAGTGTTCTCACACTGTAATTTACTTGGTCTTGTTTCAGCTGCATACATTTTTTATCTGAGTTTATTAGATTAGAAATAGATAATTCTATCTCTTAATGCTTTTTAAATTATCATTAGTAGCAAACTGAAATCGATGGAAATAGTGATGAAGGTCTATAATGTAGGCGTATTGAGTAAAGATATTGTGCTCTCATATTGAAATGCATATTTAACTTCAATTTTGACTAATAAATAGAACTTTTATCATAGAATATCAAACAATTTTTGTAAATGAAGGCAAGTTAACATTGCTTTTGAAATCTTCATGTTGTGCTTAAATATTTCTTACATTCAATTTCCTAGTAATTGTTAAGTGCAAAGCTCTCAAAATCTGTTTCTTATTAGACTTGCAAAGTTTATATATTCTCCTTAACTAGATTCAAGTTTCAGTTGTGTTGTACTGTGATTGGGGG
>VYXH01004199.1:12003-37718 GCA_013397275.1 Burhinus bistriatus
AGAGGGAACGAGGAGAGGAAGAAGGAGAGAATGAAGGAAGGAAGGAAGGAAGGAAAAGAGAGAGAGAGTGAGAGAGAAAGAATGTATTTTCATGGTTATGTCATAGAAACATCAGGAAAGAATGGTGACCTCTAAATACATGCACATACTGTACCATACAAACAGCAGAACTAGGAAGACGACAACTTTTTTTATGCCCTGGAACCCTGTTTTCTTTGCAGACCACAGTATCTTCCCAGAGGGAAAAAAGAATATTCAGAAATAAACTCTTGAGTAAGGAGGTACAAAAGATATATTCTGTAAAGATGTTGCAGTTAAGCTGGTTTTCAGGGTGAATGGTTGAAATAAATTTTAGAAACAGGATGCTGTCTGAAGAGCTATGACTAGGGAGAAATCTCTGTCAATAAGCCATAACAGAAGGAAGTGAAACACACTAAGGAATTAGGAAATCTGAGTTAAAAAAATCTAGCTGAGTTGTTATCTCAAGAAATAGTTTCTCGAGAAATAGTCACCCAAACTTCCTAAACTGTGACATTTCCTTCAGCTAATTTTTCTGTCAGTTCCGCTTCAAATATGGTTGTTACGTTGTTAGATCTTGCGCCTCTCAGTATCACCAGGGTAGCTGCAGCTCAGGTATTGTCTTGCGGACATGTATTAAATGCTACATCCAGCCCCTGCAAGAAATGTATAACAAAAATATAAAAGACCAAACTCATTCAAATTAGCCCTTCTTTAATGCATGGGTTAAGAAGGAAATGATGGCACATCCTGAGAAAAGCAAGAACATTTGGGACCTCTTTCTGTGTCTACTTTAGGAAATCCAAGCCAAGAAGTGTCTTCCAAATGGCAATACAAAAAGCAAGATGAACAATTAAATGTCTCTAACCCCAGATCTGAAGTTAACTGACTAAATGGCCAACTATATTGTCAACCATTACCACAGAGCCAAATCTCACTTTACAGCCTCAAGCCTTCCGCATCACAGTATATTTCACTTAGGCCACAGCTATAAGTGCTTCACCCCACTTCCACGAATATTTAAATCAGCAAAAGCATATAACTGGAAAAAAGTAAACAAATACTATGGGAAATCCACTGAAACGGATTGTCTGTCATTTTACTTTTGTTGTATTTATTCTGTCTCTAGTTCAAACCTCATTTTTCAATGGCTTGCCTAAACAAGTTTTGGGTTGTAGCTATGACTTCCTCAACACAAGAGAAAAATTTCAACTCATTATTCTAGAACAAAAAATAGTGTATTGTTTCTGCAGAGTATTGGAGCCATCTGTAAGCATAGAAAGTGTCACTGCACATTAAAGAGCTCAAGGATCGAGCTCTGAATGTTTACAGAGGCATTTGATTGCTTTAGAGAATATTACATTATGATGTTGCTGAATGGGATATGTGATATTTCAGTTGCATAGAACTATGAGAATATGATAACTCAAAAAATCTTACTGAAAAAGTTTATGGAATGAACTGTGGTAGGACCATAGTTGCGTCTGTCATATTCTTGAAACAGAGCTGCTCTTTTTGTTTTCAGTGAAGAGATAATACTCATGTGCTTTTGTCTGCTTCCCTGACTCAGTGAATACACTGTAGTGAGACAACCTACAAAGAACAAACAAAAAAACAACTGGAAACCACGCTTTAGTATGGGTAAATAAGAAAAGGTGTTGCATTTAACAGTCAATTATTTCTGTGATCGAAGAGATGTGCTGCAAGCTCAGATTTCCCAACACACACGACCTTGCAAAGCACACTTGTAGGAGCTAAGCTGAAGTTAGCAGGAGTTTTCTGAGGAGCTAGAATCAAAGAAAGGCCATGGCTTGCCTAAATGTGGACACACAGAAACACTGAAGCCTTCCAAATTCAAATTTGCTTTATTTACCATGTGCTTGTGTTTGCCTGGCTGCACTCCAGGACAACTTCACCCAAACTGGAATTTAGGGCCCTGGGGGTTTTTAGTTGAAGCTCTTAGGTCACAGGACTGTTGGGGTGCTGTGACACTGTGTGCCACACGCAACAGCTCCAAAGCTGTGACAGTACTATCGAATCAGGCAGGGAGTAATCACATTTAGGCAATGGCAAAAGCAGTTCCTGAGGCCTCCTGCCCTATGATTTTCAAGGTCATATGTCTGAAGTAAAGGATATGTAATTTTCCTGATGGTTTAAAATGGAAAGTTATTTGATATCTCCCTCTTCTAAAAGGGAGAAAAAAACTGGGAGTGGCGAAGTTGTTGAGCACAGCCTCTTCCAGTCCACAATTGGGAACAGATTCCTAGGCTCCTTTGATGGTACAAAAACTTATTGAAGAAACAGCTGTCATTTTTCCTGGGTTCACCAAAGATCACAAGTGAGATAGAAGCAGCGACAGCAGCAAGCTGTAACCGCAACTTCCAGAAGAGATTAATGGTGAGAGAGAGGAGGAAATCACCTTCTTCTCCACCAACAGTGGCTGCCATCTGGTGGCAGGCCATAAGGGACAGAACATGCTTTCTCCAGGCTCCCGGTTCCATCCCCAAGTAAGGATCCTGGATAAGACTTGCAAAAATAAGATACTATGTCTGTCTTGCTACCTGTTGAACTTTTTATATTTTGGAACATGCCAAACCTTTCTGGGAATGGCATGGAGCTGTGATTGCATGCTCACTCCCTTTCACAGGCGTGTTAAGGACAGGGTACACGGCAAGGTCCTTTGCTATCTTGCTCCTGTCTGGTCCTAAACACTTGGAGATCTCTTACATTGGCAGAGACAGGGATAAAAGATATGAGGTGTGGTGGGAAGAATGGAAAGAAAAGAAGTTAAAAAAACCCCTGATATTTGGAAACTTGTAGTTTTCTAAGTTAGATCAGAGTTAGAAAGGGAAAGAAGGAAGAAGAGTGAAGAAAAAGAGATGCTATGAGAAGAACAGATGAAGTAAGATGAAAAGATATCTGAAGAATCTTTCTAAGATGAACTCTTTCTCAGAAGGAGCTTTCTGCAGAAATTGGACAACGGCACATAATGACGTTTATCACTCACTGAAAGTGTGATGGGGGCAGGCGGCTGTGAAGCAAGACTGTGGTAGGTCCAATTGCTTCAAGGGTAAGTGGTGGTTCAGTTTGCTGCCTGCTTAAGAGCTCTGAAAGCGATGTCTTTCAGCTTCCATCTCCTTTACCCTTTCCACACAACCTGAGGTTATATTGCTCCACAGTCCCAAGGGCTCCAACTACAATGTTACATTATGCTGTAGTCAACACAGTCTGTCATAAGTTATCATGTATTTTTAAAATGTGTATTTTGTGGTCAAAATCCTTGTTTATAATTTAAATATTTGCCCCAGAGCACCTACTGGATGTAAATAGAGTCAGCATTCATACGAGATTGGCTTTTCCCGCACTGCGAGTGACCCCAAACAATGATGTCTGAGGAAATCTTCAGCCTCCAATTGTTCCTCTTCTGAGTAGCTCTAGCGATTCACAAAGGGGAATTCAGCAGTAGTGACTTACTTCTTTATTATTCTGTCATACTTATGAATCCCTGATGCTTGCACAAGTTCTTGTGCTTGTCTTACCAGCCTTCAGGTCGCCACACAGCTCTTCTCGGACCCACAGGCTTGCAGTACTGGCAAGCTAGATGCAGAAGTTATGATCTGTAACAGCCTTTCTTGTGGTGAGGTAAATCAACCATCCTACAATGTGATTATAACGCCACCTTCCAAGAATTTGCTAGTGAATTGTTCCTCATCAGCTAATGATTTGCCTTGCATGACTTTTACTTAAATTTAAAGTTGCTATTTTAAAGGGAGGGGCACCAAGGGACGAGAACCAAGCCATGCACTAAAGACCCCAGAGATCAGAGCCAGACAGAGAACGCAGGAATTCCTGGCTCCCATCACTGCATTCAGTCCCTGTCTCTCTTTCTCAGCCATTATTTCTTGTTTCTATAAAAAATAAAAATGTTCCTTTTATATTTAGAAACTCCAGTACAAGAACATGGTTAAAATGGCCCTCATTTCCTTGAGAGACAGAACTAAATTTGAAGATGTTATTTTCTTCGTGTCACTGAAATAATCTCTTCAGAAACATGAAGTCCACAATGTGGCTTTGAAAGCCCAAGAAGAGGAGCTCAGTATCAGCAGTGGCTGCGGGACATGCTCTCAGCTCACGGGACTGCTTTTACTAAACCTTCCGTTGAGCAACGGAAGATATTGTTTTATAAGGATTATTTCAGGAAAAGTTATATGAAAACAAAATAGAAGACAATGATGTAAGGATTCAGGGAGTGGGGAAAAGATTATTCTTTTCTTTCTGTTTTTCAGGTGATCCTTTGTGCTCTGAGTTTTTGAAATGCCGGTGAAGTTTGGGAAAGGAAGGAGAAATAAATCGTGCGCTGCTGTACTCTCTACACCCACTTCTATCATACATCTGATAGGTCCTTCTGTTCTTAATGAGAAATCATTTGCTCAAATTCATCTGGTGACTGATACGTTCCTTCTATCAGAATTTTCATTCTTTCTGTCAATTTAAAACTATAAAGGATTCCTCTGAGATTATAGCAGCTTTCATTTACTCAATATTGTGATAAGCCATGTGCTCTCTAGCACTTGTATAACCTTTACATTGAAGACCACAAAACAGAGCATGGCTCAACATGGCAGTTTTATGAGATTTCTGCAGTGCATCAACATTACCAGGATAATGTTTTGACTGTGCTGTAGACCTCTGGGTTCTTCAAAAGCAACTTCTTTTATGCAATTGAGACAGCAAGAAATTGTTTTGTCTGTGTATATACATCATACTGTGTAGGCAATGGAGACCAGTCCGGCAGCAAGGTTTCGATGGACAGAGAGCTACCTTGTCAGGAAGTATTTGCAGGCAATTGAGAAAATCAGTGCAAAATCCACATTTCTTAAAATGAGTTCCGAGTTCTTTGTGCTCCTCACACATGGTTTTCCATGCATCTTTTTCCACATGCTGTTAACTTACTGGAAAGAGGAAATAAGGCCTCTTATTGTAATATCTCTGTGTGTATGCAAGATCCTTCATTATGTTCCCACAGCTCTGGTGAATGTATGCACAAAAGTAGCATAGTAATTCATGCCAACTTCAATGACAACCTAGCTCTATACAAAGAAACGGTTAAATAATGAAGTCTGGGAGTAAACTCTGGCAGGAAACCAGACCTAATAATTCCACTTGGCAAGATTATCCATGCCAGCAAGGAAGGTTGACTTTCTGGTATAAACAATTAACTGTGGTGATAAAGGATCTACCATGTGCTATATCACTGGCCAAGGTGGGGGGGGGCGGGGGGCAGGAAGTCTAAGTGGTCAGTGTCTTTCAATTAATTTTTTCTCTGCAAACTAATTAGCTTTGTTTTGGATTTGATGGATTTATATGCTTTATTAATAAATATAACAAATAGGAAAGGGAAAAAATAGTACATTGTGTCTCAGCAACCAATTTTTTGCATCTTACCTCTTCTGAGTTAAAGTAATATTTCATTTGTAACAAGTGAACTTTATCTTCAAACAAAGAAAAAATTCACACAATGTATTTAATAACTGATGTTAAGAAACAATAGCAGGCACTTTTCCACTAACATCCTGGCAAGGTAATGTGTAAACAAAGAAGGACAGAGATTGCATACTGAATTATCCAATGACATCGTAAAGAAATTCCCTTCGTGATGCTACAGTATTATCCTTCATAATTATTTAATGCAGTGAGGAGGGCTGATTCTTTTAAGAAAAAGAACATTTCATCCATGTTTTGTTGTTATGATCTTTGCAATGACTTTTGACAAAGATTTAGTATCTGAGCTTCAGGATAGCTTGCTGATTTATAAAAGCTCCTAATTTGTGCTGGTTTTTTACTTGTCCCTTTTCTAGTACATACTAAGCACTTCGTACTTTAGTATTCTTAGTCTATGCAATTAATTTCAAGTCTTTTATAGCTAATATGAACAAAACCTGTCTGTTTTTTCTTTGACAAAATTTTTCTAAAATACATGGTGAGTTGGAAACACTTTCCTTCAGTTTCTAGGAGAAATATAGGATGAGAATATTGAAGGTCAAGGCTGCATGTAATTCTGAGTATATGCAAAGCATGATATGACACAATACCTGAGATATCAGGGCATCAGACTCAGTAACCAGGAGACTTGTCCAATGCTTTTTAGTAGTTGTGTTCCACTGCAACTTATGCTCTGTACTACAATGACACCTAATTTGGGACTCGGGCTGAGAAACTCCCAAGGCACTTTCCAAAGGTCATTTAACTAAACAGGGACAAACCTGGATTCATCTACTGTTTTGCTCGCAAACTAAATCAACTTTTGCTGTAACTGAAAGAAAGACATGTAGATGTTACACTGCTTTTAAAGAATATACCAACAGAGATGATTCCAAGTCTGTTCTCCTTCCACCCAGCATGATTTTCAAAAGTACAACGTATCTGGCCTTCTTGGCTGATGTTCTCTGTCTCTGTTGCCTCTAGAGGAGCTCAGCTTCACAGGAACTCAAATTCCATCTTTGCCTGCCCCAGTTTATTTTGGTTTTGGTGAAAATGTAAAGCATGTGAGTTAATAAACCAATGGGTTTATCGAAGCTCTACTGAGAGCCAAAGGTACCGAAACAGTATGTGTCTTGAAGCAGTCCAAATGTGTAATCAAATGGAAGTCTGCTGCGGATCACCAAGAGATTAGTAGTAAAATATTTCATGTAAATGGTCCATTCCTTACTTTTCCTACCCCAAGTGGTCCATGATCATCTTATCTCTCTATTTTTCCCAGCGGTGGTCTCAGGCATCCCAAACCATATGATTCCTATTAAAAGACTGGCACCCAGCTTATGATCCATCAACGCCTCACCTCCACAAGGTGGTGACGGAGCAGTACAACATGCTAACACTTTTCAGACATTCCAGTAAGAAAACCAGGGGCATAAAAATAGACAACACACCACCAAGAGTGCTAACAAATTTTAATTATAATGGGGCCAGCTGTTGGAAGCTACCAGCCAAAATGTCTTTGTATGAATTCAGCTAAGTCAGACGACAATAGCATTTAACCCACCTATGCCTGATGATTGTTCTCGTGTGCTGATACACTATATCTTCCCACAGCAACCAACACACGAGGGATCAGTAAAAGGAAATATTACACCTGTTTAGGTACAAGCACACCAGTTTTTTTTCAAAACCTTTACAATTGCCATCTTTTCTTTTCATTAGAAAGATAAATTATTCCACCTAACTCTGACGCATAGAGTGCACAGTGAAGAATATAATGTCTGATTCAAAGGTGTGGTGCATTTAGATGTGTAAGACAGGATCGAGATATCTGTTTTACTTTGAAGTAAATCCTGTAAGAACCACCATTATCTCATGGAAAGTTTTGAAAATGCCATTTAAAAGCACTTGTGTCCAGATTACCGGTATGCCAGAGCAAACCAGTGAAACTTCTTGAATCATTCCTGTCATTAGACTATCTCAAAACACATTTGCCAGACTGTTGAAAGAAGGTAGCGTTTCCTCTAGACACCATATGTTGTGAAGTATTATAAATATATTGCAGTGCCTAGAATCAGGATCAGATTAGTTAGCTTGTGAAACAGTAGTGTTTTACTTTCTTGTCTCATTTATTTGAGAGGTACCAAAGCCAGTGTTGAAACTGTTTTTTCATGTATAAACATTCTCAAATAGCACATGTAGTTCATCTTCAAAGGTATGCGTTTCTCCAGCACATGTGTATAGACAAGGTGCCAGAATGTGGCTATGTCTCTTTCTGCCAGTCCGGCTACAATTTCCTGTTCCTAGTCTCTGCTTCTGAACTCAGGAGTGCTTGCAATTAAAGTGATCCCAGAAAAACAAGATGATGAGTCTGTCCTCCATCTCATGCTTTTCCCACAGAAAAGAGCCAAATAAGAACACCCTAAAACAGTGAGTAGCTACTCCCCAGAAGCTTTGTATAAACCTGTGACTACTAAGCGCAATCTAACCTATGCCTATGTCTAATTAGTTGCTTCTCCCCAACTCATCGCAAAAATAGGGTGTGATAGCTCAAGAGACTGCAGTGGTGAGGAACATGTCTCAGAGAGTATCTTAGATGTTGTCTGCTTCTCTTCCTGCATTTTTATGGCAATTTGAGGTGATCTTTGTTAAGATTTCGTCTCCTCCAGCTGCTCAGCCCCCCGCGAGGGACTCATCGTTACGCAGCATTTGCAAGCATGCCGCCAGTCGCTGCAGTGATGATGAGAGGCTGAGAGAGCCAAGACCGCGGATCTGCAGGTGTGGAGCGTCACATGCATGCGTGGGAGTCTTGTCCTGGGGCCAGAGATTCTCCTTTGTGTCAAAACATAGAGCATCAATAAGCTCCAACTGCCCTGAGCTAATGTCTTAAATGAAAGTGTACTCATATTAAGATTAAATTATGGAAGTGACTTTCTGCAGTGAGAAGGGAGAAACTCTCGGCACTCTGCAGCTGCTTCTTTGCTCTGAAAGTGCAAAATAAAAAGCTGTTAGGCTACCAGGTGAGGCTGGGGAAGCACAAGATCAGGCTGGTCTGCCACCAGGAGACGGATCCTGCAGACCTCCACCGATCCTTCCTGGCCCTGCAGGGAAATGAGTTGGGGTCAGCAGGCTCATGCTTCCCATTGCACGCACTACCAGGGTTTACAGGATCAATGTCCCAGCGGAGCAGTAAGCAGGCAGGGTGGTTTAGCTCTTAATGGCCAAAGACCTGTTTGCAAACAAATGCTGTGCTATGCACAGGTGGAATTGTTGCTAAACATACTTGTTTACATGGTTTCCAAAAGGCAGCAGTAGCTTATTGACAGAAGAAATATTACTCAGGACTACCTGGTTCTTAGGTTACTTGCAAACCTAAAATTACATTCTGGCAGTTTGCAAAGCTATCGTTCTTTGCTGGAACAGAATTTATGTTTTCTTTGTTTTCCTTTTAGCCAGTGATTTGAAAGTATATGTCTCAGAGGACAATGCTGAATAAATCAGTGTATCCACTCTGCTGCTTATTAAGCACTGGTAAATGCCAGATTTTTGCAACAAGAAAAGGAAGAACACATTGCAGGGAAAAGTCTGTACTGAAAACAGTCTCTTTTTGTTTCTGAAAATGTAAATTATTTTGGACATTATTCAGATATTAATCCATGATTGATAACAGAGATATTTTGATAAGAGTTTCATTTTCTGGAAATATTTTAAACAGTAAAGTTTTTTTTTATTTGTTCTGTTTTGTTTTTAGAGGGGAAGATTTACCAGATATTTAGCTGGGATGGAATATGTATTTCAACTTTCTACTGCTAAAGGATTTAGCAAACAAGTGAAGCTAAGTAGGAAAGTAGAGGAAGTACAGGTAATTTTGATAAGTTACTAACTTTTATTTGTTTAGATTTTTAGATTCACCATGGTAAGGACAGGAAAATTTTAACAATGACAACAAATTTGGTAATCTACAAACTAGAATATCCAATAGAAGGCTACTAATTATTCACTTCATTGTCTAAACTCAATGAATTACCACTTCAAATTTTACGGATACTGCTTTCTTCTGAAAGTGTTTTCTTTGGGAGCCTAGTGCATACGCATGTGTGTCTGTGTTGCTATTTCCAGGTCTAGTGTTCCAATGATAAAAACATAGTCCCAATGATAAAAACATAGTCAGGAATCTGGGTGGTAATTATTAATAGTTACAGTATGTTATGGCTTCCAAATGAAGAAATGGTATGAGTCAAATTTCTGACATCCACAAGAAATTTCTTCCTAAAATCAGAGGGGATGGTTCTCTGAAATCTCCTGAATACAGGAAAAAGTGGAAGTTTTGCATCCTCAGAAAAATCCAAGGCTCCTTAAATAACATGGCAAGTGAGGGGGTTGTCTGCATCTCACCTTCTTTTACCTCAGGCAGACTCTGAAATGAGGTCATTAGGATGGTCTTTAGGATAGGTTTAGTGATTTTTCAGTCAGAAAGATCAAATCAGAAAGAACAACCTTCTGTTCTAAGTCACACAAGGTTGGTTAAAAAAGAGGTAGAAGTGCCTACACAACTCTGAGGAAAAAGGGATTTAACTTGTTAAAAATTGTTATGCATGTATAAGAGACGTTAAAAAAATTAGCCAGGAAAAATAACTGGTTTAGGATTAGTTACCAATGCATTTAAAGGAAAATAACAATGTGTAATATTTTAAAATATATAAATATAACAATATGTAACTTCCTTTTTTGCTACTTATGACACGTTGCCACTCAAATGAAGGCAGTAAGTAATTTACTGTACAACACTTTCATGGTGCATTGAAGACGAAGTCAACTTTTCCCATGGTATCCCAAGTAACTGTTTTAGGTAAGCAAAGCCAGGTTTTCATCATTGTTTTGTGGCTACCCTTTCCATCAGCATGTACTGAAGTCTTAAGGCTGAGTAGTTGTCTTGTAACTGTGTAAGTACTGAGATTCATGAATCTGAAACAGAGCCGCCTTGCACCAGTGCCCCACAATTGAAACCCAGATCTATCTGCCGTAGAGCGAAAACAAGTTGAGGCCAGTGAGGCAAAGAGTATAAAAACAAACAGACTTTAAAAGCTTCTTGCTAGAAGCTTTCAATAAAGTGGAGTGTTAAAGAGATGGTCAAAGGAGCCTCCTGGAGTTTAGAAAGTCCAGATTTATCAGTGCTTGTCCAAGCTGACCAAACCTCCGGAGGTTTTGACTGTTGTCCATCACTAACAATAATGTGAATGACCCCATTTATTACTTTTCTTCTATAGTAGTGATAAGAAACACTGTCCAAGAAACTGGGATGTAGCCCACAGAAAACAAACAAAACTTCTTACTGGGGAACAACTGAGAAATTTTTCCTGGAAAGCAAACTAGAAGAACAGTGGTATCTTGTTATGTTAAAGTGCAGTTTAAATACTATTCATTCATTTCACAAACCATAAAAACACAGCTAGATACTGTAAGCTAATAAAACTCATCGGTACTACTGAGCTGCAGTGTGCCAGGCCTTGGCAATGCTCAGGCTTCTGTGCTATGCCTTTCCCTGGTGGATAGGAAACTCTTTCTCCGTAACAATCTTCAGCTAATTAGTGTCATTTTGCTGAGCTGCAGTTCCCTGTGCACAAGTGTGCAGACAAAAGACTGTAAGAACCTCAATTTTTCTAGCCTGTATAACTCAAAATGTTGAAAAATCTAACCAGTGCCTTATGATTTAGTTGTCAAATGTTTATGACCTTGCTCAACTGAATCTTGTCTTCTATTCTATCTTACCCATTCCAATGTCTGTTTCCACATCCTACATTTGCCTGCTTTGGAGTCTAATCTCTCAGAGTAGGGACAACAGTATTGAAATAAACTGGATATTCATTAAATGTTACAGTACTAAACAATACTTAATAAGAAGTATAACTGAGAAAATGCATTAGATTGTCTTGACTGCATCAGAAATTTTCTCAATTGCTAAGCCTATGAGGTTACCCAACAGCATCAGCCAAAGTGAAGGTCAGACTTTGAAATCCTTGCAGACAGTAAGAAGAATATAACCTTACCAGATGTTCTACTGAGATTGAGGCAGTGGCTGAGAATAAGGTTATTTCAAACTGAGGCAAAAAAGTATCACTTGAGGGAAGAACTGCCGTTCTTAGGATCATGAGTCTTTCTTTGGTTCTTTCCCTGTTTTGTGGAGGGGATATAGTGTCACTGCTTACTGTAAGTAATAATAGTGGTAAAAATAACAAAGGGAAACATCAACATTCTTACTTTCAAAAACAGTAGGAATTCTGGAGGATGAAAGGATTCATTATTCTCTTTTCCCCATCACTTTTTCTGACCAGCTACAGGCCTAGGTAATAAAAGCTGATTTTAGAAGTTGCAGAGAGGAAGCCTCTTGTAGCCTACACCAGGTTCTATTAATCTTTCACAATTAAATTGTACACTTTCAAGGGTCACCTGCAGCCAACCTCTCAGGCAGCAATTCACAAACATACAGAATTAGACCAGTCCTTCAATAACTAACTCAGTCACCTAATTTAGTGATGTTGCCCTACAAATGAAGGACAACATCATGAAAGAGTTATTGAGGCCTCTTTATTTTCCTGCTTTGTCACCATATCAAATGCAATTTCCTCTATAAGGTACGGTCTCTTTATATTCCTGGAAAGAGGATTTCAAGAACCATTCTGATGAACAATGTGTCAGGTATCACATACACTGATATTTGTGTATATTTATCAAAATAACTGATTCACAAAAAGCCACAGTCAGTTGTAAAACCCTATGAAAATATCATTTTCTAACTGTCACCCCTGGTATGCCTCAAAATGGTACATAACACTGTGATAAAACAACCCTGCTGTGAACAATGCATAAGAAAAGAATACTACGTTACACATATTTTTTGTTAAAACATTCTCAAAGACTGCTGACATTTATTATACAGAATTCAAACTTTTCCATTTATAGTTCTACATTTGATAAATATTAATTATTTATAAAGCAAAAGATTAAATTATTAGTGTTGATTAATACATACATATTACATAAAATAGATGTAAATATTTAATACATTTATTACCAATATTCATAACTAATTTGGAGAAAGTATTGAATAAAAGTTGTCATTTGATATTAAAGTAGTCAAGCTGATTAAAACTTAGCCTCAAAGGAGTCACAAGTGATTCTTTAGATACTGAGAAACTGGGTGATAAAAAAGCAGAGGAATTCGGTTTGAATGACTACGAAAAAATGTACATGACTAACAGGAGCAAAATAACCGATTGTGGGATCACGGAGGGTGCTTTTTACAGGACATCAATTCAATGACTAGCAGGAGTCAGAAGGCAAATGAAATGTCAGGAGTTCCTAGAAAAGGAACAGAGAATCAAGGAGAACCCATCATTAGGTTACTGAGTACTTGCAAAAGTGTCATATGCTTTTTTTAAAACCTCTCGTGACTTACTGGCTAAACTCAGAGATGGGTCTTAAAGCAGACAGACCTTTCATCTGACCTAGTACAGCTATTTTTCACTTATTGTTTAAAATTGCATTACTAATTAGCAGTGGAAAAAAATCATTAATTCCAAAATTTTCCCTTTTTTATGAGCAGAACTTGCTACAGTATAGTGAAAATTATTGTAGTTTGGCCATTTCTAACAGAACTATCTCTGCATCCAGCTCAATAACCTATAATACCAAGTTTAGGTATGAGTGCAGTTGCGTGTGGGTTTCTGTCCAGTTTTCCACATATACTGAAAAGAAACTGTAGAAAGGAGAGGTGGATTCTAGGACCAGTAAATTGATCAGGGTTGATAAATGGGCTAAGAGTCCCTAAGCAAATACCAACATTCACTAGTACGCATCATTCTGTGGTTCATATTTTTCATTTGTTTGACCTCCTCCTATATTTTTTATAAACTGATCATCATTTATGATTCATTGAAATAATAATAAAAAATCAATAACGACCATAATAACCATAGCAGGAAGATTTCATCTGGATATATTTCTTATTATGCATGGTAAGTTACTGAAGGTTTCTTGCTTTCCCCCAAAGTCATTTGTTTTTCATGAATCCATTTAAAACAGTCTTTCATTCATTGCTTCTGCATGTGCACTGCATTTAAAATAGATGTAATATGGAGCGCTAAGAGAAGTGTTGTGACCATCTGAAACTCAATGCCAGATTAAAAAACCTTTCCCACCAACCCATGACTTTGATTCTAATCTTTATTATGGGTGTGTTTCTGAAGGATTCCAGGAGAAAAAGTAAAAAGGTATGATGATAGTAGATTTCAATAATCTAGAATTCATCTTCAAAAAGGAAACAAAATTTATAAATGCATAGAAGAGAGAAAAGAACTCCGAAGGAAATTAAATGCAGGATTTTTCTAGGTAATATTACAATTTCTATTAACAATCTGTTTAGGCAAATTAAGAAACCTACTACAATAAAGCTTAGTTTAGTCTAGGTTTCAGTGAGATGATTGATGAGGGTTGTTATCATCTGCATTTAATGTTTAAATAAGATGTTTCTTCTTCTAATGGTGGGCAGTTTGAAAAAGTATATTTGTGGTTTCTGTTCTCCTCTCTTCTAAATACATTGCCTACCTGCACTCATTACTACAGCACCTGCAGCAAGCTTGGTTATGTTTTAAACAATAGGAGCAGCATCCCTCCTGTTCTAATTTTCCTCTTTCTGTCTCCAGGAAAAAGTGTGTGAGGTGTAGTGTTTCTGCTAGAAAAGGGAAAGTCAAAGTTATAGCTTAGAAGAGAAAGTGTTGGGTCTTATTAAGGCCCTTGATTCATTCCACATGCGTGGGCCAGTCCCTGAGAAAGCGCTGTGCCTTGTATTTTGCCCTTGCCAGCTGTCAGTCTGGACACATAGCCTGAATAAATGAGAATGCAAATAGAGGAGTGCAGTCCTACAAGCATTTTTTCATGCAAGAGCCACAGGCCTTCTCTCCTTAAAAAAAAGAAAGAAAAATGTCTTTTACAAACAATTTCAGGGCAGTAAAAGCTAGGGAAACCTTAATGTTCCCTGTAGGTCATATCCAGGATGGAAAAATACATTGTTATGTGCCCTTTTAACCGGGCATACAATGGCTTAATATATTAGCAAGGCTGTTTTTTAAATCTAGGTTTAAAAATAGCTCTGTCAATTCAGCTTCGCAGTAATGTAGGGAGAGAGGTTTTTTTTTTTTCCTTTTTCAACCAAGGGAGTGCAGAAAGGATTATTTTTCTACCAGAATAATAATGGAGTCGTACAATCCAGAAGCTACTTAGAGATGTCTAGATTCCTTATAGACAGCAGAGATGTCACTGTCCTTGTCCCGTTGCTATCCCAGGAGTGAGTCTGGGGTGGGATAGAGTAGGGTAGCTGCACCATTTCACATTTGCAGCTGAGATCACAGTTAGGGAATTGCAACACTGATGTTAGCACTATGTTAAACACAGCTTTGGCTATAAGCACTTCACAGTGTTTCTTGTCTCTTTTGCATTTTATACACAATCCAGAGTGTGGATTTATAATGTTTAATACTGAAAGGTAGGCTATCAGAAGATAAAGCAAGAGTTGAAAGAAAGAAGCAGCTGGTATTTTAGACCATTTCAATACAGTCTTTATCAGGGAGTAGTATAAAGCAACAGACAGCACATAGATTCAAGCAATATTCAACAGAAACTTGAGAGGGATTATGGACTTCCTCCGTACCATGACATATTTCAATTTAAGACATATGGAATAAATCAGAGCAGACAGCGTGGAGCTGGAACACACAGGAAAATCAGTAATAAACCTGGAGGGTAGTCGGAGGTGCTTGAAAACGTGGGGATAGTTATCAGTCAATTCAACTGCTTTTCAGTTGACTTACGATCAAGTGGGTACTAGATAGACAGACCTAGGGAGAACTGGCAAAAATGCAAGCAGTATCAGTTTGCAGGCCGCATGGTCATTTAGGCTATGGTCATAATTCTTTTACATCCATCTGCCTCCTCCTTGGAGTAACACATGCTGTAGTATAAGGGTACTGGCATGAGTAACAAACATATAAAGAAGCCTGTCTTTGTATTTGATCCCTACTTTGGATATTTGTGGCACCCTTGTAGCCTACCCCTAACACCACCTGCTATGGCTGCGTAACAGTCAGCACTGAAAACCTTTAACATCTTACAATGAGCTTGTAACTTAGCAATATCAATGTAGAAATGCAGGCAGTTGTACACTATTGCTGTAAGCAGGCTAGTATAATTTTGTGAATGGAAAAAAAGGAATTGGAAAAATTAATTTCTAAATACAATACACCTGTTACCTCTCTCTTCTGACAGCTTTAGGATTCCATCAGGTCGGTGTCTAAGCTCAGACTTTTAGCACACAATTGTGTGCTTTTGACACAACAGCCTTGCTGATGCCAGAGCGGGGCGGGCAGCACCAGACTCTTCTGAGGAACCATCGCCAGTCTCAAGGTTATTTCTGTTCAAGATGGAGATGTGGAGCTTATTTTTGTGGTAACATTTGAAGACCAGCAGTTGAGGAAACATTTTTAGTTCTTTCACGGGGTAACATTCCTCTGCTTTGCACAAAAAAAACCCAACCAAACAAACAAACAAAAGACCAACCAACCAACCAAACAAAAGATTGCTGTTGTTAGAGTAGCTATTTTGATGTTTTTTCTCTGATTAGAACTTTATAAAACTACTCCTTTCCATTTCTGAGGAATGTTGTCAGTGACATTTGTTACAGAACAATGCATGTATCTTTAGTTTTGATAAGGGATTTGAGAAGACTTATTCAGACATGCCCATCCTATTCCAGAACACTGACTGTGGCCCAGGAAAGGTGTGCTATATTGTCTATCAGGAAATGAGGGCAGGTCCACAAGCAGAAAATGTAGTGCACCCCAGAGCACTCTGCAACTTTGTTCTGCACTGTATTTCTCTGCGTCAGAGGAAGCGTCCCAAATTCAGGTGAGGAAGCGTCCCAAATTCAAGTGAGGCAGCTCACGCTGCTGTGAACAAAAGAAGTTCTTATTTTCTGGTCATTTGAGATATTGCACTATTCTTTGTCACAAATTTTTAATATAGCAAACTTGGTATTGCAGCTTAGTCGCAAAAATTAGGATTTCAGGCAGTACACATCTCTAGAGGGACATGACTAGTGTCTTTCATGGAGGTATCCATGTCTTTCATCCTGGCAGCAGTTTCAGTCTTTTTTTTCTCTTGTCCAGAAGGCCACTTCAAAGCAACGTACCTTGTTATTACAGCAGAAGGGCTGAGGCTGGAAGGTCCCTAATCTTTTACCAATCCCAGGGTACTAGTACAGAATCACAGAATCATAGAATCATTTGGTTGGAAGAGACGTTTAAGATCATCAAGTCCAACCACAAACATAACACTACCAAGTTACCACTAAACCATGTCCCTCAGCACCATGTCTACCCATCTTTTAAATTCCTTCAGGGATGGCAATTCCACCACTTCCCTGGGCAGCCTAATCCAATGTATGATAACCTTTTCTGTCAATAATTTTTTCCTAATATCCAACTTAAACCTCCCCTGGCGCAACCTGAGGCCATTTCCTCTTGTCCTATCACCTGTTACTTGGGAGAAGAGACCGACCCCCACCTCAGTACAACCTCCTTCTAAGTAGCCCAGAAAGGATCTCCCGAAGGCAGCATACTCCTGAGTTACTTGGGGACAAGTGAAGCAATGGTCTCTGAGTTTCTGTTTTTTTCATTCAGTGGAAAAGGAGTGAGGATATTCTCTAATCTACAGCCCTCTCCTCCTCTTCCCTTGCTGCAGACAAGGGCAGCCTGCAGCCCATCCCCACACAGGCGAGCTTTCTGCTTCCAAGAGAGTTTCACTAGGCAAAAATTATTGAGTTCTCTCTGTAATAGTCCTCATCCTGGAGATACTGCATGCATTTAGGGAAAATCTTCCTCTCTGCTGTACCTGCAAGTGAGGAGGAGCGAGAAATGCAAAATTCAAGTCTGAAAAGAACTAACCCCTGCAAATATAACAAGGATTTTTTTCTGGAGTACATAACAGTATGGGTATCATCATCATTGAGCATGTATCTGGGGTCATGAATCTTTCATACTCTTCACACTGCCATTCTTTCAACCATTGGCAGCAGGCTGCAAAATAAGTGTAAACATCATGTTACTTTCTAACCCAAATTAAAGCTTTAAATAAATTCTGATGAACTTTGGAATCACATCCATTCTCCTGTTTTCAGTGCAGGGATTGATCTGGTTGAGACAAAACCTCTTCTTCAGCCTATTCTGGGGCGCATTCGTGTCTTACCCAACCTGGGATGGACTCATTCTGATTTCTGCCTGGTAGAGTCCTTTATTTTGAGCAAGCACACTAATTGAGTAAATACTCAGTAAACACAGATTATATCAGCCTCCAAATAAACCATCTTAATTTCTTCTGATGGAAAGAAAAATATTTCTAGCTATCCATCAAACAAATACATTACTACAAAGTTTGCCACAAACCAACACTAGCATTGGATTCAGCAGTAACACTGAAGCCAGCATGGGGTGGTAGCTGGATTGCAGGTCTCTCAGTCTTTATGGTCTTAAGAATATGAAGACATAGGAGTTTCTCTGACAGACACCAAGAGAAGCCCAGCACCCAAACATGAATGAAGTACTTTCCTCAACTTATTAGAGATTCACAGTTATCACAAGCACTGCTTTTAAGAGGAAAGGGTAGGTTAATAACTTTTTCCTAAGTATATTATCTATTTTTTTTTCCCCAGCGTAGCTCATGTCCAGGGGACTAAACTGTATCCCATCAGTGTATACACCAGGTGAACATCTTTCCATGCAATCGTCTCACCAAGTAGCAACACAAGGTTATATTCCCCCAACGTATTCCTGTTCTTCCCTGACACTGTTAATATGAACTTTAACTTTCAGAAAACATTTCCTCCTACAAATATTCAAGCACTTTCCTCAACTCATCTCCTGTTGTTTTTTTCCTTTCTCAACTATATGTTGTGGCATCAAGCCTCCCCAAACCAAATTCAGTCAGAACAAGCTGCACATAAAAACAGCTGATATTTTATTTTATTTGCAACATAAGCGGTAATTTCATTTTCCTTTGAATCACTGCCATATTATTATACTGTGATTGAAACAAAAAGGGAGTATTTAAGCATTAATAAAATCAATATCATAAGATGAATCAGCAAGAGGTTTAGTTGGGTTTTTTTTTCCAGTATGAAGTTGAAAACTCTAGAACAAAAATTAATGAATTGTGTACAGACTCTGCAGATATGTGACAGCAAAACCATATTTTTTTCTGGTCTTCAAGTTAAATGGCAATTAAAATATGTCTTGTTGTGAGTAGTAATACTTTTTAGGATATGAATTACTAAACTTTATATGAGATTTACCTGTCTTATACTTTCAAATGCTCTTTCTTTCCTAGTTGAGGAATAGAAAGGTTTTAATAACAATTTATTCCAGGCTGTGATGCTTTAGCAGTTCATTAGACTGTCTCCGTATCAGTCCATGTTTCAAAGAGAGGATTCTAATTAGCTGATTTAGTTCTGGTTAGAAACTGTGGTTGCCTAGAGGGAAAGTGTCAGTAAAAGACCCCCCCTTCAGCCCTCGTTATCTTTATTTTCAACCTTTTGGTACAGAAACTAGGGTCACTCAATCTAATCCATGCTGTGCCCTGGCTGAAACCCTGGGTTTTGTAACTAAGATAAAACAACAACAACAAAAATCTTTTTTTGCTCTTTTAAAAGTTTTGGGAAAGCAATAGGGCAAACTGACAGTCAAAAGAGAAAATGAGAGTTTCATCAGTCTTCACCATGGCCCAAATTCTGCTGCTCAGAGTATGAAATATACCTTACATGAATGTTGATATAAGATGTCAACATGAGATACCTCACTGAAGTTAGGGTTACACATACCAGGAGAAGCTGTACAGACCTCATGGTCACTTTCAATTTTCAAAATCATATGAAAATGGAAATTTCAAAATATTTTTCAAAATTTCTGCCATAATATGCAGCTTATAATAAGCTAAGCTATTCAAATGGCAAACAATAGTGTACCCAATTGACAGATTAATTATACTATGTCTTTTTTCCTGATGACTTCCACAAATTAGTGGTGGGATCTTTTGAATAAAATTATTTTTTTTCTTTCTTTTGGTAATACACTCTAGCTAAATTTGTAGAGACGTCACTGGAAGTCTACAGACTTCACAGATCACAGTCCTAAGGTCTGTTGAAATAATGAACTAGCAGCCCCTAAATTATTTCTATGATAAAAATTACTAATTACTAAGGTTATAGAAACACAGCCTTTACAATACCCTCTACATATGTATCAGCCAACAGAAAAGTGCATTTTCACTATCATCAAACCTGTTAATTTTAAGTTCTAGGCATATAGATCATTCTCCCTCAACACAAAGAGGTCTGCTTAAAGCTAGGAAAAGGCATTAGGAATAGCCTTTTAGTAGCAGCCACACCTTCTCATCAAAAAAACACCAAAATCTCCATGACAAACAGAGAGGTTGTGGTCCTTCAAGTAAGTCCTTAAGGTAAATTTAATAAATCCTGAGCTTCATCTCCTTTAAAATACCATTTTAATAAGATGCCATAATAGTTATTTCAAAATTTTCCCTATTATCCTGTTTTACTTGATATTTATGAAGCAAAAAAATATGCAAATGTACATATACATACATACATACATATACATACATATATGTGCATATACATACATATCCTGCAACAATCCCTCCTACTTCATTCTAGTACCTGAATAACCCCAGCTGAAATGTCAGACTCCCACTCCAGGATATTCCAGGGGTCCCTGCTGGGACATGTAAGTCTTAGGGACCCATGGGTACAAATATTTCTAGTCTGAGAATGAGATTAAAAGAAAAATTGCTGATACTACCACAAAAATATTTTCTCTAAAAATGTCCTAAGAATACAAAAAATGATGGTATTTAAGATTATTCTCATATCCTTGAGTGCCCATCACAGAGGGAGAACCTACTTATATTTTAAACTGCAGTTATCTTTGGGAATATCTGTCCGGTTTACTGGCATGCCTGGTTATGGTATATTACTTCAAAAACCTCCTTTCTTCATCACATGTGTTAACACTTACTAGCCCAGAAGAGAAGAATGCAAATAAGAGAGGGAATAAAGACCATAGTTTCTAAGAGATTTTGTTTGCAAACAACAGAGTTGTATTGACATCGGTCCAGCAAAAGCACACAGGAGTTATATTCAATTTAGTTTGGGAATACATACAACTAACCCTACCACTTGGGTCATACTGAACACAAATAAAAATGTTATTAAAGCTAGATCAGTCCTACAACTATACTGTCTGTGAGATTTCCAATGTGCGGGGTGCAACAGATAGAGTTGAGTGTCTAGCCTGTTTACTGACCATCAGGATTATAAATGAGTCACGAGGGAAAGAGTAGGGTCGATTAAAAGATTTTATTAAAACACTATTTGTATTAATAATATCAAGCCTGCAGAGACAGTTCTTAGGCAATGGTCACATCATGAAAGAGGAATAAATTACACACAAAACTAGGGTTCACTTGCAAATTATTTTTTTTTCTCGCTTAATGCATTTCTCGTTTTCATTGTGATAAATGTGGAGTTTTTCCAATACAATATTTGGGAAGTAGATATTAATATTCTGAATGCCTCAGACCTGACGCTTGTTGAGGCATAACATCCTAATTGAAATTCAAGGTCTTGTGATCAAAATCTGCTGAACCGGATATCTTCACACTACAAGAAGCATTAATACGTTATTCCACATGGATTAGAAAGCAAGTGAGAAATGTGAGCTTGTGCTTATATCCTTTCCATTACACAACTTTGATATATTTTGAATTTTTAACACTGGCTATTTTAAAATGTTATTTAACCTTGTGAAATACAATACTTAATGTATTAGACCTCCAGTATTCATGACAAAATAAATGGACTGCAGCCACAAGATCTCTCTACAGTTCATCATGTTACCTCAAATGGATCACATAGATCCCAGTTCCACAACAGAGACACTAAGACATATATAAATGTAGAAGGATCCTGCAATTCATTAAAGACATGAACTTCCCTTCAAGAAACTGAACCAACAAACAAAAGAAATTCTCAATGAGGAAAGTCAAGATCCCTCAGAACAGAATCAAGGGTTTCTCAGCAAAAAGAAGTGTCTGAAAACTTACTACTAGGAGCAAAGTTTTTAGAATGGTTGATATGTCATCACATGAAGATGAAGGACCAATGCTTAACTCATTCAGATATGGAGGAACATTTACTTCATTGTACCTTTAGCTTATAAACTCACTTTTTGATATGAGAGTTTGTGCCACTTTAGGACTTACCATCCTTTTTCAAGTAAAACTTCTAATTTTTTTGCCTGGACAAAAAGACATGCTCTCTAAAAAGGGGACATTCCCAGAAATCACTGTCAGACATGTGAGTCTGCAAGGAGCCATGACCTCACTTGTGAACAAAACTGAAACTTCTGTCAGTTCTACTTAAGGAAGCAGATGGGAGGGCAGCAACTAGAAAAAAAAAAAAAGGAAAATAATGGATTCACTTGAAGAGATCACATAATGCTTTCAGACAGATTTCCAGACAGTGATGCATATGCTCAACTATTTACAAAGAATGAGTTGATTATTTTTTAACAAAAACGACAGTAGCATGAACATTGGATATGCCAGGAAAGGGTTCGGTTTTTAGGATTTTTTTTCCACGTGTGGGGAACTGACAAACCCTTTATTCTTACAGATAACTTCTTGGGCTATTCTGCAACCCCAGCTTCAAGAAACCCAAATAGATCTACATGACCTGGAGGTATTGCATTCCCACTACCTGAAACACCATATAAAATCTAGATCGCCTGTGAAGAGAGGATCTTAGCGCTCCATTTGTTCAGAGGGCTCCATAGGAGCAGACACTAAACATTGCAAGAAGTGGTGTTAGGGACAAAAATCAGCTGTGAAGAGGGAAAAAGGGTGACAGAGGATACATCCACTATATATTTGTATGTAAATATATGCATACGTGATATCCATGGACATATATGAGTAGGAAATAGCAAGTGCCAATGTCTTAGCTTTTGGCTGGACACCCTTGAGTGCAGTGTTATCCATTCTTTGAGAGTCCTGCTTTATCCACAGGCAGGAGCTGCTGCTGTCCTCACTTCCTTTCCCCAGGGCCAAGGGTGCACCAGACCAAGGTCTCTGCACTTCTTGAGCACCCTGAGACTATTTCTTCTCATCATACCAGGCAGCCCCTCAGACCTCCTCATTGATCCCGTGGGTGCCTCAGTTTCTTGCAGCTCCATCTCCCTTTGATGATGGGATCTAGAATGTTGGTTCACACAAGCATGGGACTGCCTCTACTGTTTTCCCTGCTTTGCTACTGATATTAAAAACCAGAGCAACAATAAAGTGAGCAAGCTGCCAGTGGGAAAAACAAGGGGAATTGTCTAGAAAGAGAAACAGATTATTTTGTACAAAAAAATATTTTTGACTGTGCCAGAAAATAAGAGCAAAATAATTAAAGGGACATTTTTTTTCTGGCACGGCAGCCTGTTACAATGGCCTTGGCCCAAAACCAGAGGCCACATGAGCTAATGGGAGCAGGCGGGCATAGGGAAGGGGCGCGGTCACTTTATGCTGCAGGCAGGCAGCATTCAACTGGTGGGTTTCACCAGCTAACTGAGAGGCCATCCTGGAGGTGGGCAGCACAGAAAATTACCAGGGTGATGAGACCGGCTTTTGCATGGAGTCTGTCCCACCCAGGTACACATCTCCACATTTGAATGATGCTTTCGTTCGGCTTATTTGCAGAAGACAGTGAGTCATGCTGGGAGCATGCCACCCGCTTCCATTAGCAACGCCAGCAACAGTGCTTGCTGTTGCCATGGCTTTCACTATTTCGCGACAACATTTAATCATGAAAGATATATGTAATCTGAATTGGGGTGAAAAAGGCCTTGCATTGTTTCCTGAGACTTACCTTTCTCTCAGACAAAATTCATGGCTATTATTTTTGGATTACATCAGGAAACTCCTGTCTAATTCAAAACAGCATCACGTATTGGCATACGTCTCCCCTCACCTCTCCCTCTGCCAAAATGTCAGCTTTGCTTAGGATAAGTGTCCTCTTGTGACTACAATGAAAGCTGTGTCCTCCTTGGTACAATTTATCATGCAGGGTTCAGTGATGCAGTATGCCAAGCAAGGAAGAAGAACTTGAAACCTTATCACCGTGGTGTTTATTGACCAGTCATCCTGCTTTGTACTCATTTCCTCCCCTTAATTCCCTGCAAGTATACATTGGCTCAAAATCAAAAGAAATGCAATAGTTAAAAAAAATCATATGCTCTGGGATGAATGTATTATTCCATACATGCTGATGGTGCAATTATTTCTCTCCTGTGTTAACTGAAAACGTTTGTTAATAAAATTTGTTCCAGAAAAGCAGAGCATTATTCCATTATGCTATTTGAATCCTAACAAATTAGCCTCTTTTTCCCTTGGAAAAATCAAGTTTTGCAATTGAGACATCATCCTGAGAACCACTGTTTACACACATTAAAGGAGGGGGGGGACACACAAACAAAATAATAAAAATATTTGTTTTTGCCAGTCCTACTCAGCCAAGAAAGAAGCAGAAAAGGATCACAGCCAGAACATGCTGTACCCAGCTCTTGCTGGCTGATGATTCTGTACTATAAAATTAACCCATCTGACCTAACGCTCTACCTCAGCCCTACAACATCAGCCTGGAAACAGAGATGCTCCCAGTATAAAGCCAATTAACTTCATCGCTCACAAGTATAGCAAGACATGCAGAAGAAAGCGATCACTTCTTTGTACATTACAGCATGCAATCCCTGCAGAAGAAGCACGTGAGGGGAGAACAATAACGCCTTTCTCAGTCCTGCTTTACCTTTTCCCCTTTTCTTTAACCCCTCACACACTCAGCACTGCATATTCTCCCTCTCGGTGCTCAGCAGGGCAGCTACTCCCTGCGTAAATCCTGG
The DNA here is from genome assembly GCA_013397275.1 of Burhinus bistriatus. Taxonomy (NCBI): domain Eukaryota; kingdom Metazoa; phylum Chordata; class Aves; order Charadriiformes; family Burhinidae; genus Burhinus; species Burhinus bistriatus. Next base: position 36,564 of record VYXH01004199.1, read on the forward strand.
GCATGGGGTCAGAGACTGTCCTGCAGTCATGGTGGAGGCAGCATCTCCTCACTGCCCATCATTTTTTGTCCCTCAGGAGCTCAGATGTGGCAGGGGAGACGATGTAGGGCACTACCACCAGCACATTTGGACGACGTGGCCTCGTTTCACCGTTGCCCTCCAAATGACAAAACCCCAAGCCACTCTTGCATAAGGACAGACAGAAGGAAACAAGGCAGGGGGCAGGGGGAAGGGCAAGTAAAGGTGAACGAGATCCTTTTCTTAAGCTTTCGTGGAACTCGCTTATCTAGGGCACAGTCTGGCCCTGCAGTCATGTCAACCTTTCACTAGAGGAAGCCTGACAAGTTTTGTATGATTCTCAATTTATGTCTTTTTTTTTTTTTTTTTTTTTGCTTCAGTGCAGCCCTAAGATAAAATTGTAGACTGTTCCTTTTGTTATGTACCTTTTCCCAAGACAGAGCACAGGACCTCCAATAAGTGCAATAACATCAGGAAATACACATTTTGCTGATTTGCCTTTGCTTGAAAATATTCTCACAGCTATGCTACACAGAGGAAGAAGGAGGTGGTGATGATTCAGTGAGAGGCCAAAGAGTAAGAGAAGAAAACCTCTTGGGGAAGAAAAGAACTAATGAACAAAAGTTGGGAACAGAAAGACTGTTATGCCACAAATATAAAATGTATAGCCACATAAGCTCATAGGAAAGAAAATGAGAGCTGACATCCTACAATGCTAGATTGATTAGGGAGGACTTGGAAGAGGACCAAGGTCTGGGAATGGCATGGGAAATCATTTCAAAGGAGAAAGAACCTCACACTCTGCTACAGGGGACGGCAGCAGTACAATAACACATGAAGAGGATGTTGGAGAGCTGCCACGGACCCTGGGCTGAGGGGAAGCAAAAACATATGACAATGTGTGTGGTTATAATGGATACCTGCACAGCTTGCACTGTGCTGTGAAGGATTTGGACCTTCAACCACCTGAAAAGGGCCAGATTCGAGAGACAAAGGGTTGTCTTCCCATTTCCCAGTCTGCCCCCTCCTTGTTCATGTACCTCGTAGAGACTTCCCACAGCACCCACAAAATAGCGGTGCAACAGTGAAATAGATACTGCCACACTCCTGAGTATTTTTTTCTCTGTTTTTTTTTTT
>VYXH01004199.1:37769-64783 GCA_013397275.1 Burhinus bistriatus
TTTTCTGTGTCCATTTTCTCCTTCTAGCCAAGGGCTGAGACTATCTTTACCATTTCTTTGATGTTACAGACACAACAACAATGAATATCGTTTAATAGTAATTATAGTGGAACTTCATGCCGTTCTCTGTACACACACAGCATCCGTGCAATCCAGATATATTCATATCACATTTTCACAGCTGGCAAGGTCAAGCTACCTTTGAAAGGAATTTTGTCCCATGAAAATCAAGGAGAGTGTTGTCTTTGAGCAGGAGTGGAGCAAAATTTCTTCTTGAATCTTTAATAAACTCCGACTTCCATAATGCCTGATTTAAACGTGAGCCTCATACTGGAGCCTTTCAAGCAAGGGAGAAGGAAGACTGAATTGTGAGTAGAAATATCGCCATTACAAGTAGTCATATTGACAGTTCAAAGTACGTTATACCTCTACAGATTGGAAAACACTCGGGGAGGAGCTTGTGCCAGCCTGTCTGTACAACACCAGCCATATGTTGTCTTACTTCAGTAAAGAAGTGGTAAACTCTACATGGGGTCAAAGCTTCCCTCCAAGTGCCTCAAAAATATGCACATGGAGCAGATGTATTGGCCCCCATTCAGAGGGCAAACGTAGGCTATCTGAACATACCTTCCAACTATGACTCAGGTTTTTGCTCATTCAGAAGTCAAGAACAATTACCAAACAGTGAGAATAAGGGTAAAATGTCTGTTGCTACTATAGGAAAAGCCACCTTTACATGTAGATTATTATTTTTTTCTAAAAAAGAAAAGCATGCAGTGAGATGCTCAGAAGCTAACGTGAGCAGCCTCAGGCTTTAGTTCAGAAAGCACAACAATTTGAACAAAAAGAAGGTGCAAATACCAGTTGTCTTTCTAGTCCTGATGTAAGAAGGCATTAATTTCAAAAAGACTTACTGTGATATCCTTACTGTTAAAAAAACCCCAAACCCAGACCCTTAAAAACACTAAACACTAATTGTGTTTATGATTACTGAATAGTGTTACAACAGGAAAACGATCTGGAGGATAGATGTCTAGGTAGCCAAATAGACTTGAAAGTCAACACCCAGCAAATTTCTTTTAAGTTATTTGGAACCAGAAAACTTTTGGAAAACATTGATCACATGAAAAAATCCTGTGCTAGTTAAAAACCTAGATCTGTCAGTGCTTTAGAATATGGTAATTTATTCAGGTTTCTTTTACTGGGGGAAAATATATTTTGGGGGAACACTGATAAATCTTTTCTCTACCTATTAATTACAAATTTAAAATGAATCTCATTTGGCCTTGCAGAAACCTTTTTTGTATTTGCCTTCCATGCCACATCTGGTTTTTATTTATCTTAATTTGGTTAAAATGTAGCCATTCAAAACTCAGAGTTTCTGTAAATACTGTTAACATTAATCTGTCCGGGAGTATATTCACTGAAGAAATAATATTTGTCATATATATTTTCTCTTTCTGTCAAATTCTGTTTGGCACCGGCAGAAGAAATACCATATAGTTTAAAGACTGCACTAAAATCTTCCCTCTCTGAACAGTTGCAAGATGGCAGATACAAGGCTGGCCCAGGGAGGATGGGGTGGTCCTGTACAGATTTCAGAAGGGAGAGAGAATATGAAGCTCTTAAACATGCTGAAGACCCTTGTGTTAAAATTAATTGCTGGGTTCAGTACAAAAATCTGTGTTAAAGTAGTTTTCATCTTTGATTAACAGCTGATTTTGCTGCAGGCTCCTTATGCTGCCAAAAAACTGATCTGCTGGCATACTCCTCTGCAGAGGTCTCAGCACCGTACCTGCATGGTCCAGCACACCGGGGTGAGTGCGGATGTGGCTGTGGGGGGTGTCAGGGCAGGCTGGATCACGACCTTTTATTCCTTATGTATTTCTGGGGTTTTTTTCAGAAACAACCTCCTGAGTACAGCACAGTGTCCTGGGTCACTTTGGAAAATGCTGTTCATGAAACATTTGAGAAACAAATTTTGTTCCTATATTTTTCACTAGGGGAAAGGAAACGACCCAAACTGTGGCGTATGTTATGAGTTCCGCGTGAGCAGAGTTAACCACACAGGACAATAAGCAAATTGCATCACCTTTATGGCTTCCAGGAATCAGCTGGGCTATCTCCTGCCAGCATCCCAAGGGCTTCCTTAACCTGGAGAAACCCATGATGAACAGAGGCAGACAGTCAGGAGCAAATCACAGACCTAGTCAGTCTTTGGATTCCTTTTTCATTCAGACAAATTTTGAATGTTAAATAAATACTGAAGGAATCACTTGTCACCACAAATTATTCCTTTGAATGTTTACTGTTCATGCCAGCTTCCCTGGGGTCCTTCCCATTTAGAAACAACTTTAACAAGCAATCTCATAAAACACTGACCATTATTCCCCAAGAAGTTGTGCCTAGTGACTTGTAACACAGAACTGTGTTTCCAATTTCACTTTAAAACGTATTAGAAAGGGGTCCTCAGTATTTTTTACATTAGTATTTAGTGCCATGTGGAAATGGCAATTATAAATTGCCACAAGCTGTACTTATAGCCTTTATTTTTGTTTAACTGTTTAGATAGTGCTTTTCAGTCCCCTTCCCTCTGCAGGCCTGGGAGAGCAATTTGTTTGCTGCTTGCTTCAGCAGTCCTTGCCAGGGACAAGGACAGCAATTACTTGAATGCACAATCATATCTTTGTTCTGTCCCTCCTTCTCCATAATAGATGCAGACTGAGTGGGTAGCTGCAGGGGCACGTGCGAGAGATGCTCATGCTCTACCAAAGCGTTGGGTTTCAAGGGTGAGCTGAAGGACGGGTGGCTCAGCAGCGCTTCTGCTCCAGGCGAGCAGAGGACTTCAGAAGGTGCATGAAGCCTGACGTGGGGACCAGCAGACGGTGCCACTGCAGACAGCGGTCGCAATTTGCTTTTTTTTCCTCCTGGAAGCCTACATTTTGGAAAAAAAACAGCATTTCTGGTTCATGGGGACCAGTTCCAAATTTGCGTTTGAAGCTTAAATTTTCTCTAACCATCCTTCTTCTGTACATAAGGCTACAACGTATTTATGTTATGAAAGAGAACAGTCTTTCTCTGGTGGTGTCTCCCTGTGTCCTGGTTTCCCTCTAGACAATACACAGCTGTGGGTGCCTGTCCTTTCTAGAGAAAGTAAGCTAGCAGGCTCTAAAGGCTGAGCTGAGTTTGTCTTATTTTGGCCCAGGTCCCAGTGGGTCTCAGCCCATTTTAATGTGCAGTTTGGTGAAAGACACTGCGAGAGACAAAGGCCAACTGCAATGGACATGCAGCTGGTGACAGCAGACTCAATATCAACAGAAAGGCATAAGCACCAGGTTGAAAAGGATCTACCCCAAGCATTGTATTTTCATCCTGTAGAATTAGAGGACACCAACAAGTATAATATTATTTTACAGAGTAACAGGGTCATCTACTCTCACTTTCCACAGTAAAAGGTACTCCATGCAAGAACCTATAGTAACAAAAGGAAATGATTGTGGCATATTATAACAAAAAAATTTCAGGTAAAAGGATTAACTTCAAGGAAATAACAAAGGCCCTGAAGTAATAATTTATGAAAATATTTTAATTAAAAATTAATGATGGGGCAAGGTGGGACCAAAAACAGTGGAAGATTATGACTGAGGGGATCTGAAGGAACTGAAATGAGTTTGAGAAAAATACATCAAACTGCAACAGAACCTCTGAGAATGAGGCAAGCCATGAGATCTCAGGCAGGAAATGCCATTTGTAAGTGCTGTGATACATTGACTTCTGTGAAAAGACTTTTGTGACAAAATTACCCCCACTGGTGGGATGCTGGAGCCTGTGGCTGTGGTCACATCAGCAAGTTGTGAGGAGCAATGGAAGCACATCTGCAGGGCGAAACAGGTGATGCTCAGGGTCCAATATCTCTGCTCTACACATTTCTGGGGTTTTAAATTACCATTATTTCAGATAAGCTCCAGTGTGGTCTCATGTACTGGCTGCCAACCACTTGTTTGTGACTGAGGTGCAGTAATGGTGCTCCTGGAACGCATCCATCCATTTAGTTTCATCCAAAAGTAATCCCATTCATGCACACCTTGATGTGTGTGCACCCTTCCTTGGAGCAAACCAAAGCAGAGGATCAGGAGATGGCTGGGAATTTCTCTTCAAAAGAGCAGTCCCCATCTCAGCTGGCACACCGACATATGATGCAGCTGCTGGTTCAAGAAGTCCCTCTCAGACCTAAGTTGTTAAGTGTTTTCCGTTCACTAAAGAGAAGATGCAGGAGTTCTTTAGTCAATTTAGTAAATCTCTGCTCACTCAAATAGATTCTTCAGCTTCAATGAAGGTACTTGTGTGAATTAAATAATCATCTGTGGACATAGCGGTTATTGATTTCACCCTATCAAGTTATGCTGTCTGGTTGTTTATGCAGGAGTTTGTTTAAAGGGACACAAGATGGCTATAGCAGATTTGTTTAGATTGCTTTTGGGATCAGAACTGGGTTTAACATTAAGAGTTATAGGCCTGTCCCTTCAAATTCTTACTGCTGAGCTTGGGAGCTTAATTCTCTGAGATGCTGGTTGCTCTGGCCTTTCTCCAGCAAAGCACTCAGGCTGGTGGTTGACTTTTAAGCCTGGGAACGACACTTCTGCACTCAGCAGACTCCTTGGGCTCGCACTGAGTGCACAGTCCAGGCTGTGGTGGGTGACTCGTCTTTGCAGGATCAGTCCCAATACTCTAAGGGCAAAGTCATTTGAGAATTTAGTAACTACCAAAAAAAAGTTTTGAGGTGACATTTTTCAAGTATTGTAAAAATCCTTTTAACCACTCACTGGTGTGCTATATTTGTGTTATCTCAGAGCGGATACATTTCTCACTTACTGGAACTTTAACAGCTAATAAAAATAGAACTTCTGAACTTTCAAGGACCCTTTGAATAGTGTAGCTGTACAACGTGTCTGCACCACAGCAGAGGCGAAACGGTTCGTAAAGGTCTGTGTGACACATAGTGTTGCTTGGTGCAAACAATAACCAAGAGTGGCTATCGCATCCTCCAAACAAAACTAAATAGGCAATTACTGGATATGCAGCCAGTGAAAATCCGTTCAGATCCACTCGACTACAGATTAAGCTAATGCTAAACAATAGGGATACAGCCTTTCCCCCGGAAATTCAATGGCAAAACTCCCTCTGACTTCATCAGAGTCTAGATTTTGTGCAAGGACTGAACCTCCCCCTACTGACTTCTGTGGGGCCATTTACCAATACGATGCTTGTAAGAGGCTCAGAAGTGGTTCTGAACCAAAATAATGAACTATTGTTTAGGATGTTTTTTCTGACATAAAATACATAGTTTCAGAAAGGCACGGACGTGAGGAGATTCCCTTCCCTTGATCCAAGAGGCTTGCATCAAGCTTCAAAGAGCCCCGCGCTCCAGAGGGATAATACAATGGGATAAGCAATAATTGCGAACCAATCAGAGTTAAGATAAGAAGTGGTATTTCACTGCAATGGAAGCAATAAGTGGATATCTCTGTGCTCAGAACCAGTTTGCTAGAGTTTTGGAAGCAGTTGTCTCCTCTAAGCTGCAAACAGCGTGTATCGTATCGATACATCCGCGTTGCGCTGGCGTGCAGTCTCAGTGGTGTTTCTCAGAGGACAAGAGCAGAGCAGAGCCGAGACCTTTCTCACAGTCTTTATAAATGGCTGGCAAGGCCACCTTGCCAGAAAGAATTATAGCTATCTCAGGATACAGTCTGAGCTGGATTAACTACGTTTGTAATTATCACTCCGGGGGAAAAAAAAAAAAAANAAAAAAAAAAAAAAAACTACAAAAAACTATGACTGTGTAAAAGAAAACCTTTTTGATTTAAGTTGCTGGCATGCACAGTCCAAACAATTTCAAAAGGTTTCAGCTGTTTCAGCCTGAGTAAAATGATGCTGCAGGGCCTGGCTGTACAGATGCTGCTCCAGTGAGCAATCTGCACTCACACAGGCAATTTCTTCTATATGTGGAGTTTATCCATGTTCACAAGGGCTCCCTCCTCAGAGGAACTTAATCTGGCAGCACAGGGCTCTTATTTTGCTATGGTTGTGTTAGCCCTTCTTTCAGGGAAGGAAAAACAAAACAAAACAAAACAAAATCTTTTTATGCTTTGGAAATCTGAACCCGAGTGTGGAAAGTGAGTTCTCGCCTGCTAAGGGCATTTGAATTTTTCTGAGGTTGTTATTGAAGTTCAAAGCAGATAAGGGCTCTATCTGGGGCTGCAAGCCACTGTAATGCGACACTTACCCAATTTGCAAGGATGTTAGTAGCTTCAAAGTTCCCTCTAAAGGCAAACTAAGCTTCACAGGCCTGCCCAGTCAGGAGTAAGTTATTCTGTAATGAAGGTGAGACACAGAGAAATGCTGGTAAGAGGTTCGACCTCATTTCTTGGCTGTTATTATAAATCGTTTCTCCAAATCACAATAAAATAAGCTACACTGTAGTTGTAGGGCTAGGGAGCCAAAAACTAAAAAGAAAAAAAAAGAAAAAAAAAGAAGTTTGGTTTAATAAATGACCAAGGAAGACAATTTTCCATTTTATCAATACGAGAAATCCATATCATGGATCGGGGGGTTTTTATTCCATTTCTGAAATGTTTGTTCTTCCTATGTGTTGATTCTGCCTTTCTACGTAACCAACCTTTTCTTTATACTACATCTGACTGCAGAGATCAGGAAGAAGAATCTAACAGATTTATTAAAACACTCTCTTATCTCTTGTCCTCTGAGAAACGCTGCCTAGATACAGATACGCTTTGCACATTATTTATGTGGATTAAAGTAACAGGTACTTTGCGAACATTCCTTATAAAAAAATTAATTTCTCACAAAATACAGTTTTTAAAAAAAGCATGATGGCTGAAAAATCAAATGTTTCTGCGCTAGCTTTCAAATGATGCAATACAGCGGGTAAGTGTGTATGGACAGTGCAAGGAAGGGTGTGCCTAAGTGATACAGCACAATGCTGTGTGGAGGTATCCAGCTCAGTTCATTTAAAGCTAGCTTTAATACCTGAAGCAAAATAGCCTCGTGATCTGCCTGGATACTCTTCTTGAATGATGGCATCTTGCTTCTTAATTCTAGTAACTGAAAAAGATTGCCATATTAATTTAATATATGAACTAATACAAAGAGAAGAAATCAGTCAGTGCCTAACAGTCCATGAAATGTCATTTAGATTTCTTTTTCCCTGTGATGTAAATTATTAATGTACATTCCAGCCACCTGAAAAAATAACATGCTTGCCAGTCATGGAACATTTTTTCTTTTTTTAAATCATATCAGAATAAAATTGGAAATTGTCAGAAATCTGTGCAGCTAATAATGTCTACAATTTTTATTCTTTTTTCCACTGAGCAGTGTAAACCAGCATCCCTGGTAGTTATTAACTAAGGAAGTGATCTCATTCCTACGCAACTAAAAGAGTATTTAAATTTAAATTTAAGTTTGAAAGATCCACTTTAGTCTCCCTACTCAGAAATGGGCAGTCAGCCAGCCTGGCTGTAGACCAAGAAATCAGTGTTTCTCTACACAGACAACTCCAGAGAGGACCATTTCAGATTTCAGCATCAAGTTTTCAGAAATCAAGCAGTGAAATAAAAGACATTAAGAAGATAACATGCTTCTAATTTGATGTATATATCAGCATTGCTCAGTGAGATAATGCTCTTACATGTACAGGCTCAGAGAAAATCTGAACATATTGAAAAAATAAAGTACCTTCCAAGCATCTGAGATGTCTGTAGTGCTCCTGGATGAGGAGAAGGTGCTGGTAGTCAGCATGCAATAGTCCCTGCAAGTTGCAACGTGTCTGGGTTTCACATACAGGTGACAAATGGTTCTTGAGAAATGTTAAGGTTTCTAGGGGGGTTTTAGCTCCTTAGCCAAGTTTGTGTGTTCTCAGAGTTGCACTGAAGACATGCTGGGTCTGCTGTAGCTTGGACCTTCCTTAGCAGAATTTTGTACCTTACCTACTCCAATGCCTTTGGAGTTCCCCCCTCATCTTTTTAGGCTGCATGGGAAGACAGAGCCATGACATCCTTTCCAGCAGCTCTGCGCTAACAAGTTATTTGGTTCAGTAAATCAAAGCAGTTGGTGCTGAGGCCACGTGCACATCTACATGATACTTGTTTGGGGGTTTCACTTCAGTGAAAGTTTAGCTTGGCTGCCTAGGTTGAATGCCCCCACCACGCACATACCTGAGAGCCACCTGCAGGACCAGTGGTTAGGTGGCTGCTGGGTACTTGTGATAAACCTGTGCTCAGCATTTCAAGCACTGGCATCGGGATGAAAGTTGTTTGGCACCGTTAATGCCTGGTCACGTTGCCCATCTTTTGACAAAGTACTACTAAAGTCGTTCTAAACGTGCCAGTGAAAAATAGAGCTGGCTGGTGATGTTTAGATTTAATGGATATGACTAGGAATAACTTGGTTTTCACCTTCTTAAGCCAAGTTTGTAGTAGGCTTAAAATTTCCGTGGTGTTCTCCTTAATAACACAGTAAGTATCTGTACATACTAATTACATTATTTTACAGTTAGCTGGTATATAAACTATTTTAAAGACATCGTGTGGACTGCAACATCCAGCTATCTGGACACAGGAACAATAAAACCCCACTTCCCTGAAGAAAAAAATAATACCCCTATTTTTGTACATTTGTTTGTCTATGTGAATTACTTGCATGTAAGCTGAAAACTCTCGTTTTCTTCCTAAGCATATTAATCTCCAAGCCCAACTGGTGCTTGGTCAAATATTGCCTTATCTGTACAGTGCCGTCAGCATGCACAGCTGAGAATCCTGCCCAGCTGTAGCATCAGGTTCAGATGAAGGTTTTAGGCTTTGAATTGCGGAAGTTGGTCTCACTCAAACAAAGTAAGCAGCTACTTCTAGAGGAAGAGCCTGATAAGAAGATAATAAGCCCTTTCTTTTTTTTTTTTCTTTTTTTTTTTTTCCTTTTTCTAAGCCTAGCAGCAAGAAGCCAAGAGTCTTGTTGACTTATGTCACACACACAGCTGTAAAAGAGGCTGTAGCTTTGTTTTTTTCACAACAGGATTAGATGAATAATTTGATAGTTTGAAATAGTCAAGGAGTATTCATGGCTATTTTTTTTCTACAAGTCACACTGAGGTCAAAGTTAACAGTTAATTCACCCCCTAGATGATACACAGAATATTACCAAAAAAACAGCAAGAGTCCAAGAGATTTAAACCAAGAGACTTAAACCAAGAGTCCAAGAGACTGTAAAAAGTCCAAGAGACCAGGCTGTGCTGCTCAGCAGCTCTGTTCTGCTCATGGCTCTGTGCTCCCCTGGGGTCACCACAAATGGGGTACCCCAAAGGTCAGGCCTGGGCTCTGCTCCTGGTGCTGCCTCACAAACAGGAGGTACCAAAGCAAGAATAATTGCCGTTAAGCATGATCATACTGCAGTCTGGTGGTATTTCCAAGAAGTCTCTGAAGATGTTCCCACTTCTCTTAGAGTCAAGTTTGGATTCTGAGCTTGGTCTGGACCCGATATACCAGGACAGACAGTAATGTAGTTGATTGGAAGTTAATTTTTATACTTATACTGTTGTTGTTTGAATTAATAGTTAACTGAGGTTGTCGCTTTACATGCCTTTGCAGGATTAGAGGGAGATTTATGTGTATATGGGTTTGTAGAGGGAGAAACAATAAACTTGTTATGAAGACTTTGCAGAGAAGAGAGAGACATGCTGTAGTTGTGATAAGGATGGTTGCTTTGAAAAAGCAGAGACCATATGAAGTCCATTAAGAACTGGTGAACTGCATAAAAACAACGGCAACATCCTTTCCTGTGACTCCTTGGAATATAAGAGCTTGCATAGTGCTTCAAAGGCACTTCAACAATAGCATAATTGGGGGCTCACGGTCAGGCACTTAAACCCATGTAGGGCAGTGGGAAGAGCAAAATGTGTTCTCTCTTTGTAAAACCTCCCATGCGTCTTATCTTATTTTCTCCCTTTCAGTGTTTACTCAGCGTTCATCCTCAGTGAGGCTGGTTTGTAGTACGTGAATGAATGAAGACGTCTTTGAAGTTGCTGTACTGAGCAAAATAGTTGAAGCTTTTCTTTGATAAGTTCACATGAATAGAGCTATTTTCTATTAACATATCTTTTACTGATGTGGCTATTGTGCCATGAGAGAATTAAGAATCCTTTTCAGATGCATGTTTGCAGCTCCCATTAAGGCTAACAGCTCTGTAAACGCATGTTTGGAGGAAGATGTGCATAATGGTAATTACAACGCATTTGCATACACATCTTGCATTTAGTCCAGAAAGCGCTCAACATGCTTTACAAACTTCACCAACACACTTACACATGTTGTAAACGTAGAATCACTTTGTCAACAGCTGCTGTACAGCCACCTCGAGGTGAAATGCAACAGCTGTGTAACAACACAAAACAGCACCACAGAACATGGCAGCGACCATAAAAACTGAAATTGCCTTATCTAGTTGAAACCATCGGGAGAATTCTAGGTAAGTAGCATGTAAATTACTCAAAGTTTGACTTGGGCACTGGAGGTAATGTTCCTACCGTTACAGGGAAAGTGCTATGGCATTTTTAATTATGGCAATTTGCCTGAACCTCTGTTTTATGTCTCTGTGGAAAGACAGCACCTCCAACTGCAGTGTGATGGGTAACAGAGGCCAGTCCTTGGTCTCCAGCTGAGTCAGATCAAAGAGTGCCACCTACAGCACAGGCACCTCCTTGTCCTGTGGAGCTTCGGGTCTTGCTTGGCTGGCACTTGAGGTCTGAATCTGTCTTGGTAGATAGCGAGACCAGGTGGGACCACACAGTGACATGCAAGCAGAAATTTCATAAACAGAAAAAATGAGCAAAGTTTTAAAAGGGGAGAACAAAAAACGTGGCTGATGTCAATGTGGTGTAAGAGATTGGAAGCCTAACAATTTCACCTTCCCTAAGGGATGTGTTACCTCATACCAGTGTGAAATACGACATAGACAAGTGATAGCACCCCGATGTCAGGATTGTCATTGTCTTGGCTGTAGGAGCAGAGAAATGGCACTCTTGGCTGTGGATGCTACGTCTCTCCTTGGTTCAAAGTTACCATGTGAAGCAAACATGGGGAGTCTTCTACAGCTGGAGAAGCCACTGTGATTGAGACAGACTGAAAATACTTGCTTTCTTATTCATGGAAACGTAGTAACTCTTTACTCAGGTTTTGAGACTCTGCAAAATTTTGGCATGTTTCCCATTAGTATGATCTCCTTGAGGAAGAAGGACAGAAGAGTGGGTTTTCACGCCATCTGTTGTCTTTCCTGCATGCCATGTGACTGATCCCTCGTAACTCATTCCCAGACCATGCCTATTAACTAGACCTCACATTATCTTCTCACACTGTCTTGGGTTCATCCCCCTTCCTGCTGCAGGACAATAGTCCTTCCTTTGGTAGCAGGGTCCCCCAGTAAATGGCAGCTGGTGTTTGGGTTGTACATCCCCATGTGGTGTTTCTGGACAGCTGTAAAGCCCATTCCCGGATATCCTGTCCAGGGAGGCAGCCACTGGGGACAGGGAGAAGAACCCTGGGGAAGATGCTGTGAGCATCTCATTTTGCACTCTGGTTTCCACAGCAGACCCCCACCCCGTCAGAAATTACCTGCTGTGCAAAATCCAAAATAAAAGACCATTTTGCAAAGGGAAAAAAATCCTTCCTGCTGGCAGATACCTCTCCTTTCAACTTCAGCAGGAAGCCTGAGGAGGCAAAGATGCCTGAAGTGAGGATGGGCGCCTGTGTGGAGGGGCTCAGGGTGGGCTGCGGCACCGACCCACCGCAGGGCTGGGCTGGGGGCGGCCAGGGCAGCCTCTGGAGGGTTTGTGCCGCCACTTCGGGCCTGAGAGTCATGTTAGTGAAAACAAAGTGGAAACGAGCTGGTGAGCATGTGTTGTCAAGCGCTCCTTTTCTGACGGCTCCAGATGGGGACCACATGGAATGCAAAGTAAAAGTGCAGCAAATGAACCTAATCCTCTAATTCTCTGCCTGCAGTGAAATGGGCTCTCACTGTTGCTCTCCTAATGAAAAAGCAAGTAAGCAGTCATCTGTCTAGGTCGCTCTTATTGTTTCTTGTTGGCATAACTGAATTTTACCATGACTGGCTAAAGTAGCAGAGAGAAACAAATTATAGTCTATTTTCTGAGCCTGTTTTGCAGCAGAAATAAGAAACATATTTTTCGTTTGGGAGGACAGTAACACACAGCTTCATTTTTTTCCTTTTTTGTATGGGTTTTGTTTTATAAGAAGGAATTTCCCCAACTTTTCTAATTACCAACCATAGCCCTTTGATCTCTCTCTAACCTTGCTATTAATTACTTCTCTAAATACAGCAGCAGCAGCAGCTTTTCGTAAGACTTTTATTCTTCTCAGGACCTGACACAACTGCCATCAAAGTGAGTAAAAGCCGTTCAATTCACTTTAGACAAAGGGCCTTGCATCAGGCTCTTTGTGAAAATGCACAATCCACCATTAAAAGTAAGGCAGGTCAGTCCTCCACCCTTCTCCTTCTGTTGATTTTAGTGGAAGTGAATCAGCACAAACATAGCAACTCTAACACTGACAGAAAATAATAACATCCCCAATAAGTACTATGCAATATACAAGTAAAGGACTGCCTGTTTCTCATGCTAAATGTCATGTACAGTGCTGCTTTAGTCAACAGAGTGGCTAGCAAACTCTTTGTTTTTTTTAATGGCATGCCCTGAAAAATAATGAAAGGCAGGTTTTCCACATGTTATTGTTTACTGCTGTCTAGGCTATACTGTGAAATGTATATGGCAGCTCTTTGGAGGTGAGACCTTTTTGTTTGCTGTTCATAGAGCTGGAAATCCTGTTCTGAATGTCCTGGATATTCATGGGTAGGTATAAAATTAATTACTATAATGTATTTTTAAGTCTCTGATGAAATTACAGCACACAGCATACTCTAGTCAAATTGTAACTGCCATTATAACTACATATTTGATGTAAGGACTGTACAGGCCAGTCTTCCATCAATGTTCTTACAAAACTTTCATGAGGGTTTCAGACTGCGTAGCTTGTTGTTTAACACAAATGTCACTGGCATGGGAAAATTTTTAATCCATGAGGTGTGGAGATAATGATCTCTTTCTCGTTTATTGAACTCTTAAAATACCAGTTACTCACACTGCTGTGAAGGGCCTGTCTCTGTCTCCTTGATCATCTCTCCACAGGCACCAGAGCTGCTGGCACTACCTTCTACCCAGTCTGAATCAGCCCCAGTCCCACAGCCTCTTCTTGCAGGGGAGGGGCTCCAGCCCCAGTCAGCACAGGGACCTCCTCTGACCTCACTCTGGTTTATCCAGGTCTTTCCTGAGCTGGAGGTCCCAAAACTGAACTACAGGGGCTCTCCCTGCCCAGGACAGGGCTTTGCATTTGTCCCTATTGACTGCTCATTCCCCCAGCCTGGACTCTTTTGGTGGCAGCCTTGCTCTCAAGGGTATCCATTGGTTACCCTGGCTTGGTGTCACCTGCACACTCAGTGGGAGAGCTCTTCATCATGTCCTCCAAGTCTTTGGCAATGATTCTTCCTCTGCATCTTAAACATCATAATTCACATCAATGTTTACAGTTCTGGAAGGCTAGTACCAGCTGGAAGACAGACTTTCAGAGATTTCATCTTTCATCCTATGGGGGAATTAGTACTCCATTCTTAGAGGCCAACAACAATTTCCCCTCAGTTGTTCAAGGCAATTCCTCTATTGCTACTTTGCCTTAAGTCTTGTCTTTATTACCTTCATTGGCTTCCCACCAAGGCTCATCAATTGACTTTCAGTATCTTCAACAGGGGAAGCTTCCCTTGTCTTTTCCCATTACACATTCCTCCCATGAAGCACTTGCATCATCTCTGTTTCTCTCCTTTTTCTTCTCCCTGAGACCTTCGATTTTCTTCCTTTTCCCACTTTTGCTGTCATCCTTCTTCTCTACACATCTCACCTTTTTTGTATCATCTCTTCCTGCCACTTTCTAGCTCCTCATAGCTCCCCTCTTTCCCATGGTTCCTGTCTCTCGTAGTGGTACTTTTTGTCCTCCTTAAGAACAGTTTTCCTTTTGCTACTACCCCGTAGTTGTAGTATTGGAAGATGATTTGATTATATCAAGTTGGAGCATTCCCAAATGTTTTGACCTCATCTTATCAGTGCAGCCATCAAATGCAGGCAAGCAGCCAAGCTGAGAATGTGTTTTGTGAGAATACACACTCCCAAAGGCACTGTCAGGAGAAGGTATTCCCTTAGGTTGCTCATTTGTCTTTATTTCAAAGCACTTCAATTTCAAGTTCAAAACCTAGTAACGGGCAAGAAGAAGCTGAAGATTTCTCAATTCCCTCTTATGGGCTTTCAGAGTCTTTACTTTAGGATCACTTTGTCCTTGCAATGGGACTTGCTGTCCTAAATTATTCCATTATTTCTGAAAGGCATACCCTTGAATAACCCTACCCTCTCTACGACAGAGAGAGATATTATTAAAAATTCAGAGATATCACAATTTTAGACTGTGGTTCTGTAAGTTTTAGTCTATAATATGATTTATTTTAACCTACTAATTGCATTTCTGGACATTTTCGTGACTTGAGAACTGAGCTGAAAAAGAAAATATTTTCAATATATTTTTTGTAAAAGAAATGGAGCAAAAACACAAGCATTTTTCTTATTTTAATTTAAAGGCAAGTGAAAACCATAATGAAATCAAAATCCTGAAAAATCCTGAATAAGAAGAGAATTTGTATTGTAGAAGACCAGCTAAGCTTAACAGAACTTAAATGGCAAATTGGAGCTGATCTTATAAGAATAATACTTTTAAAAAGTGACAGTGCAAACAGAAGTATTTCTCAAAAAGCAAGTTCACAACAAACTTGTGGAAGCCAGTCTCATAATGACTGCCAAAAAAATCAACTGGTAGAAGAAAACAGTGAAACTGTAAGCTATAAAAGACAGGGGGAAAGAAGTATTACAGAAGGGTATTTTAAAAAATTATTTTCAGATGATAAAAAAGTTCCATTATTTTTATTTCTTACCTTGGAGTCACGCTAGAGGTCAGATTTCTTTTGGCATGGCTGATATCTTTGCCCTGTAGAAAACTCACCATCTGTCAAGAAAGCCTGTGTGCTTTGATAAACATGACCTGGAATCTGAACATATCCGTCTTTGTTAATGTGCTTGGTTTTTCTGCAAAAAAAATGAGAAAATAAATGTATAGACAAATCCAAGTGATACAACAATTTGTTGACTTTGAAACATATCGACAATACAAAAGACACTTTTCTTTTGTCAGTTTTAGATCAGATTAGTGGTGATGGTTTTGGGTGAGATTTGTTTGGCCTTTTTGGCTTTGGGGGGGATATATTGTTTTATGTACATGTGAACTCTTAAAATTGTATTGTACGTGCTGTGCACTCAGTACACTATATTCATTTTGGCTCAAAATTTACTTCCAGGAGTAGATCCAAATAAGTCAAACTTCTTGTTGTTATTTTGCTTTTTCTTGTTCCCTTCTGCACAGCTAGTTATTAAATCTCACCATTTTTGCAGTTATTCTGGACTGTGATGTGTTCTCTGATACCTTCTGATTTTGGCACAAAGGAACATTCTCTATCCACTGAAAAGAAAGATATTCGGTCTTAAGAACATCGAAGGTTTATATCAGGTTCTTCTGATTTGTTCACCAGCTTTCCTAACTCAGTGGAGGACACAATTTTTCCAAGAACCTTCTTCCTCATAGCTTTCATAGTAGTGGTCTGCCTCACTAAGAGATATCAAGGTTGTTAACCAAACCTCTGCTGTAGGCACCGGAGTGCAACATGCATCCTGGATGCACCCCAAGTCTGCTACTTCTGTCACAGTGTCCAGCCAGCTGTGGCGGATTCTTACAAAACTGAAACTTGTTTATTTACTTGTTACAACTTAGATAAGCTAAAATCTTTCCGTTGATCCATTATCTTTTTGTTTTGGCAGTGCAGAAGAATTTAATCTTGTTTCCTAGTAATTCTAGGCATGGGTGTTGCAGAATCTAAATTCAGTTTCTTTCATTCCTTTGCTGCCCTGAATGTTTACCATTAGTAGTTTTACTCTAACAGCACAACTTATATATAACACATATTTAAATCTGACACGCGGTGACGGACAGTAAGTAAATATATTCATTGATTTTATTGATTCACAGTGATGTAAATGAGAACAAGATATTAAACCAACACAGAAATACCATGATGGGTTCTGAGGCATAGGGCAAATTCATAAAATTGGTGGATTTGTCAGTTATGGACAAAGCAGATAAGGAAGGCAGGTTTATGAATGAATTCGTAAACTTCCCTTCTGGCAGGGGAATCGTAGAGTTAACTTGGTTTAGATATAAGGCAGAGGAGCTTTATGGGTGCTTTAACTTATGCCAAATGGAGACCCACACTAAAAGTCATTCCCCTTATCCAGGATAAGAAATGGTATGGTTTTATCGCACAAAAGGATATAGCTGGAGAGAACAGAGGAAATTTTGTGCACCCGAGCCCATTGTCAGCTTTGAAAGAGCTGCTTGGTGTAGTTTTCTCTGGTTGGCAGGCCTATGATTAATTCCCAGCACTGTTTCTGTACCATCAAAGGGCAAGAGTGTGGGTGTACATTTGAATATCTATCTGTATTCATAACCATTGCGATTGCTTTTTAGTTGTAAATTATGCTGGATAATAAATGCACATTGTTTTTAATAAATCCACTAATATTGATCCATACAGTTTGTGCTAAAGGTAGGGAAGTCCTTTTACTAACAGAAAAGAGTAGGTCTTAACTGGATGTCACACCATCCCTAACCCAAATGACTGCTATTCTGTGTTTATTGTGATAATAGCTTTTTACTTTCCTGCAGTTTCCTGAAAACAATTCCTCACTGTTTATGCAAGCTGCAGGGGGAAAAACAGAGTGACCCACCAAGGGTCTTCATTTAAATGTCCAGCAGTAAAGACAGAGAAAAAGCTTCACAAGCCCACCGCTTACAAACATGTGGTTTGGTGAGTGCACTGTGTCAAGCGCGTTGTTCTAATCTGCAGAGCAGCATCGTCCTGTGAGGGCTGGGTGGGCGCTCTGCAGCGCAGAGAGCGCAGGGGGCAATGCAGCCATGCAGCCAGGAGCCAGGGGAGAGGGGAGGAAAAATGGATCTGAGAGGGACAAAATGTTCCCATCTCAGAAGGCCTGAGCAAAACTCTGCAGTGATGCCCAGCAGTGGGGGAAAAAAAAAAAAAACACAAAAACCAAAAACAAACACGAAACAAACCAACAAAACATCCCCAAAACACAAAAGAGGTTGGAAAGTGGCAGATGAAGTGTTGTCCTCTCTCTTCCCTTCTTGCATCTGGTGCGAGGCAGCAGGAAGAGTGGAGGATGTCACTGTAATCATTCCAAGAGGAGGATGTCAATGTGATCATCCCTGTTCTGCCTTGTGTTCTTTGGTGATGGATCTTGCTGTAGCCTCATCTTACAGAATCACAGAATCACAGGGGTTGGAAGGGACCTCTGGAAATCATCTAGTCCAACCCCCCTGCCAGAACAGGTTCACCTAGAGCAGGTTGCACAGGATGGCGTCCAGGTGGGTTTGGGTTATCTCCAGAGCCAAAGACTCCACCACCTCTCTGGGCAGCCTGTTCCAGTGCTCTGCCACCCTCAAAGTAAAGAAGTTCCTCCTCATGTTTAGATGCAACTTCCTATGTTGAAGTTCGTGCCCTTTAAGTACAAACCATGTTCACCCTGCACACACACTCAATGCCAGGGGAAGACAGACGGGCCGAGCTACGGTAGCTCCTGCACCCTTCTCAAAGGATATTGTAGGCAACGATCACCTTCTAGTTCAACAGGGCTTTTGCCTTTATGGTGTGTGTGAGGATGCCTGCAAAATATCCCCATCCCAATCCATTTATTATGCATTAGTGCAGGAAGGCAGCAGTTCTCTTACAACACAGAGTAGCTCTGACAGTATTTTTCCAATAATCTTTTCCATCTGTCTTTGATCCTTCTTGAAGATAAGGACATGTTTTCAGATTTGTTGATGGAATCACCTTCCATGGAAGTTTCCCTTAGTCTCAATCAGAATCACCTTTCCATCACCTTCTGATTTCTCAGAGGAACCTCAAGGAACACATTCTGGGCTGACTCCTTCAACGGGTCTTTGATAGAAGTTGTGATATTTTTACACCTGAGATGGCCAAATGGCATGCACAGTTTTACAATTTCTTTTTTACTGTGTTCAAGGAATATATTTGCCTTAGGGGAACTGGCCCAGTTGGTTTTCAGTACTGTTTCTTCTAGGATGGCACTAGCACACACAGAAGTGACCCACTGCCTCCACAATTAGAGTCAGCTCTTGAGACAAATACTACCTTAGGAAAGGGAAATGTGTCTGCAAGGAAGGCAGGGGCATGTATGCATTTTGATCAGTTCAGTTCAAGGATTGTATCTGTGTATCTCTAGGTAAAGCTAGCAACATGAAGCCATTGGGCTGCATATGATCGCTCTCTTTTGGCAGGGGATATAATTAATTTTAAAAGTACAAGGGCACTGAGTTCACGTGCAAAATAAGAATAGTGATTATTTCTTACTGAGCATTATGTGTAACTCTCAGTATTGCAGAAACATTAGCTAACTAAAATACCTTGTGCCTAAAATACCTTGTTTACTGCTGAAACGACAGTAAAGAACAAAGCTAGAAAAGTCTTATAAGAAACCATTCATTAGCAGTTCTGATGATCATGTTTGCAAACTCTTTAAATAATAAAATATTCATCTTTGGGAACACAGAATACTGTTCCTAGAAAAATGAAGATTTTTCTTAGAAAACAGTGATTCAGAGAAGAATTTAGGGAACATCATAAATAATTGCCTGAAAATGTGCTCTAAGCATCAATCTCTGGAAACAGAGGTGGTGCAATCTTTGCATAACAAAAGGAATGGCAAGCAAAACCAGTAGAAACAATTGTAATGCCACCTAGCTGTCATACCAGGCTTTTCGTGGCAGGTTTCAAAGGACAAAAGGAGTAAGAATCAGAATGGACCAAATACTAAATATTTTTTGGTTCTACCGAAAGGAAACCATGTAAAATAAATCAGGGGGGGGAAATCAATTCAGAATAAATGGAACATATTATTATGCCAAAATGAAGAGTCTAATAAAATGAAATATTTTATTTTATTTTAGAAGTACTAAAATGCTTTTATTTTGCAGTCAAGCTTGGATAAAAAATGCCATTTTCAAACTCAGAGTTTCATTTGAAACTTTACAGGGCAATTTGTAAAATTTTTCCATTTCCCTTCTGACATTTTCAAAAGAATTGGCCGAGAGTGCATTTCTCACGGAGCAACAGGTCAGACCATGTTCAAGGCTGCTTCGCCTTGTTCCCACAGTTATAACTGCATTATCCTTCCCGGTGCCATCAGGAGCCAGGAAAAATTTATTTTCTCTGTGCACAGCTTTATTGCCATTTTCCTCCCCTCTCCTCCAGCAACTGATGGGGTGACTGGTCCCTGGTAGAGAACAGAGCTCCCGCACGCTGTGTGCCATCCTTTTGGGGTCTCCTGCTTCAGCTGCATGTGCAGAGCCAAAGGATATGCTAGATCTGAGGGCTAAAAGGAAAGTCCCTTAAAGCCAGAGTGCCAGGGGCATTTGGACGATTTTACATCTCCCTTCCCCCTCCCCCCCCCAACTCAAGGGACCATTCAACCAATCCATTCCTTCCTTTGGAGAGGCTTTTGGGATTTGGAGGTGTCTCAGATGGCTCCTGTTCCCCACCCATGATAGGCAATAATTTAGTACCTTGTGTTAGTAATCAGACTGAAAAACTCCAGCCCAAGTTAATGTGCTCCATTTAGGAGATGCTAGATGAAATTTAAAATCTGTGAGATCAGACTGTTTGATCTGACCTGCTGGATCCTTCTGGCCATAAGACCCCACTGCATAGCCAGGATTCAGCAGGAATGTTCCCTGCTTACCAGTATGTAAAATACTGTTACGTGATATCCATTGTCTTAAACAGAATGTGTCTTCCTAAGGACCCCATCCAACCCTGAGAACAAGAAAAGTCTGTGCTTTCAGATTAAAGCCCTCATACATTACGAATAAATCTAATAAAAGAAATTTATTAGTTCCTCAGCAGTGGCCAGACCTTAGGGCAAATAATGGTGCTCCCGGTGCTGGCAAGGAGACAGGCTGCACAATGTACTCACGACGATGGCTGCAGCCACTGTTGGTACAAAACCATATGTATGTGGCACAGAGCCTCTGCTTAACACTTTTTTGATCGTATCTAGAATGAATACTTAATGTGCCTACGCATCTTCTGCCTGATTCCAGGATTATGAGAAGCCCTCTCATGTTTAAGTGGTGCCAAAGGTCACACATAATGCTGCTACAAAGACGACATAGAATTGCAACACATTTTTATCTCGAAGGAAACTTTTTAGCATGGCCTGTTGTGACAGGAAAAAGGGTAATGGTTTTAAACTAAAAGAGGGTAGATTCAGACTGGATATAAGGAAGAAATTTCTTACAATGAGGGTGGTGAGGCACTGGAACATGTTGCCCAAGAAGCTGTGGATGCCCCATCCCTGGAGGTGTTCAAGGCCTGGTTGGATGGGGCCTTGAGCAACCTGATCTAGTTTAAAGTGTCCCTGCCCATGGCAGGGGCGGTGGAACTAGATGATCCTTAAAGGTCCCTTCCAACCCAAACCATTCTCTATGATTCTAAGAAGACATTTTGTGCTAACAAGGTACGAATTGTCATGCATTTTGCCACTCTCTGCAATAATATGCTATATGTAGCAGAGACGTTTGTAGCTTTGAATGTGACAACACATGCCTTGGCTCCTGGTACATGTTATATGTCTGTGTTCATTCTGCATGTATGTATTGCAAGCATTCTAGGAGGTATTTTGACTGCTAATAAAATTCACACTTCTAGGCAAGATTAATTCAGAATGTGCTTGATTTCTTGCAAGGAATTTGTAAGGAGCCCTTCTCTAAAGCAAAATCTGCGACATTAAGGTGACAAGTATCTGGGGCTCTATTTCTCTAGTTTGCAGTGTGCATAGATACTAATTTAAAAATGCAGTGACAAGACCTGACCCTGTGCTTTATTATATTGACATTCTGTTATGGGTATGATTGGGAAGCCAAAGCATTTTTTTGACCAGCCTCCCTGCACTCTGGGGGAGATTTCTACACTGTCTCGCGTCTAGCCCTAGCCCTCTGATTGTCCATGCTATATACACATTAGCTCACTCCTAACATCCAGTCTGCAGTTAATCAATTCACTCCCAGTGCAATAAAACTGGGAAATACAGCACAGGAGAGTTCTACAGGTGATTGGCCCAGGGACCAGGGTTTACTCTGGCTTAGATAACAGAGGCAATTTAAGCAGTACCTATCATTTAGCCTAGAACATTACAATGTGTTTTGTTGTCAGAACGCTACGAAGATTTCAAGGTGGTACACAAAATGAAAAGGAAGTTTCAGACTGATGTGGGATTCAGAATAGAAGTACAACCTAACAGAAAATGTGAGCTTTGAAAAAAAGCAGAACAACAAAGTTCTTTTGCGCATGTTGGAGCTAAGAACAAGACCTCCGCCTGGGCCAGCCTTCAGTAATGGTCACTGCTGGATTTTGAAATTTGAAAGAAATGCCCTAGATGTAACTTGCCAGGATATTGTGAGGAATAAGTCTTTTAACTTCCATTCTAATTACTGTGTTGTTAGTCATTCAAATAATTTTGTTCCCTAAAATTTGGTTGCTATACTCCTGATCAAAAAGAAGTGATTGCATTTTTAAAACCTGCAGAGCTGTCCAGAACTAGTGACAAGAATGAGTATTTTGTAAGTAATTATTTTATATTAGGTTTGTTTATTGTTATGGTGATGTGATTCTACAATAATTGAAATTACAAACTGAAAAGACATTTAAAAATGGGCAAATTCTACAATCAGTATTTCTTTTCCATTTGAGTTTCTCTTTATTTAATTTCTCCATTCCACTGCTAGATCTTTGCAATCCTGTATCTGGAATTACTAACTCTCAAAATTTTGAATTCATACTGGTACACTAAATGAGAATGTTCTCCCATTTCTATATTTATGAAATTACAATACTTTCAGAGAACTTGTTTTACATCTTTGGCTCATTGTGTTCAGGTGGATTTAACGTAATAAACAAAGGGCATAATTTAGATTTGATTCATCAATTCAAATCAATAATAAATTCCCTGTCATCAAAAGGACCAAAAAATGTGAGAAAAATTGATGAAGAAATCGTGGATCACATCTGCATGTATTTCCAACTACTGTGTGCAGTTATTTTGCCCGAAATGAAAAAGAAACAAGAACTGATAATTGCACTCATTTCTGACTTCATTGTTTCAGTTCAGAGTATTGCAATCAGTACACATTCTTCTCTGCTCGTGATTTCTTGTTTATAGACCAGCTGATTGCATGGCGGACTTGAAATTCTGATATGCCCTGACTGGACAAAAATTAATAAATTGTATGGCCCACTAAATTCACACTGTGGACTTAGAAAAATAGTGCGTACATCTGGGTAAACTCTTGGGTGAAATTACTTGCTCACAATGCATATTTTTCATCTGGAGCATCTATACTCACCAAGAAACTAAGTCCGGGACTGGAATACCAGTACTGTAAACAAGGACTGGTCCAAAGCTCATGAAATCCACTGTTTATGTTATTGATGTCAGTGGGATTTAAATCAGGGACTTAATTAATTGAGAAAGCTTATGCAGCATAGCATTATGAATAATCGCATTTAATATTCTCATGGCATTATCAATATATATGGTGGTGTACAACAAGTAAACTGCCCTCAGTGATTCATAAATCTGTTAATTTATAAGTGATTAAGTTAAACAAATGCACAGTGGAAAAATAAAAAGATTATTAGTGTCTAAGGAAAAATATTATTCTTTCGATCCTTGCCCTGTGCAGTATTTCATTTGTGGTGTGTCTTGCAATGTAAGACAGAGAGTGAAAAAGCACAATTGCCTTATAGTGTGACGGACCTGTCATGTAGAGAAGCTTTTTTTCTAAAAGCCAAGAAATCACTTGTCAATGTCACGTCACCCATCCCCAGTGTGACATTCACATTGTGAGTCGAAGCACAGCTCGGGGGACAACAAAGCAGTACTGCGTACTCAGATCCCATAACTGAATGTGAACGAATGTAATACTCAAGTTTAGCTTTCATGATGAAATAAAAGGTATCTCACCCATGAAAGGGGATTATTATCTCTGGTATAGAAGCGTGACCCCTCATTATAATATCCATGGTCAAGTCCATCTCTTCCAGTGAGAGCTTCTTTTTATTCTGTGCCATTGTTTTAGTTGTCAAAGCCCACATTTTAGTTTGCATCAGACTGTGGGAATTAGAACTGAATCCGGTCAAATTCTCATGGAACTTTACCAGCTCTATTTTTTCCTGTCATGCAGCACTTTACTGATCACTAATGTTACTTTGCAGAAGTTACTGTTTCTTAGGCTTTCGTTTATGGTTAAGTCAGCCAAATTTTACGGTATTGCAAATAATTTTTTTCAAATCTGCTAGCTAAATAGGAAACACTATTCCTAAAGCAGGTCAAAAGACAGGATAAAAACAGGATTAAATCCCCTATTTTTTAGGAGTCTTATTATTTTATAAAAAATCAAAATGTTTAGGACAGATTTTGATTTAAAATTGTCAATCTGGAATTCTTGAATAATAATTGTTTAATAATTATTAGATTGTGTCCTTTACTTTTTCTGTAGCTGAATATTTACACTTAGCTGAGCAAAGTTATCTGTACATTGGGAATTTATTAAATAGTACGAAAAAGTTAGCCATTAATGTATGGAGATACTAGGTCCTTTGCTACCTGTAGCATTCAGAGTGAAAAGATGCACCATATCTTACTTACGCTCAATTAGTTAATGTCACCTGTGTAGTGATGATACTTCAATACCATGGATATTTGAATCAAACAAGGGTGGCTGCCTCCTACAGAGAGTCATGCTGGACTCTTGCTCAGACAAGCATTTGTCCTCTTTTCAGAGGCTTCTTTTTTTTCCAATCTCACTAGAAATCAGGGAGTAATTCAAATAAGGGTTGGTAAATCTTTTAACTCCCTGCAAGCACCAATGTGCAACAGACCCTGCTTGAAAAAGAAAATTAACTGGGGCCAGAGAGCTGTCAGTACATGGTGCTTACACTTAACAGTCAGCTAGCTCCAGCGAAAAAGGAGGTCCCATTGAAAGGGTCATGGTGACTGATTATTAAGAGAAGCACATGGAAAGGCATAGGAGTCCTTTTTTAGGAGTAGAAATCTGAAGGGATGACAGGAGACACATGGGAGAAATTTGGGATGGATTTAATTCCCGTATTTGCTTCACAAACAAGCAGAAGCTCTGTTTCCATGGGTAAACACCCATCAGATGTTTCCAAGTGCTGGAAAGAATGCAAAGGCAGAAAATACTTCAAGAAGATAGTAAGATCTCTGCAGGAGCAAACAACATATACATGTCTTGGTGTCCCTGGACAGGATGCCAACATGGGAGGTGGTGTTGAGCAAGATCAAGTGCTGCAAAAGGGAATGGACAATGACTTTTCTGCAATCTAGAAGTCACCTACTCACCAAAGAAGCAGCATAAATTATAGTATCTGATATCATATATGCGGTGTCTAATGTCATATGTCTTCCAAGTAAGGTACTCTTTCACACGATGAAGGACTTTGAGCTGATGAGTTGTTCAATCTGTGTAGGTAGATGCTTTATGAATGTGTGAGTAAGTTACAATGACCTTCAAAGGCACAGTAATGAAAAAAAATATGTTTCTTGTAATGCTTCACAAAGCACCCTTTGGCAAAAGAACACATTAATTCAACAACCTCTGAGGTATTATTTGTAAAAATGCATCACTTCCCATATTGGATATCACCCCCAGTTAGCTTCCCCTTGGCCAGTAATGTAAAAACATTTCACTTTTCTCCATTTGTAATTTTCTTTTGTATACATTCTTCCTGTACTTCAGCTGAGGGGAATTTAACATTTATGTTCCAAGTTCTTCCATGAAGCTTTACCCCTTGATTCATATACGTTCTGACAACATACTTCAAGTGCTTTATTTTAATAAGGACTGTTTTCATTACACTGTTTGGAATTTGGTGGGAGAAACACACTTGGAGAGTTGTCTACCTCTTAAAAATGTAGCTAAAGGCCTTTAAGGTCCTGTTTCTTGGACCATAAAACTTGTCTGTGATGATTGAAATGAGAATTCTGTTTGACCTTTTATGACTTAATTTCATGCTTGATTTCCACTGCTGCCACTACTTTACCTCAAAGACTATAGCTGTGTCCCTTCGAAGAGCGGGGTCTGCTTGGCAGTGCTGGATGGAGAGGTAAGTGTCTATTCTGCAGCCGACCTCTCCTTCTGCCTAAACCAATTACTCAATTTTAATGCAGAACTGACCTTTTAATCTCAAAATAAAATGCACGTCGGTTTTCAACCGCTTTTTATTGGAGTCCTTGTCTAATGTGGCCATATATGGCACAATAATTGCATACTCTTTATTTATTCTTAAAATATCTTTCTTTCTGGTTTTTAAAGATGGAACAACAGTAGCCTATAAATGTATATTTAGTATCATCTAAATTCACTGATTGATCTACTGGATATTTCTGTAAATGTTACTCCTAATACTCTGGTTTCACTCATGTAAACAGAGCGGTGACTCACGTCCTGGTCTATCCAACACATACATACCTGTAATCAGTACCATCTGCTACCACAGGCTGTAGTAAACCACACCTTCTTGTCCTTTTAAACCACTGCTTCTTGTCCTTGTCTTTTACCTAACTCAGTCATATTTGAAACAATAGCAAACAGTTAAAACACAGGCATATGATGAGCTTACAAATTGTTAACACAATGTCAATGCCTTTTCTAAACATAGGGCAAGAAATTTAGTTTCTCCAGACTTACAGAAGAAAAAAGTTTTCTAATTTTAAGCTGAGAGCTGTGATGCAAAGGGCAATGCTGTAACTTCACTGTCAGCAGTGTCCAAATCATTGGCACAGGTTACCATATGTTCAATGGCATTTCAATCTTCTGGATCTTCAGGTTTTGACATTTATGAAGGGAGATGGCCACGTCTGATTCTTCATGATGGGGTATGCCATGTACTCAATCACTTCATCACACATGCTATCGAATAGCCTTACACAGATAACAAGCATAGGGTACTGTTAATAAAGACTCAGCTGCAATTTTCAGTCAGAGTCTCTACAAGAAAACAGGATTTACTGTGCACTTTCACGCTTTGCTTTTGGATGAGCAATGTCAGTTGGAATTAAACACTATTTTATCCATAAATAAAATCATAAATAATTTAAAAAGTCTAAGAATATTAAGTGTGTGAATGTTTTCCTACCACAGGTAGCACAAGTAGAGGTATAGACAAAGCGGACTGAAAAGTGGACTGAAAACTATAGGCAAAGTGGACTGGAAGGCTGGTCATACTTTAATCAGGAACTCTTAAAAGCACAGGAGAAGGCCATTCCCATGTCCCAAAAAAACAAGCTGACAGGGAAGAAGACCAGCCTGGCTAAATAGAGAGCTTTGGCTGGACCTCAGGAACAAAAGGAAAGTTTACACTCTGTGGAAAACGGGTTGGCAGCTTATGAGGAATACCAAGATGTAGTGAAGCTATGCGGGGGGAAAATTAGAAGGGCCAAAGCCCAAGCAGAACTCGGCTTGGCCACTGTGGTTAAAGATAATAAGAAGAGGTTCTTTCAGTATATCAACAGAAAAAGGAAGACTAGGGAAAATGTAGTTCCACTGATGAATGAGATGGGCGCCCTAGTGGTGGAAGGCATAGAGAAGGCGGAGTTACTGAATGCCTTCTTTTCT
>VYXH01004199.1:65504-80352 GCA_013397275.1 Burhinus bistriatus
GAGCACCTCCCTGATGAGGAAAGGCTGAGAGGGCTGGCACTCTTTAGCCTGGAGAAGAGAAGGCTGAGGGGAGACCTTACTCTTGCTTCTAAGTATCTAAAGGGTGGGTTGGAGGATGGAGGCAGACTCTTTTCAGTGGTTGCCAGTGACAGGATGAGGGGCAACGGGCACAAGTTGGAACACAGGAAGTTCCATCAAAACATAAGAAAAACCTTCTTCATGATGAGGGTGACCGAGCACTGGAACAGGCTGCCAAGGGAGGTTGTGGAGTCCCCTTCTCTGGAGATTTTCAAGACACGCCTGGATGCAGTCCTGAGTGATATGCTCTAGGCATTCCTGTGTCAGCACGGGAGTTGGACTAGATGATCTCTGGAGGTCCCTTCCAATTCTGAAAATTCCGTGATTCCATGAAAGCCACTAGAAGAAGGTAGAAAAGCGATAAGACAATGAAACGTTACCTACATGTTTCAAAATACATTGCTGTTTGAAAATAAACATGTATACCTCATTTTTAGAACTTGTGGTACAGGTTCTGGCAATGAACCCCTCCAGATTCTCCACTGGCATGACTTTGGTGATGCCATGCAAAGAGATAACAGCAGGAGGTTTAATGCAGGTAGCACAGCTGCCTTATTGCAACTGTCTTCTTAGTAGACACAATTTCGTCATAACAAATCAGTCTGCTAAAGCATGCATGCACATATCTAAGATGTATATTAATGGCTGAACTTCCATCCAGGAAGCCATGTGGCATCCTAAGTTGAAGTCCCTCAAAAATGCCTGACCAGAGTAATTTTGAACTCCACCTTAGGTAAGTTTCTGTCCGTATGAGGAAAGTGTGAGGAAAGGGAAGGAGATCATGATTATAAATATGTCCCTTGCAAACTGGAAATCAGCAAAAATGTTTCTGCAGCTCAGCAGTTTCCTGTTAGCTCAGCTGGTGAGAGCAGGCAAACCTGGGACCTCCCATGGGCTCCACACCGTGGAAACCCATTTGACTTATGCTTAGTTGAAATCTATGAGTTTCTCTTTTAAATCAGCTAAGCACAGCTGACTCCTTGTGTGCTAAATGGTAAGATGATTACTTAAGTCAGCAGGGCAATTTCTGGTGATGCATCACTTCCAAAATGCCTGAAAGCCCATTGGTATGGTGAACCATATTCACTTTGCAGACAGATTCAAAAAAAAAAAAAAAAAAAAAAAAAAAAAGAGAGAGATAAATACTATAATTTAGGCTCAGCAGAGGAATACCAGATGCACACAGATGCTGGGTTACAGCTGTCCAGTGAGGAGCAGGTCAATCACCAGGAAGAAGGCAGCAGCAATCATCCGTTCAACAGCTCGGTCATTCATCTGGAGCTGTCAGCTCAAACCAGAGCTCTTCAAGGCAGACTGTGCCCTGCTTGCCAGCAATGGTGATAATGATACTTCATACAGATGAAAATCCAACTATAGAAATAAAAATCACAGGCCTAACAAACTGTTTAATGTTATGAGCTATTATTACCTCCATTTTCTCATCTCTCATTTACAAGTACTCTAATTAGAATATAAGGTCTTTCTGGGTGGGACCTACATTGAAATTCTGTCACTAATGAGGCAACGTTAGCATGGGATTCACACTGAACAAAATACAATTACAATGATTATTAATTAAGTCACCTGTGTGTTTCACTTTGGCATGATGAATTATCTTGGACAATATAACTTCATGTAAAAATTGGCATATATAAATAAATACTACCTACACTGTCATTTACATCTCAATTCATGTGCTTGGGAAAAGGTACTGAGTAACAATATGTTTCTTTTGTCTGTACAGAAATCTTAACAAGTCCATTTGTCTTTACAGGACAAATGAAGCTGAGTGTATCTTCTCTCATTGTCATACCAATTATGTATTACTGTCCTGCTTAGACTACTGTCTTATTATTAAAAAAGTAAAAATAATATACCTGTAATTATAGAATAAAATGTATAATTATTTTTTTTTGTGTTTCTCTCCCTGGTGTTGCACATTTATGAAAAGTTTTTAAGGATCCAACTTCATTTTATAAACAGCCAGCATATCAGAAATTTCCCAGAGTAGGGTTTGAGATGAGCAAAAATTACCAAAGTAAAACCAAAGAACATTTCCTTTTCGTTACATTCAGATTCAAAGCTGCCATTAAGAATATATTTCACTGAGCAAAATACACCTTTATTATAAAAGAAGGTAGAAGGGGATGGCAGAGATCAAAGAATGTACTTTCAACTGCTGCCTCTTCCTCTCATGCAGCTTTGGTGTTCAGATTTATTACTTTTAGACTTTAAATGAGTTCCAGGATCACAGACACTGCAAAAAACAAGGAAAGTGCTGAGGAGGTTTGGAATTAGCGGTAATGGCAGTCTCTGAAAATGAAGACATCACTTGTAATATTTCCATAGTGCCAGGAGCTGACTTTTCACACCATTCAAGATATGAAAGGTGATACTCACAGTCTTAGCTAAAGCTGAACATGTAACAAGCTTGAAGCCAGGAGTCAAAACATTCCCCATCTCAGAAGAGTGTCTAGAATGTCCTGAGCAAGGACAAATCACTGCTTTTCATTCTTCCCCACTCGAAGACAGAAAGTGTGGAACTCATCGGATTTTAGGACAGCAAATCTAAACGCCAAGTAGAAACCTTCACATGGGTGGATATCCTCTTTTCCTGAGGTGTCAGACCTCTTGATCCCCTCAGTGCTCAGGTGTGCTCCATGCAACCTTGTCTATTGGAGACAGACTTTTCTCTGACCCCAGCAGGGCAGTCTGCCATTATTTGAATACTCCGGAGAATGTGCTGGGGGCCCTGGGTAGCCATTAAGATATACCAGTATCCCCATTGTGTAATTTACTGATTCTTTGGGTGAAGTTAACTTGTTGTTATCTTGAAGCAATTATTAACTTCAGACAGGCTAATACAAAAGCCACATGAATGTTTGCATTGTATGTTACACAGTATAAATATGTTTATAATTATTCACAACATATAAAATAAACAATGTGGTTACAAAAGTTCAGCTTCAGCTGCTTACACCAAATTGCATTTGAAAAGTTCTTGCTAATGAATGCAACCTGAGATGAAAGCACATGAAAACCCACTTCCCAGCTAAGGAGCCTCTTAAAAACAGATCCCCAGCAAGGAAGATGGACAGAGGGAACATAGTCCCTAGAGAATCAGAAGAAAAAAAGAGAATATCCCTATTGATGCTGTGTTGGTTTCTGAGAGAAGTCTTTTCACACAGATCAGGCAAGGAAATGTTCTCCGATATGTTCACAAGTAGTGGAAAGTCCACCCGAAGCTGGGCTGGGTCACTCTGAGATGATTAAAATGAAAATGTGAAAAACCAGCACCACCACTACCACCACCAACAAAATATGAGGGCAAAGACCCACCAGAGATCCAACCCTTAACAAAGAATCATTTGAAATGGTAATACAAGCTTAAGGATACACTGGTTAGCCTCCTGCCCATTTATGGGAAACAGAGACACATACCAAAAGAAAAGGACCTTGGTGAACTTTTAGAAACAAGTCTCTGGCTTTAATCTAGTTTTTTGGCTCTTGAGCACAGAAGTATTACCTCTTCAATTCCCTTAACAAACTTCTAAGAACAAAGAGGGGTCATAGACTAATGTGGTTATATGGTCACTTTCTGCAACTTGTGCTGTGTCTGAAGAAATAAGAAAAATCACAAACTGGATCACACAGAACAACCTCATTCTCTACTCGACATTGGTAATTTGAGTCTCTATTGCCTGGCTGACATGTGATCTTTCCTTGGTTATTTACACTGTCTCTGCAATTCTCTATACAGGGCAGGTCAGTAACAGGGTACAAGATCCTGCTTCCAGTGGGAATTAGATGTCAAGACAGAGTTGGACTTTAATGTGTTCTAACACTTTCAAATAAAAGGAAGACGACCACATAACCACAAGTGCTACAGCAAAGAAAAGAGCCTGTTTACAAGGTCAAAGCAGAGAGCAGCTCAGCTCAGCCTCTCAGCTTGGATTAGTCCCAGAATGGACTAAAAGTCCTGTTGTGGGCATTCAGAACAGATATCAGGTGTTTTTCCAGACCTCCATCTCAAGGTTACCTGACTGATCCTATCTGCTGGAGTCATTATTAAACTGGTCACAACGAACAGCCCTGGAGGAACTTCCTCCAGCCCTTCCACCTGAGTTTCTTGTGGTTCTGCAATGCACCCTCAAAAACAGCCAGCACAGGAAGAACAGAAACAGACAGGCATTTGTTCAGAAAATAACACCTTAGTTTACTCCTGATGTAGACTGGGCAGGGCGGGGGGGAAGGTACCTAGAAGTAATATTTCTGAACTGTTACTTTATCCTTCTCATGCTGTCAGCCAGACCCCATCCTGATACGGCCTGGTAAACACTGATCATCTTGAGTATCACGGAACTCTTTGCAAGTTCTAACAATGGCGTCTTCATGTAATTCCCAGTTTGGAAAGAATCTGAATATTTGGCAAGTTGTTAGGTCAGACCCTTGGAGTTGAAAAGAAATAATCAGAGAACCATGTTCATGCAGAGAATGCAAGTAAGCCTGAGAAAATTTCCACTGCAGTCATGTATGATGCATCATTAAGACAGTACCACCTCTGGAAAATCTTCCTGTTAATTAAATAACCCTACACCATTGCTGTCTCCAACAAGTGACTGATTCTGACAACTCTAAATCTTTGGTGTCAGACTGCTCATAGTCCTTGAATGCCCTTTGATGTTTGAGCAAGACACAGACATTACAGCTTCAATACACTGACATGATCAAAAGAAAATTAAGTGACAAGATAAGTAGTCCAGATAATAACCCCTGGCAACCCTAGGTGTGTATGTGTCAGCTGAAGCCCTTGAAATACAAGATTTCTGCATATCCTCTGTTTAGCTTATGCATTACCACAGACAGTGGTGGATGCTCAACGATTTTTCCAAGTTTTCAAGATCACAGTGCCATCCCACATATTTTAAGCTTTTAAATGAAAAACTGTTCAGCAGGAGGCACTTCACCAGCATTCTTCCTCTCTCATGCAACCAACAAAGCATACATACAAAACCTTTGTGACCGAAGACTAACCCCACCAATTTAGACACAGAGTACATGACATGTGGTTAGACTATACAAGTATCTTTTGGAAAACATCCATGCTAAGCTTAACATCCCAAATGACGGAGAATCTTCCAAAAGCCATAGCAAGCTACTTCAGTGGTGAAAATCAGTTGATATAAAAAGCTGTCTCTGCAAAAAGACTAGATAAGTATCCTTTTCATTTATTTTTTTTTCTATCTTCCCCTTTTAACTATGGGATATTGTTATGCACTTGAATGCTTACAAAAGGATTTAAAGAGCCTAATTATAGGCCGCAGGCAAACTGCCTTCTAAATTTCTCTTTGATGAGATAAATGGGTGAATTCCTTAAATTTCTCAGTGTAAGATTTCTTTTACAGACCTCAAATCATTCTCATGATTATGCCCTTCTCTTGTCACTCCTTCTTTTGTAAATATCCCATTTTAAAAAAAAAAGTATTCTTTTATTCTACTCATCTTGTACATGGTCTGCATATCCCACCTACTTTAGAGTATCAGTTCCCTGTTTCTGCTGAGTTAAACTTCTTTGTGGCACTGACAGTGGTTAGTTTCACAGAAAAATCTGGATCAAAAAGTGCTGTTATCTGCCCAGACTGAAGAGATTAGACAAAGTTTGTATTACTTTCCTTTTAGCTTGATTATAGGTAACAGCGTAACAAGGTAACGTTAGTTCTTAACTTATTAGCACAGTTCTTAGCACAGGTAGCAAAAGGTATCTGAAACACTGGGCAAAAGCTTTGGCTATTAGTCTGTGCTTGCATAACCACTCCCCAAGCAGTAAACCAATTAATTAAAGATCTCTTGGGTATACCTCTGAGTGAAAAGCAGGCAAATCCTTAATGGCAAATGTTGTCTTACAGAATTTCTTTTTTTTTTCCCTCAAAAGTGTTCCTCTTTCAGTGTACTTGTTACCATATTTTTTTGTTTATAAACTGGCATGTTGAAAAAACTTGTGTATGAAAGTTTTGTTACATGAACAAGGCAAACAGTAGAAAGATGCATGAATATCAACTTGCCATAAAAAGAGGCCTTCATGTTGAAATACCATGGGTGTTGGTGGACTATCCAAGAGAAAAACCCAACCTTCCCTAGCATCTCTGGGAGCTATTGCTGTGTCAGTTGCTGGTACTTTCTTCAGGTTAAAAAGTGTTCGCTTGGGTGAAGAAATAAGACTGAAAATTAAAGGATGACTTTGATTAGGAACCATTTCTATTTACTCTGGGTGGAATTTTTCATACACTAAGATAGTGAAACACAACTTTATGGATTATGTCATGTTCTGTGAAGTCATCAGTGCCGTTAAAGATATTGGAGGTGTACAAAAATAATACATGGAAGCATATCTTGAAAAATTTTGGAGGCCGAATAAACTCCAGATGTTAGCATTTCATACCATCTCAGACCAGTATGTGCTGAAACATTTGGCAGATAGAAAGCAGAAGCTTGTTGCAGCTGGTGATATCCCTGATGAGATCAAGCTTCAGAAACTCAATGGTACCATTCAGAGTAGGAATTATGTCATTTACTGTTGGTGAGATATGGTGCTCTCTTTCCAGTGATCTTTTTTTATTCCACTTGCAGGAGTTTTTGGAACCATGCAAATTTATCCCCTCCTACAATGCAATCTCTCCATTTTCTAAGACCCATGTAAAAGAGATTTCAGCAAAGTCTTGTTCCACACCTCCAGCTTCCGCTGTCCCATCCTGCTGCCAGCACTAGCAAGGGATCTGCCGCTGTTAATTTCCATCACCAATTTCTTCATCTGCAGGTAAAAACTCCTTATCACAGCAAAATGAGACCCTACATGTCTTGGCTTGTCTTCCTGTGTCATGGTTTTTATATTTGTATTGTCAAGATTGTCTTCCCAGTAGCTGGTCTGGCAATGGGAGCCTAAATCTTTAGGCGAAAATTTCCTCTTTCGAGTTCCCTTTTTACTTAGCACTATGTTGATCAAAGTAGCATTTAATATCAACATAAGATATGAAAGTCTTTTAAGCTGCTTTTAGAACCTTCTTTCAAGAATGAAGCCAGATGAAGGAGCTAAGTTTTTCTCATACGAACACAGTTATTTTTGCTATGGTATTTGCACTCCATTACAAAGTGGATTCATTGCTAACATCAAACCACTTTCACTTGAATGTAGTTTAAATACCTAAATAGGCACCAATTAGCATCATGACAGACTGACTAACACATAGGACAACAAGGCAAGACATTACCTTAAGGTAAGAGGGCATACAGGTAATTTAATTATTTCAAGTAGTCTTGGTCTGGTGACCTTTCTTCTAGGAGGGTGAGTGAATTGGATGAGGAAACTTCTGAATCTTTATTTCTCAAAAAATCCACAGTCCATGGGCAAAGCACCAGAAGAGGTGAAAAAGGCAAATGTAACTCTTTAAAAGGAAAGAGAGGAAAAGAAAAAGAGAGGGTGATCATCTTGACTGTAATTTCTGGAAATATAACAGAATAAATAGTCATATTACTTGTACCACCTGAATGCCAGAAAAAAAACCCCAAAACACATTAATAAACAGACAGCAGTTTTGTCTTTTAGAAGAAACTAGGGCAACTCAAACAAACTGGCTTTTGTCATGATTCTATGAACCTTGTTACTCTTAGAAAAAACATATCTATATCACGACTTAAATACAGCATTTGATGCCACTTCGTACAATATTCTTATAAGCAAACTCTAGAAGAAAATACTATGATCTGCTTGAAAACTGTCAGAGACATTGATCCTGGAGGGTTTTTATTGGTTCTTCTTGTTAAACAGAAGAATTTCTCAAGTAAGATTTTAGATGTGTTTTTCAATATTTTATTAACTTGTTTGTAATTATTTTCATTTGGTTGCAAGTATTTTTCTTAATAAAATCGATGAAGGAATAAAGTATGAATATTAAATTTGCGCACAATAATCCTTAAATACCTATTGGTGAAAAGGAATAGACCAAAAATGATCTTGATATTTCAAAAAAGTGAAACAGGGCTGAGAGCTATATTTTCCATCAGCAGGAATGATCAGCTGCATAACTGCAGGTATGGAGCTTGTGGCTGGAGACAAAAGAGTCTAGGAATGGGTGGTGGCTTACAAGCTTAACAAGCTATTACAAAAAAAGAGTTAACACTACCCTGGGATACCTAAAAAATAATTACATCCTGAAAAACAGATTAAATAGTCCTGATGTTCTACTGGCATGGCCTCAATTGCAATTTTGCACCCAGTTTTTTGCACAGAACTTCAAGAAGTGTCTCAACTGAAGAGATATGAAGGGAGAAAAAAGAACGATCAAAGTTCTAGAAAACGTAACTTGCAAGGGACGACTGAAATTCTGAAGAATCTCTTTGAAATATTTCTTTCACATAATATCTTGGGAAAGGCCAAGAATCAGGAAGGCCTGGAGATGAAACACCATGACTTTGCTTTTGAGCTCATCACTGAAGAAGTGAAAGGTCAAGATCACAATCTCCATGTGGTGTTATGTCCAAAGGAAAAGTTATATATTTTTTATTATGGGTATGCACTGGATGCTTGCCTTTTAGGTAGTAACCAGTAGCTTTTCAGAGTTTTTCATGTCATCACATGCCTATCACTCTGACTTGTAATTATTATATAGATCATTATTTCATATTACAAAATTTTTTATAATAGGAATATTGATATTTATTAATCAATGGTCATGAATATATTCTCACAATTCCATATAATGGAATGCATTAGAGAACACATATATGGAATATATATACACATCTATAACTATGCTTTTTCTCTTTTTTTTTTTTTCTTTTTTTCAGCTCCTCTTCTTAGAATTCTGCTGTGGAACTTGCACTCTTTCTTCCTTGGCACATTCTCCCCTTTGGTACACCATGCTCGGAGCAACTTGTTAAGCCCAAACCCAAGCAGAGGCAGTGAAGCAGCACTGTATCAGGCAATTAACCATTTAGAAGACCTGTCCCAAAAAAGGCTACATGTTTTCAATACTCGTCCCCACATGCTTCCACAATATTTCATTTCATGGAGCACACTTTGGTTTCATTTTCACATTTCCAGCCTCTGTGATTCAGTAGGTAGATTCATGTGCCTGCACATAGGCATCTAACGCCTAAAGGTATTCAAAAGTATATGTACACCCACAAATATCCCAGCTGTCCTCCAGCTATGCTCCAAAGAGTGTAGGTCTCCCATAGGTCCTTTTATATATTTGACAGCCTCAAACAAAGGCCTCAGACACTCAGAGGTGTCTAAAACAATATTGGAGAGATACGATCGGGCACCTGAATCACTCCCAGTGTCTCATACTCCATGTTCTTGCTACACATTTTTGGTAAAAGAATGGTTTTGTTCAAGTCTCACAATTTTATTTACATCTCATAATAAAAATAAATCCATGATCATTTGCTGAAGCCTCAATTATGCACATTATTATTTGTAATAAAGGTATCATAATAGCATAGAGCCAAACCACACTTAACAGCTTTCATGAAAGCCCCTATCATGCAAGAGAGACATTTCATCAGCTGTTCATATTCCTCCAGTCTGCAACGTACGGGTGGCCCAGGAAAAGGCTGGGTAGATATGCGAGCTGGCACTGGAGAACTAGCCCAGATGCAGAAAGCTCTGTATTGTGTATTGCCCTACCTGAGTTTACGCCCTGCTTCTATCATGCCACGGTATTTGCCACTCCTGATGTTGATCCAGCACACTCATGGCTGGTGCAAACACCTCTACAGCACAGACCACCAAGCCACATAAGCATATAGAAAGGCTCTGAACTGCAACCCCTGCCCGTCTGCAAGTGTCTGCCTTGCTCACACGCATGCTGGGCAACTATCAGCAAGTGGTTTTAATTTGCAGCAAGTATTGCTCAACAGATTACAGGCTCCTCCTCTCTTAGTATGCAACCATTGCATTTCATTACACCCCTATTGATACACTCTTCTACTGGGGCTCAACACATTTTTTGTGCTCCTACTTATTAAGTGTATGCATCCCCTGTCACAGGCTATAAACAAATTGCAAAGAGCATCCTGAAGAGAAGTTGCCCCAGGGCACCCTTTCCCCGACGTGGGCAAGGAGCGGGGATTCATCACATCTGAGCGTTTCACTCCTCATGCCTTTGCTTTTCTGCAGCAGTGCAGCAGTGTCAGAAGCATGACAATAACAAGCTGGGCTATACCTGGCACAGGACACATCCCTCTCAGAAGAAGGGTGAAATGCAAAGATGCCTCAGAGCTTGCAGTGGGAATAGTGCAACCCTGGACCTCACTGAAGAGAAGACAAAATGCCATCAGTCACTACAGAAAAGGATGTAACTGCTCTATTCTGGTTCTGTTCAACGCAAAGACAACACTCTGTGGCACAGAGGACAGTACCATAAATAACTTCGTGGCTGAAGTCACCAGGATTTTAAAAAGGACATGCACATACCTAAGTCATGTCCAGATGTGGACACCAAAGAAAGCGATCATTCAAGGTGATATTATGCAAGGGTCTGCAATAAAAACGCCTTTGAAGTAATTCACATCTTCCTCCAATTACACATAAGTGCTCTCCCTCCTGTGCTCGTTGCGGGTGCTGTGATCCTGGAATAAAAGGGCCTCAATTCATAGACTTTCCCTTTCTCTTGTAGAATTTTAGGTTGCATAGACATCCAAACACTCATTTAGCATCTATAACTTATCTTAATGCTATATCCCGTAATGTTATAAGGTTGGTAAGCCCTCACAAGTTTATCCACAAAGCTAAGACCCTGAGGCTCAGTGTTACGTTCTCAAGAACATATAAGCATCCTCTAGTTCTGTGTAGGATTAGTTGTAAATATCTGCTCTTCTGTTCTTAGTCTTTCTAGTTGACAACCACTGAATTAATTCCCATGGTTCATTATCTTGATTGAATAGTAGCTGTTGATTTTAGGAGAGCAGAAGTTCTTCCACAATATCCTCAAAAATTGCAGGTCAGGTTACTCTGCTACTCAAGCTCTGCACATCTGATCCCCAAGTGAGTTCAGCAAAGAAACCTTTCACCCTCATACCACAAATCATTCTTCTAGGTCCTTCAGCAAATAACGTGATTTGATTTATAGCAATGAAGCATATCAGGGGGGGAATCAGAGGTAAGAATTGTCAACAGTAGATATTGCTGCAACCAGAAGCCACTAATTGCATAGTGGTAAATCTGCTTTCAGAAGTTTGTTGTAGCTCTCAGTAACTCCACAGGTTGCTGAGTAGCAATGGTAGTTGTACATAGCAACTACTTTTCCTGTTTAAATAAACCACTAGTGCCCAGAGACTGTATCAATAAATCACAGAAGGAAATTGGGACTTCATTCAAGGTGCTATTTCACATTCACAGCCAGCTTTTACTTGGCCTTTCATTTTATTTTTTTGCTAATATTTATTTCTCTGTACTTTCAATTTGGTCAATTTCTTTATTTGGTTTCCCACACAGGCATCTGTCGTACCTCTGCCAAAAAGCCTGGCAAAATGTTCTTTTTCCATTTACGTTAAAACAACACTAAGCAAGGCCCAAAGTTTTGTGTGTATTTGCTAGCTACCTTGAGCAAAAAGGGAATTTATGGGTTTGATTTCAGCTTTATTTTTCAGTGGCACATTTTCCACTAGTGCATTCACTACATTGTCAATATTTTTAGTACATTATTATATTTTTACCCATTTAATGAGTAT
This sequence comes from Burhinus bistriatus, assembly GCA_013397275.1. Lineage (NCBI taxonomy): Eukaryota > Metazoa > Chordata > Aves > Charadriiformes > Burhinidae > Burhinus > Burhinus bistriatus. The sequence continues at coordinate 77,313 of VYXH01004199.1, forward strand.
ACCAATGAACAAGACTTGGATTTACTCATGTTTGGCTGAGCCCTTCTTTTAGAAATAAACACTCCATGCCTTGCCATTTATTTGTATCATTTTTTTTACCATAGTTTCTACACAGTTTCTCTGGTATGAAATAAGTCTCCATCTTTCCTAATCATGGAGACTATCTGTGACAATAAGCACAGGCTCTGTGCGTCTTTGTTTTCCATTGAAAATTTTTTTGTGTCTGAACCCATAGTCCCCAGTTTTAATAAAAAATTCTGAATTCGTCAGCTGGTATTTCTATGTTTTCCTGTTTGATTATATATTAAAAGTGTGCTAATAGGCACTTTGGTGGTTAAAAAAAAGGAAAAAGGGAAAGAGAGAGAAAGAAGGAACGAAACAAAGAATGCTCTTTTTTTGTCTAATACCACAGATAATTTTCTGGGTTTTGTCAGATTGATAATAATAAAATAAATAAGAGGAGAATCAGAGAAAATACTTTACAACAGTTGTAAATAATAAGCAATAATATACATGTACCAACATGGTTTTTTTTTTACTCTATATGTGAAAATCATCTGCATAGTTGGCATTCTTTGATACTGTTCTGGGGATTTCACCCCTGGTCCTTCTCCCTGGTTCTCCAAGCAGACAAAACATGTTCCAACTTCTGCTGTTCTGTGGGGTCCTCTGAGCCATAGCAAAGCGCATTGCTGGCAGTGAGCTGCCAATATTAGTTGCTGATGTCAGCTGAGAAGGGGGACGGAAAGCCTGTGCAGCTTCTGTCTAGAAGAACATACATGAACCATGAACTCAAGTTTGCTTACTCATTTGGTGAAAGACATGGTGGAGTGACAGCTTGGCAAGGAACGAGCCTCTGCCTAAAAAGATGTAGTTTGAGGTGCGTCCTCAGAATGCAGATGGCCTCCACCTCAGAGATGACTTGCTCTGCAATAACATCCTTACAAATAATCAACCTCAGTCCTGCTCATCTTCTCCCTCTGGACACACCTGGCTCCAGCTCTAGGAAGATGAAAGCCTCCTAGACAGCCTTCCTGGACAGTTGAGTCTTCAGCATGACAGAAGTCCAACATGTAAATATCCTTCTGAAGCTGATGTTCAATCTCTCCCTGAAGCTGGGAAATACTGTGTGGTGTCAGAAGAAGGTGGCATTGTGCATATGAGTTAAGTACCAAAAAGAAGATGGTATCACAGGAGGTAAGCAATGCAATGGTCTTTTAATCTCAGCAGTGCAGGCAAAGCACGGGAAAGCTGCCCCCAGCCCCAGGGGAATGGGAACTCGGACCCTCACTGCTGGCAGGGATCGACAAGATGAAAGGGGAACGAAGCAGCAGCTGAAACAACAGGAGCAATGGAAGCGGGAGAGAAGGGAGGGGAAATGAAAATGAGGAACAGCGGCTGCTAAAGCAGACAGAAACAAGTCGGGCTTTATTTCCTGAACTTTGGGATTTGAATTTTCCTCTCAGTAAACAGCATTTTTGGGAACCGGAATGAGCAATGTTCTGAGAAACTGTTTCAACACGATGCACATAAGAAACTAAAAGTTACAAAGTACACTCCTGCATGCAGCCCTTTCTTAGTCGTAGTTCCTGTGTACCTCCAGATTTGTGTTCGCTGTGTTCACTCTCCATTAAACCAGGGCACACAGCACACAGACAGCACGTGCAATATCTTTATATTTTTGGACTTATGGTTTTGACAACATTTTGTTACTGAAGCTATCAGTGCTGTAACTGACCTTTAGAAAGTAAAATGTCAAGTTTCTAGTACCAGTTTGGTTTAAGCCATCATTGGCGTCTCAGCAAAGAGTTTGTGAAAGTTCCCCACTTGTCATGATATTTTATTGGTTTGACTTTTTCAGAAAACTGAAAGGAGAGCTGCCTGTGAATTGCAGGCAGATCCAAAGCACAGTGCTGTCCCTGTTTGCAGAGCATTTTCTGATAATATTTTGGAGGGAAATGATGGGAAATCCTTATGGAAGAACAAAATTAGATGCCATTGTTAGTTTCTTTCTCCATCTCTTTAAAATCTTCTTTTCTAGCACAAAATATTTATTTCCTGTTGTTGTGATTGTAGTTTCTTCTAGCTGGGATATTTTGTTAGTAGCAAGGTTTCCACCTGAAGTAGCGTTAACAGACCATTCCCCTTGCCAGTTCCTTGAAGGGTGTGATTGCCCTGTGTTACATTTCAGACTTCAAATTCAAACTTCTGGCATTTTATTTTGATGGTCTCTTGGCATTTCTCTATGTTCTTCCAAACTGTTCAGGTGACATTTTTCAAGTGATACTGGTTTTCCAACAGCAAGCTGAAGCTTTAACTTAAGAATATTAATCATACAAACAACAGACATCCAAAAACATTGGGTGATTGATAGATTGATTGATAGATAGATGGATGGATTGATTGATTGATTGATAGATATAAAATGGCATGTCCCCAGAAAATACTTTAACTGGAAGCTGAGATATTTCTCTTCGGATCAGTGGCTCTGAGGTGAGGAAGATGCAAAGGGAAACATTGTCATTCCTGTCCACTCAAAATGAATACATAGGAATTAGACCACCAACATGACATCGGACTTAAAATAAATTTTACCTTCATTTCATTTATCTTCTCAGCAGAACCGGGTTAGAGACCACTTGGCCAAGCTGGGCATCCATAAGTCCATGGGCCCTGATGGGATGCACCCGCGAGTGTTGAGAGAGCTGGCAGATGTTCTTGCTAGACCACTCTCCATCATCTTTGGAAGGTCATGGGGAACAGAAGAGGTGCCTGAGGACTGGAAGAAGGCAGACATCGCTCCAAACTTCAAGAAGGGCAAGAAGGAGGACCCAGGGAACTACAGGCCGGTTAGTCTCACCTCTGTCCCTGGGAAGCTAATGGACCAACTTGTTCTGGATGTCATCTCCAAACACGTTGAAGAACAAGAAGTTATTGGAAGTGGTCAACACGCATTTACCAAAGGTAGATCCTGCTTGACCAATCTGATAACCTTCTATGATGTTATAAGTGGTTGGCTGGATGAGGGGAGAGCAGTAGG
>VYXH01004199.1:80730-96325 GCA_013397275.1 Burhinus bistriatus
TATCTAAAGGGTGGGTTGAAGGAGGATGGAGCCAAACTCTTTTCAGTGGTTGCCAGTGACAGGATGAGGGGCAACGGGCACAAATTGGAACATAGGAAGTTCCATTCAAACACAAGAAAAACCTTCTTTACGGTTCAGGTGACCGAGCACTGGAACAGGCTGCCCAGGGAGGTTGTGGAGTCCCCTTCTCTGGAGATTTTCAAGACCCACCTGGATGCAGTCCTGAGTAATGTGCTCTAGGCATTCCTGTGTCAGCAGGGGAGTTGGACTAGATGATCTCTGGAGGTCCCTTCCAACTCTAAAAATTCAATGATTCTGTGATTCCGTGGTTTGATTTCAGTTTTACGTCTTTTTTTTTCCCCATTTTATGATTATTGGGGTTTTGACAAATGTTCTGTGGATGTTTGTGTCTGGTGAACACCTATAATCCTTTTTTTCACAGTTGCAATCATGTAAAGATTACAAGGTCCTCAGGTGAGCTTAATTTTTGGAAAACTGTATTTCCTGGATGTAGCTACTCCTCTGAATAGGGGTGGGTTAAACATCAGCCTTGGGGCTTTCCTGAAATAGGACACGGCATAAGGAAATGTCCTAACTAATTGAGCTCACAAGACTACACTGATTTATACCTCATAAAAATTTGTCCCCATACCAGTTTCCTGACATTAGGAGCCACATGTTGCTTCTCCACTCTTAATGAGCAGCCAGCAGCGTGGACAGTTATAAGTGACGAGTAGATGAGCAGTCATGGCATGTAGAGTTAGTAGCCAGATGCCTGTATGCTCCTGTGGCATATAAGCTGGTGTATGAAGAAAAACCTTGATCTTACACGTATTAACTGACATTTTCCACTTGTTAAGGCACATCTTCCAGGAGCAGCTGTGGCTGTTTTGCCCCATGTAGACTCTCTGTTTTGGAACATCCCTGTCCAGCTCTGGAACACCTCCGCTGTGGGTGCCATAAGGATAATGTCCTTTTTCCCATGTGAGGTTCATTAGGTGACTCAGCTGACACAGATATGAATATGACGTTCCTCTAATAAAAAATTGCATAATCTTTCATGGGTTTCAGCCCCTTAAACTGCTGAACTGACTGCTTTCAACTTCTACTTGAAGGTTTCTTCCACAAAAACTGGTGGGATTACAACATAAACAAATTGTATGCTAGAAATCCATTTGCAGAGGAAATAATGTGCTATAAATCTTGAAAGAATTGATAAGAATCCAAAGCAGTCCCTAATCCATTTATAAATTCACCATCTCACAGAGGCAAATAGCTCATTCCACAACTTGCTCACAAACTACTCGTTCTTGGAAAAATCTAAAGTAATGGCAGCTGGTAAAATAATTAGGATCATACAGACATAATTATACTGTGCATCTGCAACTGTTCTACCACCATCAGACTACATAGTTAAGTACCCAGAAAACAGCTGGATTAAGCCTGCTCTCAACTCATTTTAGGATGTGAAACTGACAGCAAAATGCCTTCAACTTGACAAATTTTCCTGGGCATTTGGATGTGGTCACAGAGGTAGCAGGAAGAACAGGAAAGATTTAATACCTTCAGCCTGGTGTGGCAGTAGTTAACCCTTAAACAACGCAAAACAAAGAAAATGATACCTTTTATTAGATTAAAGTTTCAAAGAAAAAAATATGATTAAATACTGGCTTTCTTTTTTTCAGAGTTGCACTCATTATACCAGGCTCAGACTGCGGAATACTCAGTGCTCATATGACATGATTTAGAGCTAGGGTGTGAAATGTGATTTCCTTCATTCTGCCCCAGTTTCCGACTTTATCTTCAGGGGATTTTGGACTACAGTGGCTTCCCAAACAGACAAATTTTTGCCCAAGCACTGTCAGAGTCCATTCCTTGAAGAGCTTGTATTCAGAAAGGCAGAAGACAAAACGAGTAAGAAAGAAGCCTGCTGGACAAATTCCCCAGAATCATGAAGATCATATAACTCATTAATATAATGTTTTTTATTCCTCAGGAGTCTTTTTAATGTTTTCACTGGACAAAGTCTTTCCCCTCCCCTACTCTCTGTGCACGCCACTCTCCAGGACCCTCATCCATGCAGTTACTCGTGGTCATTATCCAGGGTTTTTTGCACACAGCCATGCTTACCTCAAAATGGCAGTTCATGGGTTGTGGTCTTTCCTGAGATCAGGAAGGGAAAGGGACAATTCATCCAAATGCAAAATACATTGCTCATTTAATAAGCAATATTGCTCGAAACACTTGCTCTTGGAAATGTCCAACACATTGTAAATGTCACAGGCCTAAAAGAGCTAGAACTGATTAGAAACAAAAACTTGCAAAACATACAGAAATATGGTGGTAAGCAATGGAGGATTTCCCATTACTTTGTCCATCAGGAAGAGCAGCTGGCTCAGGGACCCACAGACACTGTGAGAAATGTATTTTCAGCCGTACTGACAAGGGTGACAAGACAGCAAATACCAGAAATGGAAGGCTGTCTTCTTAGAGCATACATAGAAAAAGAAGGTGATAGTATCATATCATGGCAAATTCCATGTAGACCAAAATATACCCATAATCCTAAGGTCCGATACTCACCACTCTAAAGTCCTGAAAATGTATTGCTCAAGACCTTAATATTACCTGAAAAAGAAAAAAAAACAAAATCTTTTGGTTTTTTCCTAAGGCATCAGTTACATACAACTTGTCTCCTTCAGAAAAGCCCCAAATACCTGGAGGAAGGTAAAGGGACACTTTATAGTTGAATCTTGGGAAGGAAGTCTACACCACATGTCTTACAAAGAAAGCATTATATCTACTATCATTATATTGACTTACATATGCAAAATCTCAACATTTATAATCAAATTATTAGACTAAGGTGTCAGATTAGTAAGATGAAAAGCATTTGCCCTTTCTGCTCAAGTCAGTAGCAAATTCTCTTTTTATAAAATGGCTCCCCTTCTTTTGCCTCTTTTCTTGAGGGGTTGAGATATTTTCTGCATCACCAAGCTGTCTCTGGCACTAGAATTTCACACTTACAAGACATAACAGGAAGGCTGTGACTCTTCCACATTTATGCAAATTATAATTTAGAGCACAAGAAGAAATTGTATTTTTCTCTCACTGCAGTCTCAGTAAATCTCTTTAACAAAAGTATTTAGAAGGCAAACCAGGTATCTGAAGGCACTGCTACCTACTACTGTGGTTATTCTTCTGGTCACGTCCACGAAGAATATTTAGCTTTCTAGACATGATCACCATGTGTGTAAAAAGAAGGTTCTCTCTCTCCAAGTAATACTAAATATAAAGTTTCCTGATTTGTAAATATATTTTATCATATCTGGAGACAGGTACCCCCTGTGGAGTGTTTTTGTTAAAGCTTTCCTAGTGCAAAATACATGGGGGAGATCAGTAAATCCTTTCACATGTATCTCTCCTTTTCTCAAACTCAGTTTCTTTTGTCAAGACTTTTCCCCAAGCAATTAATTATCTGCTTAGTCTCCTTAATTATCTGTTTCTCTGGTAAATAAAATATGCTGATAGTGTCTTCCAGACATGAGGCACCTCGGGAATATGAAAAGCTATGAAATACAGAAAGTTGTTGCACGCTGTAAGAAAGGAATAAGGAATAGCTACTGGAAAACTCCATAACTGTGACCTTGGAAGAAGTCAAGATCCTAAAGACATTAACAATAAATTAGATCAATAAATGTAACTGGGCATCTGAGCTGATGAACTGTCATATAATATTATTTCTTATGGAAAAGAGTACTACTTACAGCAGAAATATTGTAAGGACAGCATGGGTCATAGACATACGAATCCTCAAATCCAAAGTAGAGTTTAGGTTTTTTTGTGGATAGGCCAAAGCACCTGAACAAGCCTCAACAATTAGTGCCAGAACATTACATAAAATAAGAAAGATAATCAATGGATGAACAAAGCCCAAAATGGTGCATTATTTTAAAAACAGAAGGGGTGCCTAGTAAAGGAAAGGGCAGAACTTGCTGCATTCTGCAGATGGTTTCAGTGACATTAGTCATGGATACTCTTCCTTCAGCCGGGACAGGGTGATGCTGCTGAGATCCCAGTGCAAAAGTCTCCAGGTTAAACTCAATTCCACTGGATCAGAACCAACCCTGGCTTGTCTTCCCAAAGAACTTATCGGGGTTAGATGAACTACATGCAGGCAAGGGGATGTAACCATGAGATAGAACTAGTTTGTTTAGCTCCATAGCTTTGAACCCACAACCATGCAGATTTTGCAACGCAGAGAGCAAAGAGGCTAAATACTCAGCAAAACCTTTCCTTTTCACTGCAGTGTTGTCAGATAGATTGTGACCTGAAACAAAATTTCATATATCCTTTTATCCTTTGAGGCTATGTTATAAACAAATACAGCAAAAATATAAGGCAGCTGTGGTCTTCAAAGGGACTGCTTGAAGGGCAAGAGATACTATCAACACAGACGATAGCTCGTAGATAGGAACATGGTGTCTAGACAGCCAGGTGCAGACGGTCATGCATCCACTCTACCTGCGTTTCTAGCTGTCCGACTGAAGAGCAAGTCTGGTCTGGAATCACCGCAGCTCACAGCCAGCTGGTGTGGCATGCTGCAGATCAAACACCTCAACTATCCATAGAAGGACTCTCCAAGATACTCTGAAACCTGCATGTCTTGTAGGTGGGATACAGGTGTTTGCATCTCTACCTACGCGTGGCGCAGAAAGGAAGGCTGCATTACTGGGAGTGAAGCTAACGATCCTGCATACATTGAGGCAATATTTCAATAAATTTCAGATGATGAAATGCAATTCTCAGTCACTTGTTTGCCAGAAAAAAGGGGACCAACAATGCTCTGAACATAAAATACTATGTTATTTTTAACAGCTTATGAAAAGCACTGCTTGACTTGCTGTCCTTCTGGTTTCTTTAGCAACATCAACCCTTACAATAGAAAAACCAATCCTAATTTTGCAAATGTTTTATTGCACATTATAAAGGTTGCTTGAAAGGCCCTAACTCCAACTTTTCCTGCACCTTGTTAAAGAACAATACTCCCAAGGCAAGCTGTCTTGCATTTTTCCCCCATATTCACCTAGATTTCTCATTTCAGACTTAATTTCTGTGTCCCTGACCATAGACTCCTCCAGTCTGATAAAGATCCCTGCAATCCAATGACCAGGGATTTGGGCTGGGATTTTTTTAGCCCAATTTTTGCTATTTACAAGCTCAGCTTCTAGTCTAAACTACTTATCTCAACTCTAGTCAGTAGTGACAGAGGGACAGATGGGTAATATATTCCATTTTAAGATACGCAAGTTGAAACACTCCCTGAAAGAACATGATGTTCTCCATCAAAGACAGTGAGAACACAAGAATTTTAGTTTACACGAGATACTTATCTTTTGGACAACTGAAGCTCTTTGAGATCAATCCCACCAAACCCATCAAATGATGACCCTAGTATGTGCATATAATGGAACACCCCTTCCATAAGGAAAATTCACAGGAGAAAATACTTCTCTCTTTATGCCCATGTGTTTCCCTACAATGCTGGCAATACAGTCCTTGAATTCTGATCTAACATGAGACTTGAAACAGACAATTTTTGTCATGACTGCTGTCATGACTGCAGCATCAGGGAATGCAAGCTCAGCACCCTATGTGTTTTGTGCACACAATCTCTGCCCCAAAAAGAGGTGTCAAAAGGGAAGATGCAACGAAACAATCACAAAATGATTGGCATAAAAAAAATCAGGCACAGCACTTGAGAACATAATTATTGTTTAGATTTTGACATATCACAGAGAAAAGAAGGTGATGGTCTTCTGGCAAGGGGAGCACCATTTAAGCAAGAGATGTTGGTGGAAGAAAGCAGAAGGACATTCTGAGAACTTTAGAAATGGTTACTACTGATTGCTGTGATTTGGACCATGCAATCAAACATGAGTGGGAAACAACAGCATAAATAACCCACGAGAGCTGGCGCTGCTGACTTCCATGGAGTTCCTCCTGACTTAAAGTCAGGCCTCTATTCTCTCTTCTTTTGTCTGAAAACACATGTGATATAGAGATGTATCTTATTACGGCCACACATTCAGCCATTGACTGCTGCTTATTTTTACAACAAGGGAAACATCCGTCCATTTACTAAGGTGGATGTGAGTATCTTGTTTTGTTTACTGCTCAAAAAAAAAAAAAAAAAAGAAAAAGAAAGAAATGTCTTCCCCCCTGCCATCCAAGAAGAGAAAGAAGAATAAATAAACCTCCATATCCATTTTCAGGTTCATGCTGATTGCAGTACATAACAAGCTTCTTTAAGGAACTGTGAATGTTATTCAGCATCTGCTCTGTTGTGTTTGTGTGTGGCAGTAGGTTCATCTGAGCAGCGTGACAAATGCAGTAGTCTGAACTTCCTCCAAAGACAGCAAGAAGAGTGCTTGGTGCCTCCTTGTTGAACTAACAATTTAACAATAAAGCAAGTGGAAAACTTACTCATTTGACTTCTTCCATGAAATTCAATGTGGAAGTGAAGGAAAGTGGAAATGTGGCATTGTATAGGCTTAGCTCTCTTGACAGTAAAAAAAGGTTTAGTCAACTGCTGCAACTCTTAGCTAGAAAGTGACCAATAGATCCAATGGGTTCTGTCCCTTTAATGCTGATATGAGTGAAGTGCTCCTAAGAACAATTAAATGAAATGAGATAAAAAATTTTCACAAGGCTTTGCCAATCATCCACATCAGTCTTAGCATTCTCGATTGTTAAAACTGTAAATGAAACTACTTTCCTCTCTTTGGGCTGTCAGGGCAATGAAGCGTGCTGAGAAATTGTTACCATCTATGACTGAACATGGCCCAGGTCTGAGAAAAGGGCAATGATGACCAAGAAGATATGCAAAAGGTGGCAGGGATGAGAAGGAGTACCTCTGAGCTTTTTAAGGAAGGAACATGATGGGAGAGAAAAACCTGAGCACAGGCAATGCCTGTAGCAATTAGGACACTCACCCTGGGATGGGGCACACATCTATTAGTCTCAATTCTACCAAATTTACAGTAGGGGGTTTAAACATTGGTTTCATTATATTGAAATGTATACAGGTCTTACTCTTCTTCCTGGTGCTCATCCCTTACTTGTCCTCTGAAGCAGGTAAGGGGCATGGAGATTTAGGTGGTCACCTTGATTAATCAAGGTTTGACTGCAAGGGGAGGTACACAAAAATACACATTGCAGGAAAGAAGAACTCTGAGGAACACAAGAAGCTTAGAGAGAAGTGTGTTTTCCAGTTCTGTGAAAGCAAAATACAGTTGTTTGCAGGATTTCTGATAAGGGCACTTGTATTATACAAAGCCTCTAAAGTTGGTTCAGTGCGTGTACCTCGTTGTGTTGCTCTACAAACGAACTTTATGGAAGGACAATGCATCTCAGAAGAAACGTCTACTATTACTAGATGTAGCCATACAGTGCAAGTGGGAGACAGTCAAAAGTTTACCTCTTTATTTAATACTGGTTACATAGTCCCTAAACATCATTAGGGTTTTTAGAGGTTATAGCACACTCTCACAATTTATGAGTTCAAATACCTTCATCTTGGCTCTAAGGTATATTAACTCTCCTGCAACAAAATACTCTATTGAGTCAATTCCAAACTCTCATTAGGTAGTCTCTCTGGAAAAAAGAAAAAAAAAAAAAAAAACCAAACCAAAAAAAAAACCAAAAAGGACGCAAACCCTAGTTTATCACTCCGCTAATAAAAACCCTGACAAAAAGCAAGAATCAGCCTACATGAGAAACTTGGTCTCAATCTGTTGACAAAGTAGCCTTGGCTGGGTCGACTCTCTTTCATCCAGGAGCTCAATAGAGATGAAGGGGATGTGGGGGAAACACCAAGAAGCTGGTTACAGCAAGCTGCCCGAATGGTGCTTAGACCTGTTTTCAGGTACCTGTGCCAGCAGTGTGACCTCTAAGAAATCGGTGAAAAGCTGGCACAGCAAATTTGTTACTTATCTTGTCCTCTGTCCTCCTAAACCTTCATTTTCCTTAGTGCTACCCCATGTAGATGTGAAGAGCTGACCTTAGCATTGCACTAAAAAATCCAGATCACAGTTCAGGAAAAGAGATTGAAGTGGAAGACCTGGATGCCTGGATGCAAAGCTGGTTGATTGACATAGGTAGAGCAACAGTAATTATGGTCTGTCCAAATAGGTGTTCAGAGAAGTTACCTCCCAAGTTGCTGTGCTCTGCATCCTCCACAATTATTTTTCCTTCTGACTCTCAGGGACTACATATGTCTCCAAAACCCTTAACTCACTTTCAAGGATGATTTTGAACATAAGTCTCTGGAGATGGCAGGAACCCCACGGTTTTTGGATGACTGGGAGGTTTGGTCTGTGAAACATTGCAGAGGCGTATGTACAGGGTGGCTTCTCCAGCCACAGCCCTTAGAACAACCACAACAAATTAAGCATCACCATCATTTGGTTGTCACACATTTGGAATAAATTTGAGATTGAATCATGAACTAAGACAGCCTCAGATGGGAGCATCCTGAAGGAGATCAACACTGTCAAAATTGAAAACCCAAACTGTCGTCGTAAGAGAAGAAGGAGACGATCTCTGAGTAGTCAATGCCTCACAGAAGCTCAAGAGTGCTTTGCTGGAGCTGTTGGTCAGGATTTGGTGTCCAAAAATGTATCCCTAGGCATCACCCACCTGCTGTGGTAAATACTTACGAGTTTGCAGGGGCAAAGCAGAAGGAAAATTCAGACCAAAATGCTTGGAGCAATCTTTGAAGACATTGGTGTCATATTCACTGGACGACAGCTTTAACCATGATTTCATGGGATTTCAAAACCTCAGCTCAACATGCTGACTTAGCAATGGGAGAAAAAAGTCCAGTACTCTCATTAGCAGACAGCTAGGTCTTTCACACAGGCATAGGATGTGAATGAAAACCAGTCTCGAAAATTTTTTAGTAAACACACTAGCATTACACTTTGTTTTCACCCAGTCCACAATAGGCACATCTCTGGTTAACAAAGCTCTTCAACAAATTATACTACTCATGGTGGAAATACTGCTGCCATTTGCCTGTGGCTGTATAGGTGTTGAATCTGGATTTTCCACCACATGTTTTATCAAAACAAGCCAACACATTTACATGTAGTAAATTCCTCGCCCCCAGGACTTGATGCAGATAAGAATTAAAGACCTGAGTGCAGACACTGCCGGCACCTTCTGGCTTGTTGGTGCAGGCTCAAAGGGACATAAAACATATTTGTCAAGACTGCTGACAATAAGCAGGAGCACACAGCATCAACGCACTGCTATCTTGTCTGTCTGGAGGCAGATTACAGTCCAGGCAGATAATATTCGTAATATGGTTCAAGTACTGAAGCTGCAGTTGATGTTGATACAGGCTCTTACTGAGTGTTGCATGCCGACTCTCATGCTGAGGCAGGTGGTGCCGTTTACATTAGAAAGGAAGAAAAGTAAACATGTAAGACCAAATGAGAGGTAGATACGCTAACAACAACACAGTAAAGCCAGGCATAAGGATGTTTCCTTCTTTGGATAACTATCCAAAGCCTTCAGATGCCCCTAGCCAAATGGCTAGATTTTCTTTCACAGCCTCAGACTAAGTAACAGTTTAGCTCTAATTGGGGCTCCAAATTAATTCTTACAAGTGTGGTCAGCATTAGTTTCTGGTGCATCATCAATCATCCCACATAATAAAAGGCTCATCCATGCATCTTTAAATCACTTGATGCAGTTTAAATTTCCCATCTGCTTTCATTCTTCTGCCCTCTAATAAGTCTCAGTCTCTTGCAGAGATCCAGTAGTTGGAATCAATTGTGTTCTCCTTTCTATGCAACTATTTAGCCCAGTGGTTGCAGCTGATACCTTCTGCAGCCTCAGGCCTGGAAGCGTGTGGTAGGCTTAATTTTTTAGCTTCACAGTAAGTTTTCATTGGTTGTGGAAGCTCTGAGTCATAAAAAAACCAACCCTAAACTTGAGGTGTTTGTACCCTGTAATGAAGCTTTTACAACATGAAGTAACCAAACACANATTCGCTTTTGTTTTAAAGACAATTAAGGATCAATGAACATTTACAAATGTACTTTTGCCACGAGGAAACTAAGGTAATATAGCAATATTTTAGTAAGATTTCTTGACAAAGTCTTCTACAAAGGCTGGACTTTAACACAAAGAAAGCTTCTTTAATAGATTATCCCCTAATGTTAGCGTCTTGATGCTTACTTCTTCCAAAAGTAAACAGAGGAATCTTTGTTTAGTCTCAGTGTGGATCAAAAGATTTATTTTGCAGGGAAAAAGGACAGGTCTTGTTAATCGTAGTCCCTGGGAGTGCAGTGATACCCCCTGTCTTCTTGCACAGAGTAAACTGTACATGCTTTTTAATTTCTTTTTACACTGGAACAGAAGGGTGGATTAAAAAAGAAAAACTTGATTCTTTCTCCTTTATTCCATGAAAATGCTATCAAAACATGTTATTGTTAACTATTTATACTGGAATAATCAACTGATCTCTGTAATCACCACCATACTTACTCTGCATATGAGATACATTCAAATACATGATACCAGAGAAAGTGGTACATCTCCAATTCTCCTGATACTGGCCTAAAATTATAACATTTTGAGAGGTGCCCTTTGATTCCTGCCGGTTTCCTTCTGGTGTCATAAAGAGTAGAATGGCATGTCTTCAGGGCAGAAGTCCATTTAGCCTGCTACCCAGAGAGAGGCCAATAGGAAACACTTCAGGAAGGGCATAAAAACAGAGCAAGCAGTTATCCCTTATACCTTCCCACCATACTGAAGTTTACTGACATGGTGGTTTCTTGATAAGAAATGCTATTCTCCCTGGATTAGCCTTTTCACAAATGCAGCTGCCTTCACAACCTGATTGACCTTCAGATCCCCTTAGCATCCCATAGCACCGCTTAACTATGCACTACATTCAAAAAAATAAAACAATGAACCTTGATTTCTTTTGTCTTAAACCCAATGCCTGGTAATTAATGGGATTAACTTCATGATCTAGCCACCCATAAGGCTGCAAGAATGCTAATCCCGGCACAAGGGAGGAAGAGGGATGACATGGCCAGGGTCAGTGAAGTTCCGAGACCAGCACTGCTCCTTTTGGAAGCAGTGTGGATTTAGATCCATTCAAGCCTATCACAAAACCACAACTGGAGGGAGCTGCTGTGACTCATCCACTATGAGAAACCCCCTAAGCTTTTGCTCTGTGAGCACTGAAACAAACAATTAATTTAACTTTTTGTTGGTCCTTATCTTCACCAAGCACTTCCATTATCCTTTCATCTTCCATTGGGCTTGCAGACAATTTGGAAGATATATGTGTTTCTAAAAAGGGGTTATTATTAATTTTCTTGACTTTAAAAGTTCTTCCTCGAGATCTTTTTGTTCTTTTTTTTTGTTGTTTTTTGTTTTTTTTTTTTTTTTTGATGGAGGTTTCCACTTAACCTCCCTTGGTTATAATCCTTTCTGGTTTCCCTGTTTAGGCACAGCCTCCGCTCCTTGAAAGAAGTTTCTTTTTACTTCTGATAGCCTCCTTTACCAAACAACCTCATTTACACCACTATTGAATTGGCTTTTGCCTTTGAGTTTCCTTTCAAAGTTGTTTTTTCTTTTTTTTGTTGATAGGCTGTTATGTGTTACACTGTGCCTCTTTAAAAAATCTCCATGCCACCAGCAAGCATTTTATTTTCTCTTTTGGCTGTTCATTTCTATTTTTTTTAAGAAGCTTCCTCATTTTAATGCAACTTAATTTCTTTTAGTTAACACTGCTATGTTTTCCCTGGAAAAAACCCTGTCGAACCAACGAAACCCGATGAATTTGAGTACATTGTGATTACTATTAAACACGGCTGTTCAACAGCAACATTTTTAGCCAGATCCTGTGCACTGCTCAGAAATACAGCAAAACTAGTGCTTCTCAGGTGTCTGGCTGGTTTCAGAAAGCCATTCCATTTTGCATCTAGGCTCCCCATCATGTTTTGCTGTGACAGTTATCATATAGGAGATTTCTTATTCCTCATTTCAGAATCTACAATCCATATGTTCACAGTTTCTCCACCATTTGGTACTTTTTGCAAGTACCAAAGCTGAGCAGTACTTATAATTGCATTATTCAAGGACTCGTGGAACTATTGGAAGAAAAGTAAATATCATGAATAACACAAGAGAGTCATGAATGCTTGTAATATTACAAGCTTTAACCTTCTGTGCTTAGCCTTACAAAATCCCTGGATTTAGAGAGAATGAGAAACTAAAGTATCTGAGGATATACAGCAACAATAAAGTAGAAGTATAGTGGCAGCATAAATGCTGTTGTCTCTAGAAGCAGTACATAGCTTAGGATTGGGTTCATGGTTTTGCTTTGCACTGAACTCAAACAGGGATTCCTCAAATCAGCAGAAAAGTAGCGACACACCAAGTACAAGTTCAAGGAGGCAGCTCAGGTGAGTGACAGATCTCAACCAAAATCCCTCTGCGCCTGCAGAAGGGAGGTTTATCTGGGTGAAATTCAGAACCAACAGAAGGAGACAGCAGCATAGATGGGTCAGCAACACAAGCTTTGTAGTGTGTCTACAGGGGTCATTTGCCCTCTCCACATGGAGAGGCAGAAATCTTCTCTCATGGCTAAACCATAATGGCCAGACCAAACAAATACCTCTTTGCTGCTTTCCCCACAACCTCACTCTATTTTGAACATCCAGTACCTGTGCTCCAAGTACTCTTTATCATCCTCTAACATTTTTTGTCCTGACTGTTCCCCTTCCTTACACTTTTTTGTTTTAAACCTTGTTATTCTGTTGCTTACCAGTCTCCCACTCTTTCTCCTCCTATTCCAGGATATCTCTTGACGTCCCTGTGTTTCGACAAGCAGTCACAGGGAAGAATCTTGGAGTGTTTACACCCAAAAATACCATTTCTGCAGGCAGGCAGAATACAAAATAAGCAAAGAGGGGGAATACCTTATAAGCATCCAACAGAGTTTGATTGGCCTTTATGGGAAAAAAAAATGGTTAGACATCAAACCTTCTCTGAAAATTCAAGGCGCTCAGACAATTTGCACATGACCGGTGCCAGCTTTCCTTTGGACAGATTCAGCTTGCCTCTCACCTTTTCTTCCTTCCTCTCTCCTTCCTTATTGTGAGCACCCAGCTATTTTCTCTTGCCAAATCTGAAGACCTTGGCCCAGGTTTTAAAGCCCTTTACCCTTGAAAGAAGAAAAACTTTAAGTGCTGAGACAAGCAGTGTGATGAGAAGGAAAGGATCGTTGCAACTAGTAGGTCCACTACCAAACCATTTTAAGCATTGGAATCAGATCTTTTCCACACCATGGCACATCTCTAGCTAGATCACCTACTGTTCCTTTAATAGCAGATTCAATAGAAAATGACATTTCCTTTGAAGAAGGTGCTCTGTATTCAGAGGTAGCTTATGTATCATGTGATGCGTGAGCTGCTGTTGTAAAGGACTCCTTTTTTTATTTAACAGTAATGCATTGTAAACTCCAGCATAAAACTCCAGCTGTCCCTTTACACACTTGGCTTTTTGGCAATCATTCCAATTTTTTTTCCCTTGAATAGTCATAATTCATATATAGAGCCAGACATACACACACACTTCTTTTTTTTCATTGGTTTTGTCCTGGTTTTGTCTGTACACTCCTTTGGGTAAAATGGGTGAAGTTGGCTTTATGAGCTATAAAACGGCAGGATGTAAGGATTCACTTGTTTTTGATGTGTTAGTGGCATTTTATGTGTAAAGTGTGAAGAAAGCCGTATAATTGGGTTACTGGGAACAGTGCATGTGCCTGAAAAGGAGGAAATAGACCTTTAGTCTAGCATTCCTTCATGCATCCGTTATGGGACTGCAGTGCTAGAACCATTTCAGCTGATGTGCTGATGTCCAATTAAATGAGCAGTGAGCTCTCTGCTCATTCCCTCCCAAGTATTGATGGTTAATCAGCACCAGCAATAAACAAGTCATAAGCAATAACTTTAATTCCATGATCATTTCAGACAAACAGAACTGAATATTCTGATGCTTTCTGCAGAGTCACAGTTCTGCAGCTCTCCTGCTAACAGTGGAGTTAAGATCATTTTGCAACAACAAAAGTGGAAGCAAGATCAAGCATGCAACAATGTGACTAAAAAATGAGGCTCTTACACTGTCCACTTGAAAGTCTCAGTTTATTGTAAAGTATTTTATACTTCATAGTTTGCCATAGGCAAAGCAGTCAAGACAGATTTTTGGCAGGAGCAGGATATGTTTTTGACTTGCAGTCTTCAAGTAGGATTTTTTTTGTTGTCCATTAAAATAAAAAATAAATTAATCCAATGAACTATGAATTAATAAATGAGCATCCTTACTCCCACCCCTCCCAAATAATTCCACTAAAGTCTAAAAACTGGATAAGTCAGTCAAAACCCCATAATACCTCCCAGAAAAAGTTCTTGCTGCTACAGAGCAGAAGCTAGACTTAAGAAGGTTTTAGACTACTTTATTTTGTGCTTGTTGTCTTTCTGAGAGGTTACTATAATAAGTCCCTGTACTCACTTTCAGGATGGAAACCGTTCACAAGAGTCTAATAGGAGCAAGACACTGCCTTGAGCTCCTGCCTTACCCAGGACCACCGCAGCTCCACCTCCAGTGCACAGGATTGGGCTCAGGAGGTAGAGATGCCAAATAACACTGCTATCTGCTTATGCAGCATCAACATGTGGCTGTTTACAGATGACAGCCAACACAACCAACCCTCAGCCCTGGGCAGAAGCCCTCTCTTCTCCACTGTACAAGTCAAGAGAAGTTGGGCAATGCTGACAACATGATCACTGGGGATTCTAGATCCCAAAGACCTAGTTGTGCTCCGTGCTCCTGCATGGATCAAGTGAAGAAGGTTTCTCCTTCCCTTGTGTAGTGATCCACAGCACATAGTATCTGGGACCCATGCATCTCTGAGAGGAGGTTCAAGGACACCAGCTGGAGCCCCAAAGGGGGACAGCTGCTTTTGCACAGTGCTGCCCTTCAGCCAACAAGCCCTGCTAGCTGGTTGTCCAGGTGCAGCGTGCTGCACATCTGATGGTGCTGCCACAGAGCTCTGTCACCATTGCAGACCCATCAGCTCAGATTCCCTCCAACTGGTACAGTCACACCCGGGGAAAACAGGCCTAAGTCTTCAATGCCAAATAAAGTGCAGCACTGGTTTCCCAGTAATTTAACAGCTGCTCTCACTTACTCTTACAACCATAGCATCTCTGCATATAATTTACATTCCTGCATACATCCTTCTATTTTTTGGCATCAGTGAATTGCTTCCAAATTTCTTTTCTATTTAGTCTAATAGATGTAAAACATTATTTAGATTTTCACTCATAAAAACGACCAACAGCAGCTGTGTCTTCACAATCTATTGGATGAAAACCAAAGCTAAAGGTCATTCTTACATACGCTAATGGGAATTAATCTCAGAACACAGTTCCCATAAGAAAAGTCCCTACATTTCATCTTACCTGAAAAAGCTATAGCTATATACTGAAGCTAAAAAAAAAAAAAA
>VYXH01004199.1:96331-124582 GCA_013397275.1 Burhinus bistriatus
TATTATATTAAAAAAAAAAAAAAAAAAAAAAAAAAAGAAAAAGAAAAAGAGACTTTTATTAAAGTTGGTTAAGAAATTATTACTTCTAAAAAGAGTCCATTATTTTAAACTGCTGTAAAGACAAAACTCTACCCCAATGCAGAAATCCATCTGGGAAATTTCCTGGCTCTCTCCTCATGGAAGAGGTTGAAAACACACAGGGTTTTGTGTTGGAGCACTACAAAGGGATTAGAGGGGAGGACCCAACACTTTCCAGCCTCTCCCCAACACCTGTGTCCCAAGAACAATCCTGTAATCCCACCATCATCTTAGTCCAAGGGCAGGAAAACCAGATCCATATGCCTACGCACACTAATGATTGTCACTCAATCCACCATCCAAGGCTTCTGTGCCGCTTGTCATGGAGGCAGAAATGTATTTCTGATGTTCTCCTTTATGTTTTGCTCATAGAAAGTTTTCTTGACTTGAGGAAAATCCAAGGGACAATTTTTTGTCCCCTTCAAAGTGAGTAAAATTTGTATTCAGTTTCCTTTACTGAGATTTTTCTTCCTGCATCAGTCAAACAGTAGGAGACCCACCACAGGATTTAACTATGTCACCAGGTTCTCCACCAAAGAAGGAGGATCTCCCAGAGGAAAGCAGAATCCATTGATATACACCAAGCTGGGATTCTGGTAACTTGAGCTCAACAGGGCAATGTGAAATGAGGGATAGACTCACAGCCTGCTAGCTGTGTCCTTTTCCGGACTCAGGCTCCCAATCCACCTAAAACTGCTCTCAGAGGAATCCTGTGTGAAGAAGGATTGGGAAATGCTGCCATGACTGCACTGGTGCTGTTTCTTTGCAGGAGGGAAAAGCCTTTGTAAACAGTCGCTTCATTTGCAATTCTCCGAGGCACAGTTGGAACTAAGTGAGGATGTTAAGGCTGAACCATCTGCAGTTTGTTTAACTATTTCCTTTTTAGAGGTGAACAATAGTTTCTCAACAAAACAGCCATTAATAAGAACCAATGCTGTGCCAGAATTTTGTTGCTCTTTCTTTCTTTTTTTTTTTTTTAGCTGAAAAACGTTGCTAATGTTTAGGTTTCCTAAGCTTCTGGATTATCATTTTCCCTTTCCCTCACTTTTCCCAAATGCCACTAATGGGGGGAAAAGGAGAAGAAAAATGGAGAAGCATGGGAGAATAAAATCCAGATTTTGTGTAGATAATTCTTTTTTTTTAAAACAATGTATTACTTCTCAGTAATAGCCATGTTATAATACATCTTATTATATTTGGCAGGTTAAAATGTTTGATTACCTATCACTGAAGAAATATTATTTCCGTATTAAGCAATTCAGCATTTTTGTGGTTAAATATATCATTAATCTTTAGGTTGGAAGGGATTCCATTTTGTTCACATTTATACACTGCAGCTAATCCAACTCAGTTTCAAACACATTGCAAACAGAAGCTATTCAAAGTATCTCATAGTGTTTACGAAATGAGTGAATCCAGACTTTTCTTGATCACCAGCAACAGAAAAAAAAGAAACTGTCCAAAGTCAAGAGGGCTTGAGTTTGCACCGGCTTCTGTTTCCCCTAATTGCAACTACATAATTCAGCTGGAAAGGAAGACAAAACAAGATATTTATGTATTATCTCAGATGACTTTCAAAGTCATTTTAGAATTTGCCTATTTAGCGATGATTCTCATTCAAGTGGGTTTGAAACTTGACAGATTTCCACTTTGGGTCACATTTCCTGAGGCGGACCCAAACTGGAAATTATTAGATTGCACAATGTTTTCCCTGCTAGACCTCTTCCAGCTGTGGCTGCAACTGCCTGGCAGGGACACTGCACTTTGGGAACATGTGACAAAAGAATATCCCAGATAATGCCCACAAAAGCAGAAAATGGCCATTCCCCATCTAGGGAAGTCTTCTTGTCAGGCTAGTATGTCTGAGGAACACATGCATACAAGAATTGTGGAGAAAAGCAATATATAAAAAAACTTTAACAGTCAGTGAGAAGTATTTTTCCTGGCATGTCATCTGTTGTCTCCGGCAATCAGCTTTTTAGGGACTGAGATAGCAGTTGCCTAGGTGCGGTAGTCTTGAATAGCCTTTAGACAACATACATCCCATGAATATATCTCAGTCCTTAGAGAATTTATTTCCACATCTGGCTTCCATAACATCCTGCAGAAATGAGTTCAATTTTTAAAGACGTACCCAAAATAATTCCCAAAGCTTTTTTTTTGTGGGTGATAATAACTAAATTAAGAGTCTGTCTTCAGCATATATACAGTGAGAGATTTTTCTATACGTTGAATTTCATCAGAGTACCTATGAGTCAATCTTGCAAAATCTTCCAAAAAATCTTTGCAAATGGTTTTAGATTCCACTGTCCTGAACCATTTACATTTCAGTAAACTTAATTATGTCACTTCTTGTTTCTTTTTCATACCATTTATGAATATACTGAAGAGTCTGTTTCCCAACACAGACTTTGAGGTACATTGTGAAAAGTGATTTTTTATTCCTCTTCTTTTTTCCTGACTTCTTATTCCATGAGAGAATTTACCTTCTTATACAATCATAGACCCATTTCATCAGGAGACTTCAGTTATGGAGCAAAAGTTAAAATGAAAAAAAGCTTTTTCTGTTCCTCGATGAAGTTAAATATATTTTAAAATACTGAACTTTTTCACTCACAGGCAAAAACACCTTTGCCAAAGTGAAATATCTTTGGAAATTTCAAATTTATATGTCATTTTTCTATTTAGTGTCTGTATTAGTTCCTTTTGCTAGACTAAAAACTCTGCAGAAATGGGATCTGCAGAGAGGTCTTCCTAGCACTCAAGCAGCTGGAAGTTTTGAGATACTTGAGAAAACAGGCTTCACACAGGAGACAAAACAGCACAAAGTAATGAGGCAAGTATGCAATCCAGTAAACTGAATATTTCCAAACTGCTGCCTACTGATCACTGCCAGTCCTTAGGAGATTGCTAAATGACTGCAGATCCATATTAAAATGTACTTTACTTATCTCATCTCTAGTTGTTCATTGCTTTAAAAAGATTGGTTCAAAATTACTCTCTCACACATGTTAAACCTGGAGTCATTGGTAACTGAGAACAGATTTCAGCTTCTTCATTAAAACATATTCTGTCTGAGAAGGAAATCACTGAAACCATTAAATAAGATCTCCAAAAAGCATACATCTTATGATGTATTTGCCCAGTAACCATATTAATATGAGGCATGGTTTCTTGTACAATAGAAGATTTTTTGTAAAGTTTTTCAGACTGTGCTTTCTTTCTTAGGCTGGTTCTCCATATAATAGAACGTAATAATCCTCATCTTCAGTCCAAACCTACATTTAATCCATGAAGGCATACTATTGCTGTAACTTTTAGGTAATATGAACATGACTGCAGCCTGGTCCTTGTCTCACGGTAAGAATTAAATAAATCATATCCAAAAATTATCGATATTCTTATTGAAATTCAAGTATGTGTTAAGACCTTGTGGTAGGCATGGAAAGGTAACACCCGTACTGGCTGCTGGAGCTCTTCTTATACCTGAAAAGAATCAGAGATTTTGCAAGAAGAACAAGCAGTTCTCCTCACCAAATTTTTGCACTCCCATGGCTCTACAAGAGTAGTGAATGCCCTCAGCTGTGCCTTCAATAGTCCATGCATTTTCACAGAAGTTGCCCACAAAGTTAATCACATTAAAAATAACTATGTGCAAGTGATTTTGGCCAAATCCAGAGAAGCTCATTTCAGCTAAGCCAATAAAACCCAGAGTAACTCAGACAAAGTGAATACTCTTTTAACAGTGCAGATCACTGTGACAAGAGATATATTCAGCAAAACAACACAAATGTGGAAGTGTGAACCTCGGATTATAAGGAAGTACTCCTAATAATAGCGACCAGCCTCTAAACTGTAACCAAACAAAATATTATAAACTCTCAAGCAATTTCATCTTAAATACGAATTTGAAGAATGATGCATTTCACACCAGGTCCTCCATGCACGTTCAGGACTAACTTTGATGTACGAGCAAAACAAACTTAGCGCAGTGGGATGCTGTGAGGAGGCAAAATGCTTGTGGCCCCACCACATTTAAGGCCAATGTCACAGGCTGGCTGCTGCCACAGAGGGAAGAGCCAACCATGAGGTTTGCACCTCATGTGCTGGAGGAAAGGGAAGCCCACCTAGGTGCAGCCAGCCCAGCCTCCACAGCTGCAAAAGCAGCAGGCTTGCCTCTGCAGAGCAGAGCTCTCTGTTCCTGCTCCAGCATGGTCCGTTCCGCCCCAGCCTCTGCTAGACTCCCACTTCACAGCCGTAGGTCAGGAAAGTTCATTTTTGCCTGTGGTGCTGAGAAGCCTTGAACTGTCTCTGCATGTTTTTATGTACAGATGGGGTTATTCGTGCAGCTGTGCTCCAGAAACCTCTGGTGGCTTCCGTTTTCCTGCGAGGTGGGTCCCATAGGGTCCTGGTTCACCCATGAAACAGGGGCTGGGAAGAAAAAGAAGCTACTACTGGGTTTACAGTCCACGCTGGGAGCTTGGGAAGGAGTGAAACTCAGTATGTAATCATCTATTCTAACATACAATGTTTCCTCTATTGAAGAATGACCTATCTGCAGTTTATGCAGTTCTTCCTCATTTTAAGATGCTGGAAACTTTCCTCCCCATGTATAATCCTCTAAGCCCAAAAAGCTAATGAAAAAATTCTCCATTATCTTCACAGTACTACAAAACACGCAGAAAGAAAAAAAATGCTGTACCATATCAGGACAGGGAGAGAGAAATCAATTAAAGGGAAGAAAAAACATATGTGGATGTTTTGGAGAAGAACCAGATTGATAAATAAATTATGTTGGTAAATTAGATGTAAATATATTATGCAAACTCAGTAGTACATCATGATACGCCACATGTATCTTTCATTCCAAGTATTACAAAGGTTTTACAGCTCATGAACAAACCTGCACGCGAACAGCTACAGAAGAGTCTGTGTGGGGTTTGGCAATATTTGACATTATCACTTGTGCTAACCAATGAAGAAGATATCTCAGTTATATCTGCAGATTATATCAGACTGTAACTGGATCAGTTTGTAAGGACTCAAATTTTAGAAGATCCCTACAACTACAACGATTTTCTGAAGTAAGTAGAACAAAAGACAATGTAAATAAACAGTAAAAGTATCAGACATAGATAAAAAACAATCAACTGTGTAAACAGAAGATTGGGAGTGACTGGCTGGAGACCAGTTGTATAGACAGGAGCTGGGGACTGTCCTGGACCACAGCTGAACATGAGTCAACAGTGCCTCATTGCTGGGAGACGGATGGCCTCGAGGGATGTCCAAAAGGACTGCCAAAGACGGGACACATGAAGTAATCCCACAAACCCACTCTGCCCTGATAAGGGTTCAGATGAAGCATTGTGTCCATTTTTGAGCACGATGTTTTGAGGAAGATGTCAGCCAACCAGTGAGAACCCGGAGGACAACTCTGCAATGTCTGTAAAGCACAGCCTGTTGAAAAGGCTGGGAGAAATAATGCTGCACAGAGAAGATGGCAGAAAACAAAATAAAATGGCTTCAACAGTGTAAATGTCTACCACAGAAAAGCCCCTTATGTGTAGGAAAAATAGTTATATCCAGTCAAGGAAAATGTAGGCTAGGTACTGGGAAAAACAATAAAAGGCAGATTGACCAAACCCTAACATAAATTGACTAAGGACTGTGATAATTGACTAAGCTGCTTAAGCTTCATCTCATAAGGATGCTAAAATGAGTTTATTACTGAAAACAGTTTAAATACTGTTTAGATAGGAGATGGACTACCTGATTTTTCCCACCCACACTTTATGAAGAAAGTTCACGTCTCTGCTTCCTCTGGCTGAGGCTGGAGGGACAAGTTAGAGAAGTTGCAAGGCATCTTGCAAAAGCAGGTTTCACAGAAAAATTGCCTTGTGCATATTGAATATCAGCATTTACGTGAGGAATGGATACTTCCAATAGATTTACATAAACAAATCACCTTTTTAGGTGATTTCTGGGTGAGTGGTGGAAAGTAAGCAGGCCAGACCACGGCTGAATAATGACAGCTGGTGAGGACTGAGAAAAATAGTCTCTATTATTTTGCAGTGTTTGAGTGGCTCTCTTTACTACTTTTTGACCTTTTACCAGGTGCCACCATGGATGATACAGTCTGTGAAACCTACTGTTTAGGAAACACAACAACGTAGAGTTACAGCCCATGTGAACTGCAGCAGGAGCTACATCAATCAAGACACATATTCCTGGGCTATTTGTACTCTTTATTGTTTAAAAGGAACCGACCGTCATGATTCTCAACACCCCAAGCACAAACAAAGCTGTAATAACTCACAACTTAATGAAAGCAAACTCTGTATAATGCACACATACCCTGAAACTTGCAGGGTCTTTCAAGAGAAAATCTTAGCTCAGCCAAAACATGCAGACAAAAGAAGAGGTTTAAATCCCTTCCAGACACGGAGGCATGAGACACAAGGATATGTTCTATTTATTTAACAAGCCAGAGCTGGAGTAAGAGCCCTCACAATACAATTACAGTGGTAACAATAAAAATACGGCAAACCAAGTATTACAGCCCATGAAAGATGAAGCCAGCAGTTGGATTATGGAACCTGCACACCCAGACATTTTAATGCCTATGCCAGACATAGAGCTGCATGATAATATGAACACAATGAAACACTAGAAATCCAAATCCAAGGAACAGATGGAAAGGCAAAGCTTCTCTGAAGCTTTCAGTGAAGGCTTAACTCCCAGCTTCATGTAGAGCAGTCATCCATTAGAAGTCACCCTCAGTTCATACCCCACAACAGTTTGGAAATACTGCTCTTTCCTATTCTATATGTAAGGAAACGCAACATTAGATCACTCTCTTGTAGAAAGACAGGGTATCTTTGGATGATGCTGAGATTTACTCCATGGAAATAACATCCACTGACAGCATAGTAAATATGTCAGGAACGGTTGACTGAAGCACATGTACAAGATGAGTGTGTAAAGCTATTGCCCAAAAATATCTCCGAGAGACCAGTCAAGGCCCTCACGCAATAGAAACTCTGCTGCTGTGACACAGAATTTTACCCACAACTTTCACAGAGCCTTCTGCCAAATCCAGAACTGGAAATGCAAAGCAACAACAAAGGTGGGCCCAAATGATGCTTACGGTTAAAGGGCAGCTGAGGGAAATTAGAGTAATGGTCCTGTTTCATCCCACATGATACACAGGGGATTTTCCTCAGAAATGAGAATCACAGAATCATAGATAAAAAATTATGTAGCTAACTGTCATATCAGAATTCCACTGTCTTTGGCAGCTAGGCAATACCTGAAGAACAAGAATCTGATGGAAAACTAGTTTGCTTTGTAGAAAAATGCAAGAAGGGCATTTTTACAGAGGTAGAGAGATTAACTCCTGAACAGCAACTGGCTGTTAGGGCACTCCCGTAACGTTGCTTCAAGATCCCTTTTAAAAGGTAAATGCCATCATCCTTATTTCCTATTTTGACCTATTCTTTTGTTGTCCTTGTATCTCACAAAAATGTATAATGAGTCAAATCACATAGAAGAGGCTAAACTATATCATAGGAAGCTAAGTGGTACTGTCTTCCATTTGAAAAAGAAGTATTTGAAAGAGATATTTTTAAAGAACATACAAAAAAATACAAACACAATGTGTTTGTGATTGAAATCATGGTTCCAGGCATGGTTTCCTTGGCAATAGTACCAACTTAAGAGCATTTTTAATGCTATGTATGTAGAGACTTGCTTTAAATGGACTGTCTTGAATCGGTCAGCTCAGAAGTAGAAGTAGCAAGAAAAACAAGTAATTTTCCTTGGTTCAGAGAGTCAGTAGAAGCCAACAGTGGTCATAGCTGGTCTTCTCAAAGACACTCATGCTGGACTGAAGGCTCAAGTCACAAGGATCTTACTCAGTCACAGTAGCCTTACATCTCAGGTGACAGCTGGGTTAAGAAAACATTACTGATAGTGACTTGGAGGTTAGATGGATCTTGCTTTGCATGGTAGTTGATCCCATACCTGACTCTGAAGACAAGTAACACAATGGAGGGGTCCATGCTGAAGCAGGCCAGTGTTTAAAACATCCTGAAGGTAAGGAATATCACCCAGGTGAGTACCAGCTCACAAATCTTTGGCACGTGGCACACTATAGTACTTTGAGTCAATACTCATCACAGAAAAGACCATGTAAAATAGTACAGGGAGAAGATTTTGCCTCCCACCCCTCCACGACTTTTTTTACTCTTCTTTTTCTTTAATTGCTTTGTAAGTTTTATGTTCACTTACTACTGGAGACCATTTCTGTAGAAGCAATGGGACATGATGCTAAATGAAGCTCACACACAAGTTTGCATTTGGAGTACCAAGCCCTCCACTAGCACTGTTTTAATCAAAGGGGAGAATTTCCTCTTTTCTACTGGTCAGCATCAGACGTGAGGAAGATCTAAACTCCATGCACCCTAGACATCAAAAGAGCTCTTTCAAAAGGAAGAACAGTGGATAACTGTAAAGGAAGTTACAGCTGTTTGCCATTTAATGAAGTTAAATGCATGTGTAAATGTTTATAGACTCCAGGCTGAACTTAATTTTTTTGGAAGCAAGACTTTTGCAATGTAATCACATTCTCCACTATTTTTTCCTGGTGGATTGTTAGCTATGCATAACTCCTTGTGATAATCTGCAAATGTTTCATGCATCTGAACAAACTGAAACACCATATTACCTACCTAGCTTCACATGAGTACTATAGTATTTTATTCCTGAAAACAACCTTTATGCAAACCATCCACACTAACATGATTGGTCTGGTTTTTAATCTCATCTTTTTCTTCCACTCTCCTCAATACACAATTAGATACTGTTTGAAAACAACAACCATAACAACAAGGAATCCACTCACATTTCTGGGTAGGGGCCAGACACTCCTTATGGACTGAATGAATGGTTTCCTCTAAGCAAGGCAAACTTTCAGTCTCTCATCTGGAAAATATTATGTGAGCAGAAGCTCAGAATCAGCTATTACCTGCAGAGTCTGAAGATGTTATCTGTTGATTTTTACTCTTTTGGATGGGGTAGTAAGCAATATACACATCACAAAAAAGAGGCTAAAGCAGTCTTTGTCATCAGGTGACTGTAAGTGTCAGAGGCAATGTACAAAACACCATAGAAACCCAATTTAATTTCGTTAAATTTAGGAAAAAGAGAGACACTTTTACCAATACGGGATTGTTCCCTTCCTCCAGTCCCTAAAACATCTGTTCACTCTAGTGAACTAACTTCATGTACACTAAGCTAAGCTACCTTACAAAAAGACCTCCACGAAACACCTATCACCTCCCCTGCATCACTGCTTGCTTGTTTCATGCAGACATGCAGCTAGGAGAATTTACTTAATAGCTTTGAGATTAGAGGCATTTTATGCTTGAAGAATCAGAATGGATAGCAAGCAGTGCCTGGATAAATGTCTGTAATTAAGTAGTAATGATGTATGGGATCTGAGCAAAGATCACAGTAAATTTCTTTCCATAAATGGCTGATTAATCCCAGTAGAGCTACTACAGAAAAATCAGATGGGTTTCTGTTTTTTCCATTATATCTCACTCTTGGCTTCTCTTTTAAAGCTTTTCTCCACTCTGCTTTCTTGCTATTCCCTTACCACTGTGTGTCAGAGCCCAGGAACTCTTTTTCTGGGCAAGGAAAACAGTCCATCATTCATCTCCACTGTCTCTAGCAGTGAAGAACTGCTAGCTCCTACAGTGGCACTGGATATTAATGGCATCCTTGTAATAGAGAAGGGGAAGCAATTGACTCCCAACACAAGCTGCATTGAAAGGACTGCTGCAGCATTTAGTTCTCAAAGGACAAAACATCCCTGAATGCCAATGGACCCCATGCAGCCTCCACCTCTGTCTCATCAACCTCCGGACAAGACAGCTGGCAGTAGGAGCGGGGAAAGCGTTACCCCAGCTCACAGACCTGGCAGAGCTCCACATCCAGGCTCAGCGTGACAAGCTGTCAGACCAATAAAATGTTTTGACCTTGAACTCCTCACCAGAAGGCAGGAGAGTGGCACCGCCGTCACCGGCAGCCCCCTCCTCTAAATTCAAGGCACAAATCTCTAAATGGTTTACCAGTGCTCACACAGCAATGTGCCAATCCCAAAATAATCAACCAAGCCCTGCAATGAAACGCTTCCCCTGGTCCCCCAACCCCTCCTTCCTGCTTCCCCCTGAAACAAAACACCCTTGTCTCCCTTTCCGTCAGACCAGGAGACTACAAGGGCCATATTTAAACTCAGATAAAATAAAGGCATGTCCCTTATGGCCAAAGTGTAAGATGTCATTTAAATAAACTCTCACAAAAATCACAAAGTACTCTGCTATAAATGAGTGATTCTTAACACAGCCAGTGATCAACAAACTCACTTCCTAATTAAGTGTAGGAGCATAATGAGGAACAGGGCGTCCTTTGTTTCGCCAGCCCGTGTGAACTCCAGCCACAAGTCCCCAGACTATCCTAACTCCTGCATTCGGAGCTTGTAATTAGTACATAAGGAACCAGGTACTACAGCAGCAGGCCTTTTGACAGTGGGTCCATTCACGGACAGCCAGATGTGAAGAGTGTTCAAAGGGGACCGACTGACTCACATATTGCATGGTGTTGTATGACACTATAATCTCTGGTTTTCAGCCCTACAATCAACAAGCACTATCATTTTAAATGCATTCTAATTAGCTGGTAAGGTTTACAGAAAAGTTTGGTGATGCAAGCAAAGCTACTGAGCTGGCTGGTGGAGGGCAGGTTTGTCAGTGTGCCTAATACTTCCTAAACTACCCCCAGCTTCATTAGCAGCAGAAATATTCGTGTCAGTATGACAAAAATTGGATCATGGGGCCTGTGATTAATTTAAGGAACTTTCAAATGTGCCTCTTTTAAATATTAGCCCACAAAATAAAATGAAAACTAGAAAGATACACACAGAAAAGTGTTATGATGAACAGACGTGAACCTCCATCCAAGCCACCAGGAAGTCTCCAAGGGGACCTCACTCAAACGTCCCCATCAGCTATCCCCCTCTGAACACTAAGCCACTGTTCACTCAGATCTCCATCCCAGAAAATCCAGGCTCTGAGGCAGCAGACCACATTCAGAGGTCAGGAGCCACTGCTATCTCCTTTGCAGAGCCTCTTAGCTCAAGGTCTTGTATGAGCTCAGTAACCTCAGCTGGCCTAACACCCACCAGCAAAGGGGCATATCCCCTCCACCACCTAGTAGAAGGTAGTGATAGAAGGTAAAAAGTGGTAATAAAATATTCGATACAAAAAGTCTTGTTACCACTAATAGATGTAAATTGCTCTTCCTAAAGAAGGAAAATTGAGTCCTCCTGTATCTGATGGTTTTACTGTCCTCCAGGCAAGACAGGATGCAGAATGCAGCGTGTGTTCAAAGCCCCTTTCGAGACAGACAACCAGCAGCTTTCTGGCAATAAAATTTTTTGTACAACAATGTTGTGATGCAGCACTTGATGAACAGAGCAACACCATTCAATGATTTGCATAAGCACCTGTATGAACACAAGTATGGGCTTACAGAGAGCTGTTATAGAAAGGTTTGTGCAGCCAGCTTTCATCTGTCAGCTATGGCCTGGGGACTATGTGGGCACAGAGTACAAAAGAATATCAGGTAAGCTACTGATAATTACTGTGCACCACCAATAAATCATGAACTACAAATGAATCAACATAACAAATAAGCTGAGGTGTGGCAAACTATTACATGCTCACATTACTCATTCACTGAATTACTTTGAATATAATAATAATAATAGTAAACATATTGATATAGAAATATAAAGTTTGCTTGTAAAATAGGATAGAGAATCAAACTGAATGTATTGAATGTAAATTGTACCTTTGGATTTAATTCTAATTAATGGTGGAACAAAGATGCAAGGGAGAACATTTTTCATAACTGTGTGCACATAACAGCTGCCATCAAATGAAGAATGCCTTTTGAGGAAATAGATTCTCTATTCTTATCATATGTCAGAGAAGCAGCCCTGTACTTATACTTGCAAAGTAAGTCATTCATCTAGAAGCAGTCTTCAAACTGTGAGACATTATCAAGTTGTTTGTTCACTTTTGTTTCTTTTGTAGATGAATGACTTCAGGCTATCTTTCGAGTAACGTGGTGATTAAATCCTCCTCTGCCTGGTTCATGACTTTAAGCCACTCAGAGATAAGTTACACTGGACCACATCCAGTTATCTCAGGTTATTCTGAATTGCTCCATGCAGCCATACCACAGTGGATCAGAAAGAAGAGACCTTTGCAAAGGCCGTTCCTGAAATCCACAGCAGTGGTAGACTCTGAACAGGAAAGAGTTATGAAAAAATTCACAACTCCCATCCCGTGGTAAGACCGATGTATCCTCTTAACTGGTCGTACTTGCATCTCTAGCAGCTTTCCACCAGCAACGATCTAATAATTACTAACACAAGTATAAAGGAGGGAAATGCAGTGACGGGGAAGACAGCTTCTCAAGTAGCACCTCTCTTCCAATGCAGTCTCTGATTATGTATTAGAATCATAGAAGCAGAGAATAGTTTGGGTTAGAAAGACCTTAAAGATCATCTAGTTCCAACTCCCCTGCCTTGGGCAGGGACACCTTCCACTAGACCTGGTTGCTCAAAGCCCCATCCAACCTGGCCTTGAACACCTCCAGGGATGGGGCATGCACAACTGCTCTGGGCAACCTGTTCCAGTGTCTCACCACCCTCACAGTTAAGAATTACTTCCTAATAGCTAATCTAAACCCACCCTCTTTCAGCTAAAAATCGTTACCTCTCATCCTATTGCTACACTCCCTGATCAAGAGTCCCTCCCCATCTTTCCTGTAGGTGCCCTCTAAGTACTGAAAGGCTGCTATAAGAAGCCTTCTCTTCTCCAGGCTGAACAACACCAACTCTCTCAGCGTGTCTTCATAGGAGAAATGTTCCAGCCCTCTAATCATCTTTGTGGCCCTCCTCCAGACTCGCTTCAACAGGTCCATGTCCTTATGTTGGGGTCACAGAATGGGACACAGTACTCCAGGTGAGGTCTCACAAGAGTGGAGTAGAGGGGCAGAATCACTTCCCTCGACCTGCTGGCCACACTTCTTTTGATGCAGCCCAGGATGCGGCTGGCCTTCTGGGCTATAATTGCACACTGTCAGTTTGTGTTGAGCTTCTCATCAACCAACACCCCCAAGTCTTTCTCCTCATGGCTGCTCTCAATCCCTCCTCTGCACAGCCTCTATTTGTGCTTGGGATTGCCCCCGCCCAGGTGCAGGACCTTGTACTTGGCCTTGTTGAACTTCATGGGCCCACTTCTCAAGCCTGTCAAGGTCCCTCCCGATGACATCCCTTTCCTCCAGTGTGTTGACCGCAGCACACAGTTTGGTGCTGAGGCTGCACTCAATCCCACCACCCATGTTGCTGACAAAGATGTTAAACAGCACTGGTCCCAGTACTGACCCCTGAGGAACGCCACTCATCACTGGTCTCCGCTTGAACATTGAGCTGTTGATTGCAATTCTTTGAGTGTGACCATCCAGCCAATTCCTTATCCACCCAGTGGTCTACCTATCAAATCTACGTCTCTCCAATTTAGAGACAAGAATGTCACGTGGGACAGTGTCAAATGCTTTGCACAAGTCCAGCTAGACAATGTCAGTTGCTCTTCCCTTACCTACTAATACTCTAACCCCATCATAGAAGTCCACCAAATTTGTCAGACATGATTTGCCCTTAGGGAAACCTGATCTTCTCCTACAGTGGGCAGTTCTTCATTCTTCCAGTCCTTGCCTTTGCCTTCTGCAACTTGGGCAGTGTGGCTAGAGCACCTACAGGTGAAGACCGAGGCAACAAAGTCATTAGGTACCTCATTCTACTCCATACCTGGGGTAACCAGGTCTCCCACTTCCTTCGGGAGAGAGCCCACCTTTTCCTTTGTCTTCCTTTTATTGCTGACGTACCTGTAGAAGCTTTTCTTTTTGCCCTTGATGTCCCTGGCCAGATTTAATTCTATATGGGCTTTAGCCTTCCTAACCTGATCCCTGGCTGCTCGGACAATTTCTGCACATTCTCCACGACATGAATAACGCTGCTTATTATGTATTAGACAACATCAAACACAACTCAGATACATTAATCATCTATTTATCGAAGTCAAAAGCAATGTGAGAAAAAGTGATGTTACACGGGCATTACAGGTTTTTTAATAATACAGTTACTGAGGAATTATTAAAGACTCAGCCTCTGTTGCATTTGACCTCCAAGCAGCTTGACATTTGCTCTCAAGACGCATGACTCCTGCTGGGTTTGAATGTCTGAAAAGAGATGGACTGTGGGAGCTCATACACACCATTTCAGGATCTGACCTGTTTTTTTCTGGAAGTCTTTTCTCCTGTTGTAGCAGCTGGATATTGGAAATATGCAGCCAGCTCATCTAGGGCCAACTAACAGCAGCTGAGAACACTGCATGGAAATCTATCCAAGCTGTCACCCAAGAATCTCACTCAAAGTAGCCTAACATGTAAACAGGAATTTCTATATTTTGTCAAAATACAGGTATCAAAAAATCTGGCACAGTCATGTATTCAATACATGGTAGAAGGAAAGGGATGATACAAGAAATTCCCATAAAATGAGACTGGCACAGGTTTGTTTAAATCAATGGATTTTCACCATGGAGTTTGACTGATTTTCTACTTGTCTCTCTGTATTTCTTTCCACATCACTGTACTTGTGATTCCCATTGAATGCCTTTCTTTTTGTCCTTTCTCAAATTCTTTTTTGTTTTCTCCTCAAGTGGATTCTTGAGGAAAGATTGGCATACAGGACCTGCATGTGAATTCACCTGATTTGTGCTTTAGAAAAGCCAAAAGAATTAAATAATCAATAAAGGTTCCTCCATGTTAACATCAGTACAGAAATCAGAGTTCTGTTAACCAGTGATTGACTTTTATTATCCTCAATATTGCTGTTCAAGAGTACCGCTCATTTGTTGTGATTTTTGCAGGGTTGTGTCTCCCTAACAGGGAATTCTTCCTTAAAGTTCTGTTCAAACTGCTTTGTCCTGTTGATACCACCCTCAAATATGTGTCCATCCTTTGGTCACGTATAGCAAAGAGCAGACATCAGCTCTTGGCTCAGCTTATGCACAGCAGGCAACCAGATCTCAGCCATGCCTGTGCAAAAGCCTGGCTGCATGAAACACAGGGAGAAGGAGACATTGCTGAGCCTGAATCACCTTGCACCACTTTGGTGTGTGTGTTGACAGGCAGTAGTTGAGAGGGAAGCTGCGGTTATCGCTATGTTAACAGGTCTTTCCGTAAATCCGTCATATTAGAGGAGTCCTTATGTGACATGTGGGAATTAGATAGGTAGAAAACAGGAAATACACACTAACAATAAAACTGGGTTTTAATCAGAAACATACCTGGTGAAAGAATGGAATTATTTCAGCTTGAAGAACTGCTTACAACCCCAAGCTAGGCTTATCCAAATGAGCTACAGCAAACTTGAAAGATCAGGTCAAAAAATTATCTCACCATGTGAAGATATAGGGTGAACCATAGCAAATCTGAATCAAATCCTTATTTTTACAAATAATGATTACAACTTAAATCTCTTCTGCACAAGATGAAAACACATTGTGTTAGTAATAATTTCATTTAATTAGTTCAATATTGCATTATAAAAACTTCTTTTGTACAATGCACTTAAAAAGCTCCATAGTCAAGAACAGGTTTTGGGAATTAAGTATTAGCTCCGAAATGTAATGACAAGTATTTGTTGAGCTGATTTCACAGCTGTCATTGGTGGGAAAACTCCACTAAAATTTGATTTATACAAGTCATCATAGTGGAGCCATATTGAAAAATGCCGTACTCCAATGGGCATTTTTGTAAATCATAGTTAATGCCTAATCACAGCTCCAGGAACATACATAACTCTGCTAACGTAAGGACATATCCTTCACAAACCTAGGGCTATTTCTATACTTCATGAACTATTTCCAGATATTCTTATGGGCATGGCCCAGCATATTGCTGAGCAGGGATGCTACCCTGGCTCTCAGAAATTTACCGCCAACTGGCAGGAGTAGCTCTTCCCATCACATCCCCTCAGCATCCTTCTCTTCCCTCTTCTGACTGCTGACTTCCTCTTTGAGGAGATCACCCAGATCTATCCAATCAAGCCATTTTTTAAACATCAAGCATACAGGGAAAATACATCCACAAAGTATACTCCTTTGTTTCCATACATAGGTACTAGTAACTTCGGGGTAGGTTAACAACTGACAGACATGCTTTGTTGTAAAAAGTTTATTCTCACATCCAATACCGTAATATGACAAAAAAAGCAAAAACAGAGAGGGTGGAAGACACATAGACAAAGAACAGAAGTGATGCTTTAAGGTAAAATGGGCTGTGAGTCAGGCAGAAGAAAAGATATTGGAAGGTTAATCCATACAGAGCTTCTCTGATCATAATTCTCATAAAGCAGTTGCAATGGAAAGAGATGAGTATTGTTCCCAATACTTGAGATAATCACTAATTAAAACAAAATATTATGTTTCAATGAGCCTGTTTTAATAACAGCAGTCATGCTAATGAATCAAGCATCAGACTTTACATCACTTAGTCAGAAAAAAGACGTCTTTTAGTTGGATGGGTTTTCATGATCTCTTTATCAATCAGTTGGCATCTAGACCTTGTTGATATTCTTCAAAGTATTTGCAAGTGCAGTGGATATAGATGTTCATCTGTCATACCAGGTACTCAAACACACAGAGAGATTAGGTTAGATCTTCAGGAAACACCATAACACAGTGCTATCCTGTCAAAAAATTAAAAAACCACACACACACATTGCCGTGTTTCTTGTCCTGAGTCAGTTGTGCACAGACCACTGTAAGTCCATAGTCTTATCTGAGTATCTACGCTTGAGACCACAACTGTAAAACACTGGAGAATTTGAAGCAGAAATTTTAAAGGTACAAACTAACTGCTGTCCTGAATCTTCCTACTGCCTGCTAAAAAACCTGAAGGAAATCCTTAGTTTTTCAGGCTGTTCCAGTTGTTGGAGTAGAGAAAAGAGAAATGCAGAAACACAGCTGGTATGGCATGTCCCATTTTTAAATGACAAGTCAGACCTTCACTTGATTTCAAACAGTTAACCACATTATGTACCCATGAAGCACCAATTCAAGAGCTGTTAGTTGTTGTTCCAATGACCATAGTAATAGTTACAGACCCCAAAGGATTGAATTAATGACTCGCTGAAGAGCTCTGAGAATGTGTCTTTTCCCTCATGACAAGACAATCAGATTCTTCCAGTTTTTGTACATTTGGCACTTTCACCTCCCAAAAGACTGAGGAATCACTGACTTCTTTCTAATTAAAGTAGGACCATTTTTGTCAAAATGGTATCTTCACAACATTTTGGCTAAGAAAACTAAAAAATGTGCTTGTCTTCTGAATTGCTCCCATCCATACGGGCTGATACACTGGTGTTCATCAGGCAAGGTCAGCTAGTTGACCAGTGTACTTGAAGTTAACCAGCCTCTTACATGTTGTGCTGATTTAAATGCTCATCACTTTCCACTTGTACGACCTAGTGCCTCATAGAGTCATAGAATATCTCAAGCGGGAAGGGACCCATAAGCTGGGCTCCAACTCCCTGCTCGTTGCAGGGTTACTTAAAACTAAACCATATGACTAAGAGTGTCATGCAGATGCTCCTTGAACTCTGACAGGCTTGGTGCCATGACCACTTCCCGGGGGAGCCTGTTCCAGTGACCTCTCATGAGGAAATGGAAGGAAAGTGCTGGCATGTTGAGGTTACTCAATATTCAGTCCCTCTGTCATTAAGAGGCAATTCCACCAAATGCACTGCAATCACTTCTGTTTCAGAAATGCTGTTTTTGGAAATTTCCTAAATTCCATTTAGGAAATAGAATTCTTAGGAATTAGTGGAACAGGTAAGGATGGACATGGTAGTCAGACCCCAGTATTCACCATGAGGCTGATGAGCTGTTGTACTCCACTTGCTGAGCTAGGACAAAAGCTTCTAACTCAGCATCTGGAGCATGTGTAAGCTTTCAGTCTGCTCATGGGAGGTTTCCCAAATGATAAGTCTGGATTACCTCTCCTGTTTTGGGAGGGTGTGATGCTGAATCACTTCTTTCTTTGTTTTTGGAGGGGACTTTGTTGATAATTCTGGACGGTCTGTCAAACCTCAGAAGAGTACTTAACTTCAATCGGTACCCAGTTTCATGATCAGTGTGCACGTATTGCAGAATTCTCTAAGAATTTAAAAAAAAAAAATAATAAAGGTGACTACAATTATAGGTATTCTAATACTCGATACCAGAGAGGGGTGAGGAGGAGAAGCCTGCTTTATTCTGACAGATTCATCTTCTATTTATTATCAGCCTTACAATCTTATTGATATTTGCCGTTTTTCCTGGGTTCTCAGAAAGCATCCCTCCTAAGGCAGAAAAAAATACATTCACTAGATAACTTTTAAAGCTGTGTTGTAGAAACAGGGAAAAGATTTCTAAGAAACACCGGTACGGTCCCCTGCACAGAAGTTTGAGAGTAAAATTAGGCCTTGAATTTCCAGCATCACTTTGAATGTCCCTGACCACAAATAAATAGTTTAAAAAATACAAAGGTGTTGTTTTATATTGAAATTGGTGCACAGTGTAAAGCATAAATCCTAGCACTGATTAAGGTTAATGGTCTTAATCATTAATTATTTTTTTTTAACACCCCGTGGGGGTATTGTATAACTGAAGATGAGACTGATAGCGAACATTGTTGTGAAAACTGCGGATAAATTATCCAGGCAGTATAACTAGTAGAAATAGCTCTGTGCAGTTCTTTAAAGTTTAAAAATCCTTCTAACTCCTGCCTTACTGTCCACATCACTCTCAGACACCTTTTGGATTTTGGACTGTTTGATTATCTGTTATGAATCTGAAGACAGAAGAGATGAAATCTTCTAAGGAAAAAGAACGATCCTATTTGGTAGTATTCATTTTTAAGCCTTTATGTTTCTATATTTGGCATTTGTTTATGTTGCTTTGTGACTTTAAGGTACTCAAAGTATGTGGGATTGGAGATGAGCCTTTTTCAGGAGAGGGAGCCAAGAAAATTTTGGTGCTGTAAGGAGAGGTGGTAGCAGTATATTTTTTGCTCTGAATTTAATTTTAATGCTAAAATCTAGTGGTAGGAAAGGACACACATTATTAGAAGTTTCATCTTCCATGTGGTACATAAATCTGAAGTATTAACCACATATGGTTATCAAATAACTCATGTAACTTCGCACACAAGCTGCAATATTAAACTGTCCTGGACCTATTATTCCTGGGGAAAATAAAAAAAAAATGCTTTATGTTCAACTTCTCAACTTCTCCTATTAAAGAGCACTTGAGAGATTCCTGCCCAGGGCCCCAGCACACACCCTGGGGTTATGGCAGCACAGTGTGATGTCCCTTGAGCTGAGCACAGTCTCCAACCACGTACTTGCTCTTAGTCCATCACAGCTGTGGCGTACCAGGGCTTTCATCTTTTTTACTGGGATTTCAGGTTTTAGCGTCATGCTTGAAGCAAGACAAGAGTGCCTATGTGGCCCGTTAACCATAGCCCAGCTGAGGCGTGGGACCTCATTTGACCGTGGCAAGTCAAGCAAGTTCCTGTGTGAGCCCTGATATAAAACCTCTTCTTTGTGGTACATCAGGATGGGTGGCACATCTGGCAGGACACAATGACCTCTGGTGTGAGAAGGACCACTGGGCCCTGCTGGGTAGATGACAAGCTCTCATCCCCCCTTAACAGTGGGGCAGTTCTCTGCATGTATGGTGTTGGGTTTGGTAGGTTTTACAAGTATAGTTGGAGGACAATAAAGAAGGAAAAATAAAAATCAACTTTGAAAGCATGCAGCAAATCTGAACAGGACAGCCCAAAACCTTAAACACATGAAAAATGTTCACACAAGTCTCACAAGTCCCTCTTTGGTGACGTCTGTGACAGATGGCATCTGTGCTACACGTTTGTTCCCAGTTTGTGGATTGCTCCCACATGCGAGTGGGAGATGGCTCCTTCCCTGGGGGTCTTCTGAGCATGTTCGGTGGAAACAGACTTCCCCAGGCCGCAATGATGAGCAAGCGAGGCACAGCACGGAGACAGCAAGGAGGAGATGGAACAGACCATCAGCGCCTCAGCGGGATGGAGGCAACATTCTGGGCACGAAAGGCAAGCTGCAGCACTTACTGCTGCTCAGAAAGTCATGGAGCTGGCTCGGCACCAGGGCTCATCAGAAGACGGAGAGGGTGAGGGCAGCCTTGTTTACAAACCTTTTTACTTTTGCACTGTCTTCCCTAGCTGTTCAGATCTTACACTGATTAAAAAGATGGATTTTGCTTTCTTTTTTCTCTTTTTAAATTCAAATAAACCCTGCCTTTTTGTACTTAAAAGCCCTTTTTGGGGAACTTAGTACAAGGGAATGCTCTAAGCAGATCCATCTCAAGCCACAGATGCAATTGTCACACGACACGATGGAAGGAATGCAGAGTCCTACAGCCAATTCAAAGAGGATTCTAATTAGCAAAAGCAATTGTCCCCCTTTTTATTTAACCTGGTTAAAACTGCAGCTCAAATAAATAAAAAGCAGAAATCTGTTCATAAAACATTATAAATAGGAGCTGCATGTATCTTTAAATTCACAATATGAATACGGTAGCTAGAATACCAAGGGAAAACTGTCAACACGAATCCAGCCATCTCCTTTCACAGTCCCTCGCCGATAGATCCTTTCTTGTACCATTTCACTCTTTTGTTGTCGCTTTACTGTGTTAATAGCAGTAGCCTTCAGTTGTCTCTGGTTTCTGAAAATCACCTTAAACTGAAAACTCTTTAGATATTTTCCTATTTGAAGAGTTTATCTCTGCCAGTGAAAGAATTCAAAATATACCATGTTTGACTGCTTTAAAACAAAAATTGTCTCCTCCTGCACCTCTCACTCTTGGGCCTTGTGTACAGCTGCACTCCAGTCATCCTGGGTTGCAATTTTTCAAGAGTGATGAGCATGATCTTGTCACACTCGGGAGTCAACAAAACAATTATTGCCACCAGGAGATGAACATTGAAACATTAAAGTTGCTAGGACATCTGCAACTATGAGTCCATCCAGGCTGCGTGGACCATTTGCTCCATGGACTCTAGGCAACACACACATGGACATCTCCCAAGATATGAACTGGCCCTTTGGGTGGGCTTTGCACACTTGTCAGATCAGCCCTGGGCAGTATAGTCATATCTCTGAATGATGTTCTTCAGAGATCCTTTGGA
Source organism: Burhinus bistriatus (assembly GCA_013397275.1). Classification (NCBI taxonomy): domain Eukaryota; kingdom Metazoa; phylum Chordata; class Aves; order Charadriiformes; family Burhinidae; genus Burhinus; species Burhinus bistriatus. The sequence goes on from VYXH01004199.1 coordinate 117,815, forward strand.
TTTATATCCAAGTTCTGAAAAAAATTTTTAAAAAAGGGTACTATCTCAGGAATGGAGCAAAGCAGAGATACTGTCAAAAGGAGAGAAAAAGCTCTTCATGCATTTATAAAATGGACAACTATTTCAGCAGTGTCTGCTTGTTTTCAGTGCCCTCACAGAAGCAGATTAACATGGGTCACCGCTATTCTAAATGAGTTTTGGTAAAAGAAAGAACTCCTGAGCTATATTAGTAAAGCAATACAAATTCTAGGCTTCTGCTTCCTATGTGCCACATGCACCAGTTGTGCTGGCAGGGTACAGACAGGTCCAAGCCTCTTCCACCCGGGTTTTCACAGGTGTTCCTAGAATGAGCTGGACAGGAGATACCCACATCACTACTCTTGTTACCAAAAGTGGACCCACAGTGGATATTATTCTCCATGAGGCTGAAAATCTACCTTTCATGTTAAAAAATATGAGAACATATAAACTAAGGATACCATTTACACTGTTTTTAAAAACAAATGGTGCAAAGTACAACAGGAGGTAGCACAACTCTGTGAGAAGACGTAGGGCATGAGGTAGTCCTGGGCCCTGGGTCAGCTTGTACTGTTTCAATGGCGAATGTAAAATGAGACAGTGGCTGTTCTCTCCCAGGTGAGGGCCCTAGCCTCTAGCCTGCATACCTTCTCTCCCTCTTTTTCTTCCAACAAATTTCAGCTGGCAAGCTGCACTGCCAACCACTGTCACCAGACTGCTCCAGCCCCACTCTACATGTTCACATTTCTAAAACCCTTACCTTTGTGTTTCCTGGTCTCTGTCTCAAGGCTGCAAAATACAGCAAGTTCTGCCAAGACTTCACCTTCATTATCATTCACAAACGACATGCCAGGAACCATTGATGCAGAGTTAATATTCAGACATTTATACTGTTTTACTTTCAAGATGTAGCTACTGAAAGATGTTTCCTCATCCATCCATCCATCCATCCATCCATCCATCCATCCATCCATCCTCATCCTCCCTTTGGATGAAGAAACAAAGCCTGAATGTTGCATTGTCTTGGCTCTCTTTGCACAGCACATGGTAATTACACAGCACATGATGTTGCAAATAAGTTGGCTCATACAAACATGAGTTTTCAGAAGCTCAAGTCATTCATTCTACACCAAGATATGAATTAAGAGAACAATAATAATGAGAGAATAACATAAACCACATAAACCAAATTCTAGTCCCTAGGCTGATAGTTATAAAAGGGAACATGTTCCTGAACTGAGTGCTGATTAGACAGCAAGAGAGACAACAGATTTGCTAAGAGTTGAATAGGAGTGGGGACAAAATTAAAGGATGCTACCGTTGTAATAGAGCAAAAGTAGCTCCATGCTTTACCTGATTTTGTCAACAAAGGACTTAGAAGACAAAAGCAGACTGCCAGAAATGCTCAAAAAGTATTTCTCAGCCCTTCGAAGTGCCATATTTAGAAGTTTTTATCACAAGATATTGAACCTCAGGAAAGAGAAGACCAGTATATGGATGTTGCAGCTGACTCACGAGATGATCCTCTCTGAAAAAAGCCGTTGTGCTGTGACTATGCACAGACACCATGCTGATAGCTAAGAAGACATAAAAAACAAATGCCAAGGAAGAGCTGTGGATGATATGGAGAAAATATAATACAAAACTATGTTGAGCATGGGACACACCCCTCGACTTCTGCTAGACCATCTGCTACTCATGTACTTGAAGGATGTCATCAGGAGCACAGGTAGCAGCAATTAGTGTTTCCCAACCAGCTGTGCCTTACACAGGAGCCGTATATGTATATTGGCACACAAATCTAGCTCCACTAGGCACTCGCTTGCTTGAAGGAAAGAACAACGAGGAACAATAAAGCAAAAGGAAGACAAGACATCATTGTCAAAGTCACAGAATCCATTAGAATATGTAACAGTCATTGTCGAATTGTTTAAGCTGAATATTTTCATAGACCTATACCTTCTAAATACACCAACAAAAGGGCTGACAGTTGCAGTACCTGCAAATGAGAAAATGCTTTCTGGGTAGGAAAAAACCAAAACATTTTCAATATCTCATGCAGAAGGTAAATATTGCATAAGGATGGCAGGTATATCAAGATACTTTGGTAACCAGTTGGCAGACAAAATTGAATGAGGATGTATTTTGGAACCAAAATCACAGCAGAGGAAACCTCACAGACTTGTCATAGTCAGCAGCATCCTGTGGCTGAGATGTGACAACAGCGTAACTGAACTTGTACAGACCAGAGCCACTGTCTGCAGGAAACAGGGGAGCAAGTAAGCAATTCAATAAAAACAAATCAGTGTCACAAAATGATGATGATGTAAGGGCATCCCAACATTGGTGTTCTGAGGATGCTCAGCTTCAGGCACTGCATACAGCTTTAGAAAACCAGGATAATAATGAACACAAGAAAAATTCAATGGACAAATGCTAGCAGCTGCCTGAGAAGTGTACTCTTTTGACTCTCAGCAAAGGAGAAAGATGCCTCTCTCTGAGGCCTGCTTTCCTTAATTTCTACTTCCTACTTCTGGTCAGGAATTTGCTTTGCTCTCTTCGGAGAGTTGCTTCATCTTATTGCCCCAACGAGTCTTCAGTGATGACTTATAGCATGCATGGGAAGATCCCTGTCTTCATGTTTACAGCAGAGACTGACCACCTAAAGGAAAAGGAGGTAGTGAATATAAAAACTAGCATCCAGAGCAGCTTATTTTTAAGCAAAATTTTCCAGTTTTCGCAGAGGGAGTGGCAATTCTTTGAGTCAGTTAGAGTGGGGCTCCCATTCTTGGTAAAGAGAGTGGAGAGGTTACTAAGATGAAATCCAAGACCAATTCAAAAGATTAGTCTTGAATCCTAAAGCAGGAGTCTCAAACCAAATGAGCAACAAGATAAATGAACAGGGGTTTGGTTTTGGGGCAGGGGGGAGAGAGGGAGGTGTTCACTGGAAAAAAATCTAAACAATAGCATCTCCAAATGAAATACCGATGTTTTTCCTCCCTTTTTATTTACTGCGGTTTCTTGAGATTCTAGGATATTTTGACTGCAGAAAAATCTCCATTTTAGAGGGTAAACTATACATCAAGGCTGTGATCAAAACACACCCACAGTCACTCTGTACTCTGGTTTCCTTATGAAGACCAGGCACACACGAAACAGCAGAAGCATGTTCCCAAAGGAGTGTTGCAAAGAACCACCAGTTCTGCTGCAAAGCAAACTGGACACTTTGAGCTCCTTCTTGCAGCAACGTGAACTGCTGAGACGCAGCTAGTTCCCTCTTTTTGGACAGATGCTCCTTTTTGCTCTCGTGGGGTATGTTTTCCCAGGCAGTCTTCAGAGTGGAGAGGGTCTGTTTTGAGGACCGGCTCAACGATGAGTTATGGTTGCCCTCCCTCCTCCAGCAGACGCTCTCAACCTTGTGCTTGGCATTGTTAGAGTGCACTGCACGTGGGAGGCAGACTTGGACCTCTGCCACCCACCCCAGACCACACGTTACGCGCTGATAAGAATGGCACATGCAATGCAGCCAGAGTCACACACAAGTGCCCCCACTTCAGCAGCAGTGGTAAATGATCTTGCCGAAACCCCAAGTTCAAAGCAAGTGTTGTTCCCTGCCACTCTTGTGATTCTAATTGCTATGGTGAAACGAGGGGGTTTTCCCTCTCAGACATGCAGTCGAAACAAAGCAACAAAAAGCTGTGAAATGAAGTATTAATTGTGTCACAGCCACTGAAAAAAGGCAGAAAAGCGATGAGAGCAGGGTGGTTTCAGAGCCCTTTGCTTCCGTCACTGGCTTCAACTGTGCTGCCACACAGCTAGTCCAACATCGTGGACGCAGGCTCTGCCCAATTCAGGGGTGATCGCTCGCAAAACGAGCCATTTAAGGTTGTCTCACTGAGCACAGTACATCCTGGGACAAGATACTGTATTGCACAGAGATCACAGGCGAGACAGCAGAGTAAAGTCAGTGCTCTGTAACAGCCAGAGCTGGCGGCGTAGCAGCTGGTAATGAATTTGCTTCTTCCTACCTGTTACCCGTGTCCCAGGGGGCCTGAGCTGGCATGAACTGCCCTTGAAACTGAATGCCAAATTAAGCCTCAGCTGCCCTCACACTGGGGGCTGTGATGTACGTAGAGACTGGCATGCCAGTCTGCTGGCGCAGAGGGAATCTGATTACCCTACGAGTGTGATACCCATTCTTCAAACAAGGTGATAAAATAGATGGCCCATGGGTACTTTCCACTGAAAAAAATCACATCCAAGTGAAAACGTAAAGAAAAAATGAGTGAATATCCCAACCATTAACTCAAGTCTTCAGCCTGCAAGAGTTTCCATTATTAATTATGAAGCTGCCTCCCCATTCAGTTTTTGCAGAAGGCATATAAAGTGCTTGACAGGTCACAGCTAAGCCGTTGCTGGTGACCTGTCCCAGGGCACAGCTCTGCTGACTGACACCCATCCATTGATTCGGGACAGGCATAACGCAGAAGGGGAAGGGACCCCCTGGACTAACACAGCACTGGAAGCAGAGGCACCATGAGACAATCCAGTCTTTAGGCACTCCACTGTGACTGCCAACTCTGGCAATGGGTTTTATTATATGGATCACTATTCATTAAAAGCTGGACCAGGACCAAACAGATACAGATGGAAATGACTTTTTTCCTCATGGACTTGTTCCAAACCCAAGCTCTAGGTCCCAATACATATATCCTCTTACCAGCAGGTTCCCAAAGATGAAGAATAGCTTACAACAGTATTATAAAACCCAGCTGTTTAGAAAACTCAGATAATTCACCCTACCCCCAAATCTAGGGATAACAGCCCAAATAACATTTTTTTTCACTACTGTCAATGCACAATAGACAGAGATACCCAGGAATACACTGTGTAGCTTACAATGAACTTTTAAACCCAATTCTCTGCTTTGTTATACAAGCTAAACACAGCTATTACACTACATTACCTGATATTGAGTTATCCCAATGAAAATTGGCATAGAACAGCACATGAACAGATTTTCTTTCATGTGAAAGGTTTTACATGAAGCAAGAATAAATGTTAACCCCTTGTTAGAATGCTGAAGCTCTTTTCCGAGCTGTAGCCAACAGGGAAAATACCAGTAGCAACTGGAAGCCAGAAGCAAAGTCTTAATTTTATTTTTCATTTTTCATTTTTATTTTGGAGACCTTACTTACCTCTTTGTTAGTCTCGTATGTTAGTTTAGGATTCCTACTCCCTGCAGGGTAATAAATATGTTCAAGGCAATAAATATCAAAAAAAGAGGAGCAGACACATGTTTTATAAGGAAACTTCATGCTTAATTGAGGTTTTTCTGTGTCAGTAGAAATCAGGATTGAGACTTTTACACAACCCATCAAATAATGATCAGATTGAAGAACGATGGCAAGAAAATGATGGATTAGCTGATCACTGGAACAGTTGGACAGGAAGTTGAAAAGCTCATTAAACACATTTCTCCAGAGAAAGGTGCAAACACTTTACAAGCACCAGGGTTTCCGGATAATTAATGTGTCTCTTTTTGAGGAAAATCTCAGTACAATATTTAAATGCAAAAAGAATGTACACTACAGCATGCTTCCCTGGCTCCTCATGCAGGAACTGGAGAGCACCAGCCATTACCCAGCCATGTCTGTTCACTTGTGTACTGTGAAAAGGTTTAATGAGCCACAAAGTGTATTTTGCTCTCTTCATGGATCACAGAAGCAAAAATCTTGGGGGTAAAATGGCTTATGTTGTTTCTGCTGCTGTGAATTGGGCCCTCAGGGGTACATTTTCAGTGCAATGCGTGTGGATCTGGCTGCTGGAGTCCTATTGATGTTGATGGGACTCATGTAGCTAAAACCCCACGAAGTCCTTGAAAATGTGCCCCTTGGTGTCTGTAAAGCATCGTTGTCTTTTCACATAAAATTAACTGAACCAGTCTGAAGGTGGTGCTCCTCCTCAGCAAGGTCTGCAGTACTTGTGCAGATTTGCAAGCAAGAGTGCACAGGAATACATGGAAATTCATAGTGCATCTGCCTCCCCGCACATACTTTCCAAGAACAGAATTGCCCAGGCTTTTGAGTCAATGTGGTAACAAATGGTTTAAAGTGTTAGGAGATAACACCTGTCAAGTTCCTTCATATAGGCCAAAGTCCTGTGGCTGGTCAGTACAAGTGTCACTCACACTGGGTACAGCATGAGTATTGCTCCAGAGGACCACAGAAAATGAGCAGAGACATAACATTCCCACCCTCTCCTCCGTAACATGGAGAGACGGTGGTTACGGAGAGTTAAAAACTGTTGTTTCGCAACAGAATCAGCATAACCGAAATGACTGCCAGTAACTTGAATTTGAGTAATACCATTCATATTTACAAATTCTTTTTCTTATTATTTACCTTGACATTTAACCAGGAATTAAAGTCCGACTATTTGACTGCCTTCCAATTTTTCGTGATACCCTGTAATACCCAGGATACAAGATATATCAATAATATTTTCAGTGCTGATTGTGTGTTACGGAATCACAGAATTTTAAGAGTTGGAAGGGACCTCCAGAGATCATCTGGTCCAACTCCCCTGCTGATGCAGGAATGCCTAGAGCACATTACTCAGGACTGCATCCAGGTGGGTCTTGAAAATCTCCAGAGAAGGGGACTCCACAACCTCCCTGAGCAGCCTGTTCCAGTGCTCGGTCACCCTCACCATGAAGTTTTTCCTTATGTTTTGATGGAACTTCCTATG